>BMAC01000990.1:8677-83700 GCA_014905375.1 Phtheirospermum japonicum | reverse complement strand
GTCGTATATGGGCGGCGACGAAGGCCTCGAATCGACTGGAACCGAACGCCTTCACCGATTGAAGACGTCGCCATCGCCGATTGAAGCCGTCGCCATCGCCGCATGGAGCCGAGCACGCGGGTCGCCATCGCTGCTGGAGCCGAGGACGCAGGTCGCCGAGCACCGGTGGTTCAAGGTCTGGGGTTTGGGTTCGATTTTCTGAGGCGGCCGTGTGTTCGTGGTTCTGAGGCGGCGGACCAGACTTGTTTGCGTTGAATGATCTGAGGTTTGGTGGAAAACGGGAGCTGATTTGGATTTAATATGATGAAAAGCATTTGTAAAATTACCTAACAGCCCTTTTCCTTCCATATATATAATTTAATGAATTTAAAAAATAGAAAAAATCTGGTCCACACATTTTATTAGATCTACGGCCTGAATTGGTCCCTAGGTTCGCATATATTGACGTGGGTTTCATTTGAACCCAATCATATATATATATATATATATATATATATATATATATATATATATATATATATATTTTTGAATTAAAAAATTGTAAAATGTACTAGCGGCTAGTTTTTGAATTTGACTCAAACTATAATAAATTAACATCACTCTTCCATCAATTCATTGAGAATTTCTCAACTTTCATCCACAATCCAAACAAAAATCACACTTTCTTTCAAATTCTAACCTTTCTTTATTTCTCTTTCATTATTCATGGACACTTCAAGTTTAAGTTCATCACCCTCCGATCTCAAACAACCACTTAAGTTGTCACATACTTTTTTATCATGGAAAATGATTTTGTAAGAGTAATGATTCTTCGTCAAGAGAGAGAGAGAGTCAAGTTTTCGACGTCGCTATATAAGGAAAGAAAAGGATCGGGAATGTGTAGCAGGGGCAAATATTATTCAAATATTATTTTGAAAAAAATCACATTTATAGTGATTGAGATTTTCGAAGGCAGTTTCGATGAGCAAACCATTACTTTTGAGGATCGTGGAGAAGTTAAAAACCAATGTCGCCTACTTTATACAAAGTAGGGATGCGGTTGGTCATCTTGACTTGTCAACACTTCAAAAAGTCTCAAATACTGTTCGAATGCTTGCATATGATGTTTTTGGTGAAGTCGTTAATGAATACTTACGGATAGGTGCATCGACAGTAATGCAATGCTTGAAGATATTTTGTCAAGTCGTTTATGAGTTATTCTCTGAATAATACTTGAGGCAAGTCATAGTGACGAGAATGCTCATAGAGAATTTCATGGAATGCTTAGAAGTATCGACTGTAACCATTGGTCATGGAATAATTGTCCCGCCGCTTGGGCGGGACAATATAAAAGTGGCCACCAAAAAGACCCTTTAATCATTTTGAAAGAAGTTGCTTCAAAAGACTTATGAATTTAGCATGCCCACTTTAGCATATCGGGATGCAACGACGACATCAATGTGCTGGAGAGGTCAAATGTATTCATGAACCTTGCAAAAAATAGAGCTCATCTAGTATACTTTGAATTTAACGATATGAATATAACAAAGACTATTATCATGCTGGTGGCTTGGGCATCATTTATGAAAATGAACTCTCACCCTATCTCAAAAAAACACAAGACTTTTGTACGATATCAAGAGACAATTAGAAAAGACGCTGAGAGGGCATTAACATATTGTGAATTGTCCAACTTGCATGTGGGATACAATCGACTTGGATTACATTATGAAAGGTGATATTATTCATTATAACATGATCATGGAGAATGAGTGAATTGATATGGTCGAGAATTGAAATTTCTCGATTCGAGATGGTGAATTTGTACCCCTAGAATACTGTCCCTCCGAGAGAAGCAAATGAAGAGTTTTATGTATTTCTCGAGTGACGAGCCGATATTCGAAACAAAGATTACACCATAGACTTCAAAAAGGCTTAATTGAACATATGTGAGATTCCCATGGAAATTCCTAGATTTGATTATTTTTAATGTTTTTAATAATTGAAGTATTTGTAATATTTTTAATTTTTTGAATTATTTGCAACGTTTTTAATTATTAACTTATTTGTAATGCTTTTAATTATCTAAGGATTTCATGTATTATTATTATTATTGAAGTATTTGAAATAAATTACTTTTGATATTTTTATACTTAAATTATTTTTAATCTCTTAACTATTTAACTAATTGTATTTTTAATTTCTTTAATTATTTGTAAGTTATTAATTATTTTAATGTTCTCACCATTTTATTTATCATTTTTATTAAAAACAAAACAAAATAAAATAATTCCGCTACTCCACTTGTCCAATATTATCTCACAATGGGAGCTGGTGACACCATATCACTATTACTCATATCATCTCAGAGTATCTCCAATGTAACAATGTTGAAAGTGAAAAATTGACAAATGAAATAAAAATAATTATGTGACACATTAAATGCTTGACATTGTGAAGAGCAATGTTAAATTCTAGACATTACTCTTGACAATGTTTGCAATTAATTTTAAAGATATCATCCAATCATGTTATTTCCCTCTCTTTATTTTTTCTAAAAATAAAAAAAATAAATTATCACATATATAACATTAACATTGATGCATTGGAGAATTTTTTTTTATAAAATGTCAATATCATTTGCCACATATGATCAATTAACATTATTACATTGGAGATGCTCTCGTACATGTTCTAACATAATAATTTGTATATGTATTAAATCTAATTCCCAAATAATAAATAGTTTAAAATCTAAGAAAATCAAGACTAATATCCACTTACAATAACTTTATTTAAATTCCCTTCCACAAAATTTGTCATTATCTTATAACAAAAAAAAAAAAGGAAAAAAAGAATAATAATAAAAAAAATCGGTTGATCATGTAGATATTATTCCAAGCGAAATATACGCTTCAAAAATTCCATTTCATATAAACTCAAATATTTTAACCAAAATGTATAACACATCTACATCTTCTACACGCTCACACTGTACACTGATTATTTAAATCCAACAAACGTGTCCAGCCCATCATTAAGGCAAGATAGGTCCTTTTCTTACCCATTTAGGGCCATTACCAAACAAAAACAAAGACCAATCACCTAACAATCAACTGCTCAAAAAATCTTACCTTTCTTCCAAATATTCCTTTCTGCAACCAAAAAAAAAAAAATTAAAAAAAATAATCAGAATTCATCACAATCTATCCTCGCAAGCAAGATGATGCACATGACCTTTTACTGGGGCAAAAATGTCACAATCCTCTTCGATTCCTGGAAAACCGATTCATGGGCTAGCTACTTTCTCTCTCTACTCGCCTGTTTCCTCATCTCCGCCTTCTACCAGTACATGGAGGACCGCCGCATCCGGTTCAAGCACCTCTCCGCCTCCAAGATCAAACCGGCGCCTCCGCCGTCCGCCGCCGCGGCACCTTTACTCTTCTCGAAGGTCGTCGGCAGCGGGTGGGGCCCATCGCGATACGCCGGGGCGATCTTGTTTGGGATAAACTCGGCGATTGGGTATCTCCTGATGCTGGCGATTATGTCTTTCAACGGCGGCGTTTTCGTGGCGGTGGTGGTCGGTTTGGGTTTTGGGTATTTGGTCTTCAGGGGCGGCGATGAGGATTTGGTCATGGTGGATAATCCATGTGCTTGTGCTTGAAGCTTGATCTACTTTTCTTTTTCCTTGGGGTGTAATTTTCATGTATCAACAATATCAGAAATGCAAAATTAGAACCATTTTACTTAATTTTCGGATCTATTGCTATGTGATTGAAAATATATGAATTTGCCGTGATGTGTGATTAATTAAGCATTAGTAGCTAATTTTCAATCTTCATTTGGTGTGATAACTGAAATCTAAATGCTGTTAAGGCCTTTAGAATTACAAATCTCGAAATCGAATGATCATATATTAGAGTATGACCTATTATTGTTCTGTAAGAGTGTTTATTTAAAAAAACTCTCTGTGTGCTAAATGCTTTTGCAGCTTTTGGATGGAGTGAATTTCTTGAATTTGATCCTCTGCCCATTTTCGATCCCCATAAGATATGGTAATTAAATAATGACCCTGACATTAATAATATATTTTGTTATATGGATGACAAATTGTTTTCTCAGGAAAAATAAGGGGATAACCTGCTGTTATGAACAAGCAAGAATATAAAACACCTCAAAATATCTACATTTTGAAAATAAAAAGAAAAAAGAAAATCTTGATCATTAGAGATCAATTGCGTGCAAGGCTTTCAGAAACAGTTCCACAAGAGTTGGTACAAAACTATATCGCCAAATATTACACAGGCAATTTAACTCAGCAGCTAAACACATAACAATCCAAAATCGTATCATGAAAATCTCGGTATCATGGGACATCACGGAAGTTCATCCACGAGATCTCAAAAACATAATTCCTCTCTAATTCCTGGTCGTCGACTATTTGTCAGCAAAAGAATAAAAATAGCGACACTCCAAAATATGTGCACACAAAAAGTCAACAAAACGTCAACCGCTACCGCTGGTCGTCAATTTTCAACGAAACTAGTTCGCTCTCCTGCTGCTGCCCTCTTGGCCTTAAACTCTTTGGAAACCATCTTCTAAAGCTTTCTGGTAACCTGGAAAAAGACAAACACACTAAATGCACTGAAACGATTACTAGTTTTTTTTTTTAATTATTTAAGTGTGTTGTACCGAGTCATTAATGACTTACAGATCCAATCTTTCGTAGATGGCTCTCCGCACTGAAGAATTGAGACCATACGCTATCGAGTTGAAGAGGCCCTTAAACAATAACAAAATGTAAGAAAGTTTCCAATTTGGGAAAACGAAACTAGACTCTCGGAGAAAGTGTTCTTGCAAACTTACCATAAGTGCGGCCATGCCAACGTCGAGAACAGAAAGCCAAAGGATTTTATGACCAGGTTCGATGAAGTCATGCATACGGTTAATTGTGCCGAAAAACCACGACCCAATCAGAATAAGTGGATAGTAACCCCATCGATTCAGGGCCTGTCCAGGATGTACACAAAAATAAATAAATAAATAAAAATCATCAATATGTTGACAATTTCTATGTTTCGGACACTGATTATGGATGGAGAAGAGAGTTACCTTCATATCTGGTCGGGCATCTGACTGGTAAGCCCTCTCTGACATTCCCACTGCCATCTGGATAATAAAAAGCAGGTTTTGCGTTATTTCTGAATTGTGGGAAATAATGCATGGGGAGAAAAAGAGAGAAACAGAGGATTACATACACGAGTGGCATTGTTTAACATGCGTATCACTTGAAAATAGGTGATGCCGTTGAACAGTATTGCACCCCACAGAGGTGCGTAAAATGTTATAAAATGAACTGCCTGCAGGAATAAATGAGAATCACAAATGTAAATATTTTATAGGAATAAAAATGTGTGTGTGTGTGTGTGTGTGTGTGTTAATACCATCTTAAACTTGGTCACAGTTTACTCTAAAAACATTCATGTACTTGACAACAATGAATTCACAAACAGATAACGGATCATATAATATTAATGCCATGTCTAGATTCCATCATCTATCAAGAATTCTGGCTGTAGATCCATTCTAAACTCGAAATTATGAAGTCCAATACCTGTTTGTGCGAGGATTGTAATTCTCAATCCTCATCCCACAATTTCTGGCATGATTTGACATCTATCATAAAAATTATTATAATTACTCTATTGTTTTTACATTAATTAATACAACGAAGTACAATACAATATTACAACATCACCACTTTTTATCCACTTTTTAAACATGATTTGACGTCTACAGTAAAAAGAATAGGATTTGAAATCCTAAAACAAGAAATGACTTTTACTATTCACATAACTCTCAATATCCAAGATTTTGAATACCATGATTCAGTGTCTCAACGAATCCTAATGGACCTAATCCAAACATCCCCTAAACGGATCAACAGGTAAAATACCAAAAACTATTAAAAACCATTAAGCAATCGCAGATAAGGGATGGATATGATTAAAAGGCTAAATTTATCTTAATCCATTGTTAACTCATTCTACCATGCTAATTATATAATTCATATAATAATACCAACAAAAGTACCAATAAGCAACAGAGAGGTAGCATATCAACCAAATGGACATCTAATTTAATAATGTCAGCAGTAATGCCTCTTATGTACTTGCCTTTCCAGTACGCCCTGTTTGTGCCCAACACCACGCACCTAAACGGCTAATATGACCGTGGTCGTTGCCAATAGAGCGAATTACTGTCATAACACCTGAAGTTCCTGCACAGTTGTTATAAACTCCAAATTACACTGACGAAAGAAATGGCTGTCAACGAGTTCCTCTAGAGAGGAAGCATTTTTTAAAACATGAAACTGCGTAAAGCATACCCCAGACATACAAATGAAACATTGGTTCTAAATCCTCCACGTCAGTTTTATGCCTAACAACTGTTCGGTGTAGAGTGAAAGCAATTGTTGTCGTCCATAAAAACGAAGCAACACAAAAGAAATGTGTCGTGTAACCCTGAGCATAACAAAAGTATCCTTTAGAAGGATCCCTGCATATATTAAATTCATTATGGATTGAATATAATACTACTAATAATAATAATGAAGCAAAATCAGCATATGCAACTTTCATTGTCTAAATTGGTTTTGACTTATGTGCAAATAGACAACTGCATACCCAATGATGCTGAAGAAACTGCAGAACATGTCCTGCAACAGAAATCAGGAATAAATTATTTCATATTCTTAGTCACAAATCAGAACAATTAAACAAGAACATTGCAATATTAGAGATCCATG
Source organism: Phtheirospermum japonicum (assembly GCA_014905375.1). Lineage (NCBI taxonomy): Eukaryota > Viridiplantae > Streptophyta > Magnoliopsida > Lamiales > Orobanchaceae > Phtheirospermum > Phtheirospermum japonicum. Next base: position 76,913 of record BMAC01000990.1, on the reverse strand, counting down.
AAGTAATGTTATCACAAACAAAGATAACGATCAAGTAAGAATCCAAATTCATTTACAGAAATCTATTTTCTCAGCTCTACAAGACATAATTCATTGATAGATTGTCCTAGAGCAATTAGTAGAGCTCCCTATTTAAGCTAAGTAAAAATAAATGCTAGACGGAGATGAAAGTCATTTAATGCAGTAATTCATATTCCATCTACAAACATTTCAAACCAGTAGCCAATTCACACACTCAATTAATTCAACTTAAAATCATAACACTAAAGATTCTGCTTATTTACAGAGATTAAAAAAAATTAACAGCTTATTATACTCTCGTTGGATTAGCAAGTGACCAAACAGAAATCAGAAAAGTAATATAACCTAAAAGTTGGGGAAAAAAGCTACACAAAAAATTAATGCGACCGATTACTCACGGAGAGAGCGAGGTAGAAGACAAGCTTGAAGGAGAACTTGCGAAGCTCTTTGAAGAGTAAATAGCAGAGGACTATGAAGCCGGAACCGACGAACGAGAGGCTGGAGGCGCCGGCGTTAATAGCGGCCAAAATTTCTCGGTCCGCTGCCGTTAAGTTCCCCACAACCGCCTGCGCCGTCGCCATTGTTGTATCAGTTTACCCTGCTATTGTCTTAAAAAAAATCACCGCCGATTTCGAATTTCAACAAACAAAGGCTATCACCATAATCGATTCCAGCAACCACAGAAACTCCATTTCTGAACCAAATTAGACACTTTTACCGATCTTGTACTAAAAGGCAAGAATAAGTTTTTGTTATATCAATTGTGCTGTTCCTTTATCTCAACAAGTCGCTTTGGCCGAGTGGTTAAGGCGTGTGCCTGCTAAGTACATGGGGTTTCCCCGCGAGAGTTCGAATCTCTCAGGCGACGATTCATTTTTGCCACTTTATTTTCTAAATTTTTTTGTGCACACACTCCTTAATTAGAATTAATTTTGTAATAAATGATTAGAAATCTCACGAGGGTCCTTTAACTTTCAAATTCTTGGAACCATCCATCTTATCCTCTATCTTCGCATAAATATATTAAACAAAATTTGACTTAATTTTTTGTCTTCTTATCAAGTGAGTTATCCAACAATTTTTTCAATCCAACTCAAAAGTTTGGAATGATACGACGACCAATATTAAGGCGATATGTATGTGAAGTTTTAGACCTATAAGGCGGTCTCTGACGACCAATATTAAGGCGGTATGTATGTGGAGTTTTAGATCTATAAGACGGTCTCTCCTTTAAAAGATGCGAGCTCTTCTATAGGAATGTAATCTAAGCATAGGAGTAGGGAGCTCTTATATGAAAGTAGCAAACTCTTATATGGGAGCGACGAGCTCTGATGAGACAAATGACATTGTACAACTCGGTATTGAGGGCTGAGCGGTGTGGTCAACAGGATTTTGGGCCCTGGTGGGCTGATATAGACTATGGTATGGGGTCCCTACGAACATGGTAAGTTTATTGGTCCATTGTTATTATGGTAACTTAATAAAATACGAGAGTTCTAATATATATTGTAACTTAGCATATGTGAGAAATTCTAATTCTAAGTCGGTGGTTATTTATGATATTGTTGTTTGAATAGGAGACGAGAACTCTATATTGAGAACACGTCTCTTGTCTATATAAAGAGGACATATACCTCACTTTTATTATAAATTGATTTTGAGCTCTCGTTATTTATTATTAAAAAGGGACTGACATAAGTATTAATCATCTAGAGGTCAATCAGGTCGGTAAGTATGAATTTTAGGTCAGTACTCTATTTTTCTGACGAATCAATCTTTTTGGTCGCATTATGGAACACCAACACTAACCAGTGTTTAAAATCGATAAGCGTTAAACAAATCGAGATTCAAGCCTCAAAACAGAGTGAGACAAAAGTTAGATGAAGTATATATAGAATTAAACAAAGCGTAATCGAAAGAACAATATAGACAAAATATATAATTGAAAAGAAAATCTATTATACCTAAATCAAAATTCTCTTGATTGATGTGATTTATTTAGAGTTTGGGAACTCTTGGCAAGAATTAATAAAACAGTTGACACGCGAATTATTAAATTTAATTGATTTGCATTCACGCATTGTGCACATCATCTATTAAATTGTGGTAGGTAACGTATACGTATCATGGACGACGAGAATGTTGGGTACTCCGTGTAAAACTCTATTAATTATGAATTATATGAAATTAAATTGGGTAGTACAAAGAGCATAAAAAGAGATTTGATGATAACTATTTGTTTGACATTACCTATACAATACAAATATAATATGGTTTACTCCTCCTGTCTGAGCTTTGTCTCCCTCTACGGCAGCTTCCTCCGCCGCTCCCTCACCGCCGCCGGCCTCACCTCTCAGAAAGTCGACATCGGTGGGGGCACCACCGTCCACCTGTGGGGCCCCTCCACCGCCACTTCCAAACCTCCGTTCGTCCTTATCCACGGCTTCGGGCCTCACGGCGTCTGGCAATGGCGGTCGCAAATATCCTTTTTTGCCCGAGAATTCGATGTGTACATGCCCGATTTAGTATTCTTTGGCGACTCTTTCTCCGATTCACCTCAGAGGTCCGAGATTTTCCAGGCCACTTGCGTAGTCAAAGTCCTGGAAAAACTTGGGATTCACAGGTATATATGTTATTTTTAAAAAGTGATTCTCAACTTTTAGCCCCGCCCCGGTGTATACTATATGAAAATGCTATTTTCGATTTTTAATTTTGCTAATTGAATCAGAATATAAAAGTTGAATGCGAAAAGAAATTGGTATGTTTTTCTTTTGACTTTTTAAAAAACAAATAAACATTTATACAACTTATAAATATTGTCAATTTAAAAAAATAAAAAATTGTAACACCTAGAGTTAAAGACGGCCAAATTTCTTGGCAATTCTATTCCGAATTTTTAATCATAACTATAAAACTTGGAACTAGGTACTCGGTGGTTGGGACTAGCTACGGTGGATTTGTGGCGTATCGCATGGCGGCGATGTGGCCGGAGAGGGTGGAGAAGGTGGTGATCGCCAGCTCGGGAGTGAACATGCGGCGGAGTGATAATTTGGAGCTGCTGAAGAGAGCGAAAATGGAGAAGACCGAGGACTTGATGCTGCCCAGCACCGCCGGCCAACTGCGGAGGCTGATGGCTCTGACCGTTTTCCGGCGGCCCTACATGCCTGACTTCTTCCTCAATGATTTCATCAACGTCGGTGACTTTACACTAATTTTATATTTGCATTAAAAATTGTGTCTTTGATTATTATTATTTTTTTTCTCATTAATTTCTGAATTCTAATCAGTAAACATTATTAACAAAAAGATATACTCCTTCCTTACCAACTACTATATACTTAATTTCCTGCAACACCCTTATTTAATGATTATTAGGTTTAATATAATTATAAAACGCAGTAGTATTTAATATAGGGATATATATATATAGAAATCTTAATATCAAATATGAAACTGAACTACTTATATATTTAGTACTGATGAAGTATAACTTTCATACTATATGTTTTTTCCTTGCTAAATTTATAGCCATGCGTAGCAATCAAATATTGTGTTTTTTAATTAACTTAAATTTTGAATAACTCGTATTTATTTCAACCACCTTTTACAGCTCCACGTTTATCGTAAATGCTATAACACACACCTAGGCATTATCCAAAGTTTCTTCTTCTTCTTATTACTATTATTTGTTGCCTATCTTTTTTTTTTTTTTTTTTTACTTGGTAGTTGGTATACAATACACTACAAAAATGTGGCACCCTCAGGTTTTTCCAAAATTTTCATATATGCACGGGAATTTACTAATTTTTTTCTTTAAAAAATTATCATTCACATCTGCATGAATAATTATTATATTATCTAGATATTAGACATAAATACACACGCGCACTACCTATATTTTGTTGTCCTTTAGTTAGTGAATTGATTGGTTTGTTGGTTTGCTCCAATTAATACAACAAATATTATTATAATAATATATGTTTGCATGTTCAAAGACTTCAATTAGGTGGCCCAATTTGACCATTCGACTGGGCCAACAAATCTATCCCCCAGCATTATTTAAAAAAAAAAGAAAAGAAAAGTATATGCATATATTTGCAAGTGACAGAATAATATAAAAGCGGTTTAATTAATATAGTGGAACTTTAAAATTTTCCAATGTTCAAGTTTATTAAATTGATCAATATCTGAAATAACAAAAACAAATGTATACATGTTTGCAAATGGACACAGAAATTGTATTGTGAAAATAGGAAGGAGAAATTGGAACTCTTGAAAGGATTGGCCCTCGGACAGGACGATACTGAAACAATATCTCCCCTTTCTCAGGTATACACATTTATATCCTTTTCATATTTCTTATATTTATAATAATAATTTCATTTTTAATATACGTTTAAAAAAAAATCTTCTAGATGCTAGATATAAACTTGTGTTCAAACTTGAAATGCTGCAGGAAGTGTTGATAGTGTGGGGAGAACATGACCAAATATTTTTGTTAGAGAAAGCCATGGAACTCAACAAGTATGTATTATATTAATTCTCCAACTAATTATTAGAAAAAACATTAAAAAAATTAAATGGGAAAATAAATTCTAATAAATGTTATTATTAATTTTTGTTGTTGATGATTTAATAAATTAGTTAGGTTAATTGAAATGATAGTATTTGGTTTATAATTGCAGACTGCTTGGCGAGAAGGCAAGATTAGAAGTCATAAGAAATACAGCACATGTACCCCAACTCGAAGATGCAAGGCAGTTCAACAACATTGTCAGAAATTTCTTGCATGATTTATGATTCCATGTTTGTTAAGACTAAATATTAATGGTTGAGATTATGTGGATTTATTGGATATAATTGAACTGCGTTCTCAACAATGTTGTAAAATTGAATCTTATGATTGGGAAATTGGATGAAGGCGTGAGTGAGATAACACTTTTCCTCTTGATATTGATGAAGGAAAAAAACAAAAAAAACTTTGGAACCTGAATTTTGTATTTTTTATACTTTATAACCTTCGGATAATTGAATGAAAAATACAATTAGCGTTATTTTGGTTAACAAGTAACTGATAAATGACAATTTAAATATTTGTTATTTTTACGTATTATGGAAACATGTATTGAGTCGTTGATGTGATTTTTGTCAACAAGTAACTGATAAAGGACAATTTAGATATTAGTTATTATTACGTATTATGGAAACATGTATTGAGTATTTGATATATAAGAAAACCCTAATTCTACCGTTTCATGTTTCTTTTATATCTTCTTCTTTTTTATACTTTTCAACACCAAACTTTAACATATTGAGAGTGATAAACAAATAAGCCTCCATAAATCAAATGAGCAATTTTCGTACGTCGAAATTCTAACTGCAATGAAAGTTCAAAAATCGTTTTCTGACATTTGAACCTTTGGATCGGGCTCCAATTTTTCAGCACATTCAAGACCCGTCGAATTATGTTTTGAGCAGTGGAGATTAGATTCTGAAATTCGAGGCAATATATATTAAATTTCGAATAAAGCAGATTTTATTTTCAGAATTTTCTGTGCAGTATTTTTTAAAGCAAGATTGCGCATAATCGAACCATTGGATCAAGTTAAAACTTAGATATATTTCAACACATATCGAAGTTCAATATTAATGGTAAAGATTTGATTCTGAGTATTGAAGAATCTAATAATGAATTTTGAACATAGTTGACCCTGTTTCCCAAAACTATCTGCATAGTTTTTCAATCTAACGGCTAGATGAAACTGAATTTTAAATATAATTTTCAAAACATATAAAGGTTAAATCTGTACGGTGGAGTCGAGTTTAAAGCTCTATATCATCAGAAACATGTCGTGAATAGAACTATTGCAAAAATAAAACTCGAGGAATACCCTAAGAAAGAACCGTATCTTTTCTACAAGGTAATTTGATTTATCCTATTATTTATTAAATATAAATAATAAATATTTCTATATATATGTGTGACATGATGTGTATTAGCCCGCGATTCAAGTTTTTATACAAAGTATGATGTGTTACCTATGATTAAATTGTGAATAAAATTATATGTGCATGCTACGTTATGTACAATTTTAACAAATATAAGATTTTGCAACACTTTAATAAAATTCATAGAGTACATATTATATTATTTATGCTGTTAGATGGTTTTTTTTTTACTTAGAAATCATAAATGAAATTATTTACATAATTAGATGAGAGATTGATCATGACTTTACTAATATGTTTAGTTAATCATGAGTTTCGATGAATTCATAGTTTCATGTATGTTGCTAATTCTCTTAAAGATGAAATTTTATAAACTACTTTCAATATATGTATTAATTGTACATTTGCATATTTTTATGACATGAAAGTTCATGAACGATAAAATTCTTTATAAATAAGCCTTGTGACAAAGTATGTTCACATAATATCAAAGAAGGAGTATGACATAAATTCTTCAAAACCATTATCTAAAGAAATTAATTGAACTAACTTAGTCTAAATTCAAAATATTAGGCTCAAAAGAAATTGAGTATTATCATGTTGTTTGATGTTAAAACTAGAATAACTATAATTCCACAATAATATCATCCACCAACCCCCAACTGACAAAGAATCGTCAAACTAAGTCAATATCAATTCTCTAAATATTTTGGAAATTTTATGACACACTACTTCCAACCTAAGAATTTGGTGAAATAAAGTTTGTTTTCTTGCTAAAAATGGTCAATGACTTTGATATGTTTCAACTCAAAATATGTTTTATCATACGTGAAGAAGAAAGTCACTTTAATGACAAGAGAGATACGATCTCACTCTATTTTTTTTTCCGCCTGAACAAACATACTAATTGAGCCGAACTTTTGTGTTCCTTTCAAAATTAAATTTCGGTTAACAAATACGCGTCTACGTTTTGAAAGGGTTTTAGTTCGCCCGCAAGAGAAAGGGGTCACTTGTAGACTGATGAGTCAACTCGGGTCAATCTCTCGAGGAATGGGAATCGGATTTAACGATGTTTATTTTACTGATATCACAATTCTATCTAAAAACACACGAACACATTGGGTTTTGTAAATGTTTCAATTTCAATAACTTAAAATAAAAATGAGTTCTTCTTGTCTCGAGGGTGTAAACCTCTCGACAAGTGATGAGAATAGTAAAAGGTGTAAACCAAATAAGAGCTTTCCTAATTGCACCAACGATTATAAACATGCTTTTTACTAATAATGCATCAACTATAACACCCTAATATTTGAACAATTTCAGCAACCCATTAACACTAACGATTAGCAATATTTCGAAACATAATAATGTGAAAACAAACTATCAATAGATCATCCAAAACAATTGTTCAACCAATATCAATACCCAAACGAACGATAACAAAACTACGAACACCCAGTACTTTAGCAAACAATCAACGAAACATTATCCATCATACTCTCCAACTATTCTAAATAAATCCCAAATCAACTACTACGAAAACAATTCAGAGATACGAGTTCAGAAGTTACTAGTCGTTGAACTATTTTCAACGAGTGAAGAGGATGAACGAAAGCACTCCGAAAGCTGCGTAGAATCCCAAGGTTTGTCACGAACCCAAAACCCTAGCCACGAGCGGAAGCTACTGCGAACCAAACTTCGATACGGTGTTTCACAAATCTATACTAGAGGTATGAGAGATGTGTCAAATCTCTCAACATTTTTGGTGTTCTAAGGTGTCTCTAGCCTCCAAAAGGCCTCCAAGGGTGAATGATCTCGAACCCTAGCCCCCTCAGCCGTTTTAAACAAGTTTCAGCCGTTTCGTAATTGAAAATCCCCAGAAATCTGCGTTCGTAAAGCTCTTGTCCGATCGGACAGAGGTCTTGTCCGGTCAGACGGAAGTGTCTGCCCTCTAGTCCGGTCGGACAGAGGTCTTGTCCGGTCGGAAGGAAGTGTCTGCCCTCTAGTCCGGTCAGACATAGGTCTTGTCCGGTCGGACGGAAGTGTCTGCCAGAATTCCTGACATTGGATTTTGACACTGGGTAACCCAGTGTGGATGACATACCCAGTGTCAGCTGCAATGTACCAAATTAGGGCCCAATTTCTTTGAAAATCCACTCGCGGGCCCACATTCGTCCACCTTAACACCGAAAGACTTCAAAATACCTAAAATAAACATAAAATGTGGTAAAATAAGTCGGAGATACATAAAAAAAAAAATACTAAATCAATCCAACTTATACCCAAAATTAACAACAAATCTAACTAAAACACTAGCCAAATATACCAAAAATTGTGACAAATACGTGCGAGTCACTAATGCACTTATATAGTATTAATTATGACAATAGTCATTGAGAAACATGATATTAATAATCATAATACTAATGTTAGACCTTTAGATAAGGAAACTTCTTGAGGCTAACTATAGTCGATATGAATAGTAATAACCTCAAAGTAAAGGGAGCAAGACATGTTGATCCCTACTTGTGTGGGAATAATGAACCACAAGGTAAGATATGTAAGGGTTCATAATTTTATTGGTCGTGGTAGAAGTCGTGGAGGTTCTCTCAATGACCTCGCTTAGTCAAGCATATTCTATATGTTGATTGATAAAACTTGTTTGTTTCTTCCTTTACAAAGAACTTGTGAAAGTATAATGAATCATTCTTATTAGACTATTATATTTGGTCTCAAATTTTATTTTTTGAGTTAGATTTATGTGATGTGGTCTGATTTATAATAATTATTTATTTGGCTTATAGGTAAATTTTGGATTTCATTCTGAAGCATTGAATATAATTGATTTTATTTACTACACATTTACATACAAGGTTTAAGAGTAATACTATTAAGATATAATGTAGCATATCCGGCGAATAAAGCAAAATATTAGAATGAAAAGTATGTCGTTCAAAAATTTATGAAGAATGTGAGAATTTATCAATAAATATACAATTATTCACTTAATTGATAAATCATATATGACTATAGTGATTGTATCATCCTAGCCAACAAAAATGTGAAGAACTGCCATATTCTACATGCCTAGTGACACAATGATTAAAGTCATAAAAGCTCAGTATGTAACAAGAGCCAAGCGAACCTTGTTAAGTTTAATGATATTCATGTTGATGATTATCACTAAAAAACACATTATGAGAATGGAACTATACTTTTAATTTATGTGGAAGGAAGCACATTTTAGAGATATGACCAACAATGCAATCTTGGATACTGACTCTTTTAAATTTTGACACTGACATTGATTCTTTGGCCGTGATATGATATATCATATTATGAGAAATTATCATGGACATCTTTGATTTTGGGTGAAACTGAAATTGTTATGATGCACAGTACAATGTCGACCCAGTGCTGTTTAATTATAGCCAATATATTCTAAAGTACCAGGAGCACTACATTCATTCATCTCTCAGAGATATGCCACTAATTTTTTCAAAACTTGTTCCGTAGTGAAATTGTGTGATTGAGACCTGCATATACTAAAGATACAAAGTATAATATTATATTCTTATAACTGATAATAGGTGATACACGAGGACATAACCATTCAAAATGTGGACCATTCAAGTATTTTATGGTATTGGTCGATACTTCGGCATGTATTGTCCATAAAGACCACTGTGCCTAGGCTATCGTACTAATGTTTAGGCTGACGAGCTGTTTGAGGCCCACATAACTGTCGGGCAGGAATCACGTTGGTTAACTAGTGCGTGCAGGACACCTTCATATAGGAGCCTACTGACCATGACACGGCACAGCCAGCACGCGTGGTTTATCATCACGCAGGACCATACAAACCTGGTCCTTCTTATCCTGGTAATACTACCGATCAGTATTCACGTTACCTAACAAGTGCACATGAGACACCCTCATGTGAGACACTACTAACCAGAACATGTTGTGGCCAACACACAAAAGACGTCAACAAGGACCCTAGGCTGTCGAGCTATTTGAGGCCCCAAATAACTACAAGGTAAGAATCGCGCTGGCTGACTTGAGCATGCAAGACACCCTCATGCAAAAGCCTGTTGACTAAAACATGTCACGGCTAGCACACGTGAGACTTTCTCAAGCAGGACCATGCCGACAATGGTCCAATCGATCATGTACCACCGATTAGAATATTCGTTACCTGACCAGCACGCACGAGGCACCCTCACGCTGGACCCTACCGATCAGGACATATCATGGCCAACACACGCGAGACATCATCACACTTATTCTATCGACTAGGTCCCTACCGACCCAGAGTCCATGGAAAGCACATCCCAAGCTAACCTAGATACATGTGGCACGACCGCGAGTATTTTTATCAACCTGAATGATACGACACTAAATATTCATGCTGATATTTATGGTAAGCAACCTCATTTCTTGGAAGGAGCATTTCTTCTAAGAGGTAGGCGAGCTGGTTTATAGAGTAGGGACCTGAAGTATGAGGGAGAGCTCTCATATAGGGTGGCGAACTCTTATGGTTTTATTAGCTCGGCGTTATCTGGTAAGCTTAGTATCGGGCATTGTAAATATTAGGCCCGAATGGGATAATATGGATGGTATTGTGGGGTCCCGGCAAATTATATTAAAAGAATCACAGGCCCAGACCTATTCTGATAATTTAAGCGAGAGATTTATTATTTATGGGAACTTAGCATATAGGAGAAATCTTAATTCTAAGTCGGTCACGGTATTTATGGAATTATGGTGGGAGAAGGAACCTGGCTTGGAGAACACTTCTCTTATCTATATAAAGGGGTTCACGCCTCTCTTTTATTCTAAGTTGATTTATTCTTACGTTTGGGCTCTCAAAATATCTCACGCACTTTATGACTTAAGCATCGGAGGACCTTCGTCGGGGCCGTCTACTGCCTTGGCTGAGGGTATTGTTTTGCAGGATCGGTTAGGTCACCAGGAGGCTTTTTGGAGATTAATCAGATCGCTGTGACGTTATTTCATCACTACTCAGGTCGCTGATCTCGGACTTGAGGTTAGTGCCTCCTATTCTTGGTAACCAATCTTTTTGGTTTTATCAAGTGGCGTCGTCTGTGGTAAAGAGGGATATCGAGTCCTTGAGTGAAAGACGTGAGAAAATTCACAAACGCAATATGAAGGAAAGAAACATGCAACCTAAGATCATGGATCTCGGTCCTAGGTCAAGTAAATCAAAGAAGAAGAACAAGACGGTGGAAATCAATAAAGGAGAATGAGCGAAAGACGAACTGACAACTCCCCAAGGAGAACCAACGATCCAAAACCTGGTGGGCATACCACCACCTTCGCCAAAATAACAAAAAGAGAAGGAACTTGAAGGAGATCTACAGGCGAAATCTCCGCAAGTTATCGCATAGAAACCAGTCTACATAGAGACAAAGGAGTGGAAAGAGTTACCCAAAGATAAGCCATGTCAAATCAATAGAGGATTCCTAGAAGGGCTTATGGATTTCATACCTCCGGAAAAACAGGAGGATCTGAGCAAATACCTGGCGGGTGAGTTGGGTGAAATAAAGGAAAAAGCTGATAGATCGGATGGTTGGCGTGAGGAAAAATCGATAACAAAAAAGTCAAAACAAAGTGGAAGATCTCTGTCATGGAGATCATCTCATGGGAAGAAGGGAAACTTGAGCAAGCGAAAATATGTGGATCTTTTTAGTTCTACCTCGTCTTCAGAATAGCATGCTCACAAGTATAAATACAAGAGAGGGAGGAAGTTGAAAGTAGGGCGGAGACATTATAAACACTGAGGTCGGCAGTATAGTAAGCATATTAGTGAAAGTGGAACGGAGACCTCAAACATGGATGCTGAATCCAGGGAAAAATCTCAAAAAAGTCGAGGCCGGTATCATGAGGAGAAAGGAGAGAATGAAGTCGGACCGGGGGAGAAAGCATTCAGAGATATGCAGGAAACATTGTTAGCCTTGCAAAGGCAGGTAGCGGGAGAAAAGCTGGACAAGGAGAAAGGACATCCTTTTTTCGGATGATATATTGCGGGCTGTGCTACCTTAGGGGTATAAAACGTTGGAGTTTCAATATCGTGGGGAAACGGATCCAGTAGAGCATGTACAAATTTTTGAAAATGAGATGATTTTACACGGATGTTGTGGCATGCCGGGCCTTTGTATTTACCTTGAGGGGAATCGCATAAAGCTGGTTCCATCAATTGGCGAAGGGAAAAATTACTAGCTTTCGGATGCTGTGAGCGGACTTTTTGAAGCAATTCTCCAGCATGAAGCAAAATACAAAAACAGGACAGTCACTCTTGACAATGGTGCAGCGACCAGATGAAAGTTTGAAATAGTATATCAACAGGTTCACTAGTGCCATTCTGGAGGTACCCACTGCTACAGATGAAATGAAGGCAGGGGCATTACATCAAGGATTGAGGAGAGAGGATTTACGCAAATCTTTGGTTAAGAAAGTGGCGCGAACATACGAAGAGGTTTTGGAGAGGTGCAATAAATATATACAGGTAGAAGAAGCTGAGGAGGAACATCGTGTGCGATTTGGTGGGGAGGTCGCGGAGACAGGAGGCAGTATATCGAGGAGGTAAATCAGAAGGGAACCTAGAAGGATAGTACGCGGGGTCTTAACCCCGGATCCTGGTTCTAGAGTAAAGCCTGAGTTACATATGAGAAACTGAAGGGATGAGGATTTTACACCATTGATCTATCCTCGGACTAAGGTGTTCACTATCATGGAGCGCCTGATACCTAATGACATAAAGTAGCCAGAAACTCGCACGCAGCTCCCTACTAATCCCAAGTCGGATTTCTTTTGTATGTTTCATAATAACTATGGCCATTCCACAGAAAAGTGCATGCATCTTAAGGAAGGGACCGAGAGTATTATAAAAGCCGGACATTTGAAGGAAGTTATATACAAAGAAAGAGAGCCGAGGGAACCAAGGCAACCAGTTCCCCCACCACCGTCGAGAGATCCGCCTCAAAACCAGGCTGAGAGGCAGCCACATCAAGGAAACCTAAGACAAGATGGGCCAAGATGGAATAAGGGGAGAATAAATATGATTTCTGGAGGGCCAACGGATGGTGATACTAATAGTGCACGAAAGAAACAAGCCAAGTCAGCTCGACCTGGGACATGGGAGGTCTCTAGTTTAAGTAGGCAACCACAAAGAACAGGACCGATTATCTCTTTTGGTCCTAACGAATGACGCGGGCTGCAGTAGGCTCATAATGACGCATTGGTAATTGAAGCCAAGGTGGCAGGATATGAGGTCGGGAGAATTTCTGTGGATAACGGAAGTTTCATTAATATAATATATACGGATTGCCTGGAAAAAATGAAATTGGAGGTAAGGGTGCGACCTGTAAATACGCCCATATACGCGTTTAATGGAGCACAAGTGATTACGGAAGGAGAGATAACACTAGTAGTGGTGTTAGGAAGAGGCGAATTACAAGCAAAGAAAAATTTGAGGTTCTTGATAATTCATGGGAGGTCGGCGTATAATGCAATATTAGGGCGACCTGCCCTTAACGCATTCCAGGCAGTAACATCTACATATCATATGAGTATCAAGTACCCGGTGGGAGATAGAGTAGGGGAGGTTGTTTCCGAAAAGCAGGTAGCCATGTCGTGTTACAGATGACAGTTAGAAAAGGCTTGAGTGAGAACAAGCGAGAGAGGGGTGAAGAAGTGTCGGAGGGTATACTTAATGCGAAGAAGATGAAAGAACAAGAGAATTATATTCAGCCACATGAGGAGTTGATGGAGATTTCGCTAGAGGAAGGTCGCCCAGTGTACACTACTAAAATTGGAGCTTTGATGACTGAAACACTTAAAGAAGAGATGATAAAATTATTGAGGGAATTTCAGAATGTTTTCGCATTTGGGGATGGAGAATTGATGGGGGTATCCCCAGAGGTCGTGCAGCATCATCGGAATGTAGATCCAGAGGCAAGGCCAGTTAAGAAAAAGAGAAAGCATTTTGGACCAGAATCTGATAAAATAATTGAGAAGGAGGTGCAGAAACTGTTGAAAGCAGACCACATTCAGGAAATCCAATTTCCAGAATACTTATCTATTGTTGTGATGGTACCTAAACCAGGACAGAAGTGGAGGATGTGTGTGGACTTTCGTGACTTAAATAAAGCATGCCCAAAGGATCATCATCCTTTGACGCGAATTGATCAACTGGCGGATTCAACCTCAGGGTGAGAGCTACTAAGTATGATGGATGCCTCACAGGGGTATAACCAAATACCATTGGCGAAGGAGGATCAACCCAAGGTGAGCTTTGTTACCTCAACGGGAATGTACTGTTTTGTGTCTATGCCTTTTGGCTTGAAGAATGCAGGGGAGACCTATCAAAGGCTAGTGGATAGAATGTTTAAGAACCTGTTGGGATCCACTATGGAGGTATATGTCGATGATATGTTGGTGAAGAGCAGGAAAGGAGAAGCCTATGTGGAGAACTTGAAAAAGACCTTTGTTATACTTAGACATTATGGGATGAAGCTCAATCCAAAGAAGTGTGCGTTTGGCATGCGATTTGAAAACGTTTTGGGGTACATGGTAACGGAGAGAGGTATTAAGGTTAACCCTAAGAAAGTGCTGGCTGTTTTGGAGATGCCACATCCTCGAACGGTGCGTGACATACAGGTACTCATAGGTCAGATTGCATGTCTAAGTCGTTTTATTTCTAGATCGGCAGAGAAGGGTGTCCCCTTTTTTAGGGCACTCAGGAAAGGGTCCAAGTTCGAATGGACCAAGGAAGCAGCGAATGCATTTGATAAGTTGAATGAATACTTAGCGGAGATACCACCGTTAACCAAGTCAATGCCGGGGAAAGACCTGATCTTGTATATATCGGTCGGAGAGGTCGCTGTAAGTTCGGTACTCATTAGGGAGGAGGCAGGTACTAAAAAACCTATTTATTACATTAGCAAGATGCTGTGGGGTGCTGAGCTGGAGAAAGGGGGTTTTGAACTAATTTGTACAGCAAGGATATTACAACCATAATTTTTGAGCCACAAAGTGAAGGTACGTACTAACCTAGCTCTCAAGCAGGTCCTGAGTAATCCAAACGTTCCTGGAAGGCTGGTGAAGTGGGCGGTGGAGCTGAGTGAATACGACGTGGTATACGAACCTAGGGCGGCCATCAAAGCACAAGTGTTGGCGGATTTCCTGCAGGAGATGGTGCGCCCATCTGAACAAGTTGATGAAACAAAGGCATGGTTTTTGCATACTGATGGATCAACTATGGTACCGGGGGCAGGGTTGGGGATTGTGTTAACCATCCCGAAAGGGGAAAACTTGGAATTTGCGATAAAACTGGGATACAAGGCATCTAATAATGAAGCCGAGTATGAGGCGGTGTTGCAGGGTTTGAAAATGGCAAGCGATTTGGGAGCAAGGAAGGTGTGGGCATATACAGACTCCCAATTGGTAGCCCTTCAATTCGATGGGTCTTTTAAGGCAAAGGAAGAACGTATGGCAGTGTACTTAAGGAAATTGCGAGAAGAGGTGGTGCGTTTTGATGAATTTAAATTGGAGTATCTGCCGTGGGCTGATAATACTCAGGCTGATCAACTCGCTCGGATTGCAGGTGCATTGGGGACTTATGACACTTGAGAAATCACTCTAATGGAGTTAAGCCATAGTAGTGTAGACAAAGGAAAGGAAGTAATGGAGCTAGAAATTAAAGATGATTGGTGTATGCCTATTTGGGATGTTCTCGTCAAGGCAAAAGAAGGTGAAGTACAATTGTCAACCAAGGAAGCTAAGATAGCGGCTCGGTTTTGTGGTATAAATGAAGAATTGTACAAAAGGTCGTGCTTTGGACCTTTTTAAAATTCTTGGCCAGGGAGCAGGGATTGGAGGTGTTAAAAGAAATACATGAGGGGTATTGTGGTGATCATGCAAAAAGCAGGGCGCTGGTTGGGATAACACTGCGGGCTGGTTTCTTTTGGCCAGAATGAAAGGTATGGCTGGAGACCTTGTCAGAACTTGTAAAAAGTGTCAGATGCATGCTCCGGTCATTCATATACCAGCTGAAGATATGATGGTTATGAGCTTGCCGTGTCCTCTTGCACAATGGGGAATCGATATCGTGGGGCCTTTTCAAAAACACCAGGCAATAAACAAAACCTGGTGGTGGCGGTTGATTATTTTACGAAATGGGTGGAAGCTGAGGCGGTCACGTGCATAAGCGAGAAGGACATAATGGATTTCATTTTTAATAATATTTTTCGTAGGTTTGGTGTCCCACGAGTATTGGTTTCGGATAATGGAGCCCAGTTCAATGGGCAGAAAATTCAAGATTGGTGCAAAGAGATGGGGATGAAGCAACGTTTTGCTTCTGTGGCGCATCCCCAGGCAAATGGACAAGTTAAGCTGCGGCTGGAAAAAGCAGGTGGGCTTTAGGAGGAAGAGCTCACGTTTGTCTTATGGGCTTACCGAATGACTCCCCGAACCTCTACAAGGGAGTCACCATTCAGCTTGGTTTATGGGATGGAAGCTGTTATTCCAGCCAAAATAGTAGGTGGGGGGTTCACAACTCTTATCAATGTTTAATGTGGAGGAGAATGAAAAGCTGGCAAGAGGAGCAATTGAAATGATCGATGAAATGCGAGACAAGGCTGCGGCCCGGGTAGAACGTTATAAATAAAAGATTCAGGCCGCTTTCAATAAACATGTAAAGCGTCGATATTTTCAGGTTTGGTGACCTAGTATGGAGGCGAGCTGATGCACTACATAATACTGGGAAGTTGGATCCAAATCGGATTGGGCCGTTCAAAGTGATCAAGGTGTTGCTCAAGGAAAAGCTCTACCTAGAAGCTGGAATGTTTGTCATCTGAAGAAATATTACGCCTGAATGGCGGGTCTATGATATGGACATGTGTTGATTTTTATAAACCGATGCTTGTATAGGCCGACTGCTAATTTTTATACCCTCAGGGGCGGAGTTTGATTTGTTGATGCACCCTTATGGGCGGATAGTTGTTTTAGTACCTTTCGGGGCGGATAACTTTTATTATGATACCCTTAGGGGCGGATATCTAATTATTACCCTCAGGGGCGGATATATATTATTGTACCCTTCGGGGCGGATACCTTCCGGCGATATTTAATAAATAATGGAAGTTTGGAGAACACCCTATGGACTTTTATGGTTTTATGAAGGGTTGGGTAATGTGATTTTAAGTATGTTTGATTTACATGCTTGAGGTCGCGCTTCCGGGAGGGATATGTTTGACTTACATATACTTCTCAGATTATTGTGCTTTTGTGTATGTCTGTGCTAATTTGTGCGAAAGAACATATTTGATTCATATGTTCTTTTATATGAGTTCGGTTCAGCTTTTCTTGACTGTATTACACAACTTATGATTTCCTAGGTTTTTTTGGTTTTCGATATGAACATGTTTGATTTACATGTTCCAAACGACCTATATTGAGTTTGCTATTTTACTCATGAAGGTTTGAATTGCAGGTTACATTTATCTTACTTGGAAAATTATGTGGTTGTTGGGTTGCTGAAACTTATTTTTGACTTACATATTTCAAACATAGATTCGTTATGGTAGGTTAATATATGATAAGCATAAAGGACATAATTGTTCATAAACTATGCGGAAAATTCATGAGTTTGATGTTACAAAGTTAGTCAAGGAATATTTGGCCCAGATACAGGTACAAAATCTTCTAGAGGTGCATCTAGTTTGGCAACCAGCTTGGCGGTAGGACAGCTCGGGCCTGGCATGATAGCCACCACTGGGCGTCTTTTGGCTGCTTCATATCGCCCTTCTAGAAAGAGAACGGAGGGAGGCTGTTTATGATAGTTTTGACATCGGGGTCATATGAGACGTTCATGCCCGCGAGCTGGGTCTTGATTATCTCCGCGGCTTTGTGGACCCACTCCCTGCTGCCTCTGGCCATCTTGCCGAAATATAGGGATGTGTTCTTGTAGACCTGCAGCAGTTCCTCCCGATAGGCATCCATAAACCTCTTCCCCACCTCGCTTCTCAAGAAGGTGCGGCGGCCTTCAGTGACGCCTTGTGCATGGGTTGTCTGCACTACCTCTTCCAATTTCTAGATTTGGCCTTTGAATTCGTTGGCTGCTCGAGATGCCTCGTCCTTCACGCTCTCCACCTGGCTCTTCAACATGTTTATCTCCTCTTCACGAGCTTCCAACTACTGACGAGCTTTATCCAGGTCACCTTGTGTCAGCAACAGTTGCTATGTTTGCTGTTCTGCCTGGATTATCAGCTCATCGTAGGTCTTCTGGAGGTCGCTCTCGTTGGACCGATCCAGCAACTGAGTAGACAGATGGTCGAGCAGGGGCTTCATCTGTATTTAAAATTGATGTGAGTAAATAATTGTTAGTGTTGCGGGAAGGTGAGTTTAAGTGAGGTTACCTGGGCCAGGGTGCATTCTTGGAGAGGAGCTAAGATCTTCCCGGCATCATCGCACTGTGCTAGCTCCTTTTCCAATTCAGAAGAGCTCGATGAGGGGACTCCGTGAGTTTTACGGAGACGTCGGCATTTTGGGACAGGAGGAATGATGAGTTCAGGTGTTTGAACTGGTCATTTCCCCTTGATGACTTCCTGATCAGCTGCTCCTCTTCCAAATCATCTGCCATCTCTGGATCATCTTCGGTCCCAAAGGCCTGATTCAGCACCTCATCTACATCAACGGTAGGTGGTGGTGGTGCTGAAGTGATCGCAGGACTCGGATCCTCCTGTATTGTGCTTCCCCCAGAGCCCGATTAAACACAATTGTTGATAAAGTTATCTGCAAAAAAAAACGTATTGATTGGTTAAATCTTGTTATTATGATTGAAAGAGGAAAGAGAGCTCATAACTAAAGGAGACCTACCAAAATCTGATTGGGTTAGTGCTTGATCTGGATCGACAGGCAAGAGTCGATGCCCACAAAGGAAAAATGTTTTGACCAGCTAGTGAGTCGCACCATGTCAAATGGGCGCTTACTCCATTCAGCGAGCTGGTCAGAATATTTCTTATACATAATAGGAAAAGACTTGGGGCTGGGAGGATCAGATTGCTTTGGCGTATGGGATTGGAGCTCGCTATCAAAAGGCCAGGCCTCAATGTTGTGAATGAAAAAGAAGTTTCTTCGCCATTCGGGCACTTTGGACATGGGGTTTACTAAAAAGCGAGATTTTCCAGATCGAGCAGAAAGGTAAAATGAATTTTTTTGGTATTTTATTTGGAAACAGAATTGGAAAAACCCTGGGTCAGGCAGGGTATTATAGTATTTACATAAAATAACATATCCTGCCATAAATTTCATTGAATTGGGGGACATTTATAGAAGAGGGACTTTGAACATATTGGCTGCGTTGAGGTAAAACCAATGAGGTGGAAATCTAAACCCCGGCCTAAGTAGTTCATCAAAAAATGTAATATGGCCTACAGGAGGTTTTAAGGGGTCTGATTAGAGAATGTTTGGCAAAACCATTTTGGCAGTTTCGAGGAGGTTGAGTGCTTTTTTGAATGTGTAATGTTTTTGGTTATTTTCTGTAATTTTGGTGATGAATTTCTGGATTGTAACTATGAAAAGCATAAGAATGGAGAGGGAGAGAGAGAGAGACTTGGAGAGGAAGATAATTATGATGTAATACTTGTTCTATTCCCTTTCTCGCATCACAGATTAATACCACGTGGAGGGGACCATTTGGAGTGTACTGTTGGTCCCCTTAAAATGCGGAAATCATAACAACTTAATATTCTAAGCAACATAAATGGTAAAGGTGCTAAATGGGCTCTTAATAATATTTAATCTGCTGGGCTAGAATGCTAATAATAATATTACTACTATCTGGGCCTCTCAATCAACCCTGGAATGCATTAGGCCCATCACTTAACCTATCCGACCCGTTTCTGCCTTACTGAACCATCTTGCTGTTTAATTCGGACGACCCGTACCCATTTTCCAAATCACCTTCTTCGTTTCCCACGCAGACCAATCCCCTTTTCACTTCTCCTCCATCAACCGAAACCTAATACCTGATTTCTCCCAATTCATAATCTGATTCGTGACAATACCCCTCCCCTCTTGAGATCCTTGTCCCAAAGGATCAAACTTTGGAAAGCATTTGCGTAAAAACTTCTCGTCTTCCTAAGTGGATCGCACCGTTCCTCCATTACACCAGGTAATTAAAAATTGTTGCACCATTTCTCTCCTTCTTTGTGCCACTCTCTGGCCGATTGACTCTTGCGGTGTGACCAGGAACTCCCCGTCATCATCCATGATAGGAAGATCCGGAGTAGGCGAATCCTGTACCGTGGGACTGAGCTTCTTCTTCAGGAGCGACACGTGGAAAACCAGATAGATCCTGGAGCTCTCTGGAAGCAGTAGCCGGTAAGCGACCTCCCTTACCCTTTCAATGATTTGGTATGGTCCATAGTACTTAGCTGATAGTTTGAGGTTTTTTCTTAGCACCACCAAATTTTGTCTGAAAGGCTGCAATTTTAAATAAACCCAATCCCCTACCTCAAACTGTCTCTCTTTCCTCTATTTATCTGCAAAGAATTTCATTCTCTGTTGTGCATGCATTAGGTTTTGTTTAAGATCTTGAGTCAACCGTTGCCTCTGTTGTATGAATTCATCTGTGTCTTGGTGTTGGGTGATGATATGTGTTTCCAAAAATGTGGAGGGGGGTTGGTAGCCATAGAGAGCCTGAAAAGGGGTGGTTTGTAAGCTAGTGTGGTAGTTTGTGTTATACCAAAATTCTGCCAAGGTCAACCATTTTGCCCAACTTCTAGGGTTTTGCTGCACCATATACCTCAAGTAATTTTCTAAACACGGGTTCAGTCTTTTAGTATGGCCATCTGATTGTGGGTGGTAAGCTGAAGTAAAATTCAGTTGAGTCCCAATAGCTTTAAATAGTTCTTTCCAAAAGGTGCTAGTGAAAACCTTGTCTCTGTCACTTACAATGTGCAATGGCTGCCCATGTAACTTGTATATAGAATCCACAAACAACTTAGCAACTATACTGGCTGTGTAAGGGTGTGTTAGGGCTATGAAATGGCCATATTTGGTGAATCTATCTATCGCCACTAGGATTACATCCTTCCTTAATGATTTTGGCAACCCTTCAATAAAATCCATTGAGATGTGTGTCCAAGCTTGATGTAGAATTTGAAGTGGTTGTAGCAGTCCTGGGTAGGGTCTATTCTCTCCCTTGCTCTTAGCACAAATATCACAGTGTTTAACCCAGCTTTCTACCTCCTTTTTCATGAGTGGCCAATAGGAACCCTACTTACCCTCTTGTAGGTTCCCATAATGCCAGAATGACCACCATAAGCTGTGTTGTGCATCTCAGATAGGATAGTGTGCCAGAGTGTAGGGTCCCTTCCCACTCCTATCCTTCATTTATACTTTATGATCTCCCCCTGTAGCTCAAATTCAGGATGTGCCTGTGGGTCCAAAGCTTTGGCTGCTAGTATCTTGGTGAAAAATGAATCATCTGAATAGCTGTCAGATACCTGTTGTACCCATGTAGGTGTGACAGTAGATATTCCACAATTGAATTCAGAAGGGAGTTCCTTCCTGGAAAGGGCATCTGCAACCTTGTTTTCTCCCCCCTTCTTGTATTGAATTTCATAATTAAACCCCAGTAATTTAGTTATCCACTTTTGTTGCATAGGGTTCATAATTCTCTGGTCCAGTTGGTGTTTAAGAGCCTGTTGATCTGTCTTGATAATAAATTTGTACCCTTGCAAATAGTGCCTCCACTTTTGGATAACCATCAACATTGCCATGAATTCTTTCTCATATATGGATAGCCCTTGATTTTTCAAACATAGATCCTTGCTCATGTAGGCTATTGGCCTCTCTTCCTGCATGAGAACAACTCCTAGTCCAATACCACTTGCATCTGTTTCCAGTAGGAAAGGTTTGGAAAAATCTGGGAGAGCCAATACTGGTGCTGTGCTCATTGCCTTCTTAAGATTGTGAAAAGCCTGTTCTGCTTCTTCACACCACAGGAATCCCCCTTTCTTGAGTAGACTGGTGAGTGGTTTGCTAAGCAAACCATACCCCTGCACAAACCTTCTGTAGTAACCAGTGAGTCCAAGAAATCCTCTGAGTTTTTTGACATTGGTAGGTCTAGGCCAATCCACCATGCCAGCAATTTTGCTAGGATCAGTAGCTACTCCATCTTTTGATATAATGTGTCCCAAGTACTCAATCTGTCTCTGCTCAAAGTGACACTTGCTTCTCTTTGTATAGAGTGTGTGCTTCCTTAATAGAGACAGAACTGCCTTCACATCCCTATAATGGTCCTCTCTTGTTCTGCTGTAAATAAGAATGTCATCAAAGGAAACTAGGACTGTTTTCCTTAGCAGGGGTTGAAAAACCTGGTTCATCAGGGATCGAAATGTTGCAGGTGCATTGCACAGCCCAAAGGGCATCACTAGAAACTCAAACTGCCCATTATGAGTGTTGAAAGCTGTGAGATACCTATCCTCAGGCCTCACTAATATCTGGAAATAACCTGACCTCAAGTCAATTTTTGAGAAATACTCAGCCCCCTGTAGTTCATCTAGTAATTCATCAATGATGGGAATAGGGTAGTTATGTTTGATGGTGAGGCTGTTCAGATACCTATAATCCACACACATTCTCCAAGTTTTGTCTTTCTTCTTTACCAAGAGCACTGGTGATGCAAATGGACTGCTACTGTGCTAAATAACTCCTGAGTCTAAAATCTCCTTCACTATCCTTTCAATCTCATTTTTCTGGCTGTGGGAAACCTTGTAAGGATATTTATGCTTAGGGTTGCTCCCCTCTTTTAGTACAACGCTATGCTCAATCCCTCTGACTGGTGGTAGCCCCTTTGGTTCTTCAAAAATATCTTGAAATTCTAGCAGCAAATCCTCCATCTTGTCATTTATTTGCTCAGCCTTAGGTGTGATCTTAAGCCAATACACTTCCTCAATATGGGTGGGCATCTCTTGGTGAATCATTTTGAACAAGGTAGGACCAGAAATAATTTGGCATTCAGCAGGTGTAGTAATAGCTTGGATCTTCACCCTCTTCCCCAACAATGTGACCGTGAATGTTATCATGTCATAATCAAACTCAATAGGGGTACAAGCCTTCAACCAATCACCTCCCAAGATCAAATCACATCCATCAGTAGCTAGAACCCTAGGTGAGAAGGTAAAAGAGTGGCCCTGCATTTTCCATTTAAATCCTACAACCCTGTCAGAACTTACCATCCTTTGCCCATTAGCAACCTTGACCATGATAGGTTTGACCTTGTCTAAGGTGCAGCCAAGTTCTCTTGCAGTGGATTCCTATATAAAACTTAGGGTACTACCTGTGTCAATCAGTATGTGTTTCTTTTCACCTCCAACAACACCATTAAGTCTCATAGTGGTGACTCCACCCTCCCCTGATATAGAGTTTAGAGTCATCTGGACCTCCTCCATTGAATCATTATCCTCCTGTTCCTTTTCTTCACTGTGCATGTAGTTCAGTTCCTCATCCTCAGTCATAATCATATAAGAGATCCTATTTTTACACCTGTGTCCACTAGAAAATGGTTCATCACAATTGTAGCAAAGTCCCTTTTCCCTTCTGGCTGCTATCTCAGATGCAGTTAAGAGTTTGAATGTTGGCTTGCTAGCAATCTGGTTTGGTCTGGCTACACTTCCCAGTTCATTCCTCCTCATGTTAAGTGTTGAAATAGGCTTTGGTGTATTTCTGAATTTCTTTGCCAGGGCCTCCAAGGTATGTAACTGCCTTTGCCCTAATTCAATCGTTTGTTGCAAGGTTGTGGGCTCAAACATATGCATAAATGCCTGCAGCTCTTCACTCAGCCCACATATGCATAAATGCCTGCAGCTCTTCACAGATTAATACCACATGGAGGGGACCATTTGGAGTGTACTGTTGGTCCCCTTAAAATGCGGAAATCATAAAAACTTAATATTCTAAGCAACATAAATGGTAAAGGTGCTAAATGGGCTCTTAATAATATTTAATCTGCTGGGCTAGAATACTAATAATAATATTAATACTATCTGGGCCGCTCAATCAACCCTGGAATGCATTAGGCCCATCACTTAACCCATCCGATCCATTTCTGCCTTGCTGAACCATCTTGCTGTTTAATTCGGACGACCCATACCCATTTGCCAAATCACCTTCTTTGTATCCCACGCAGACCGATCCCCTTTTCACTTCTCCTCCATCAATCGAAACCCTAATCCTTGATTTCTCCCAATTCATAACCTGATTCATGACAGAATGCTTCGAGTGTTTTTTGCTCAGGTAATATCTAGTAGTTATGTTTAATTACCCTGGTCGCTTGGGGTAAGGGCAGTAGGTCGGTGACATCCGAGGAAGGCACTACAGTCACTGGATTTTCTAGAAAATGCTCACAGTGCAATGTGGAAGGATTGGTGGGTTTAACCAGGGGAATGCCCCCTGGAATATTTTCAATGGTTAAGGGGACTGGAGAAGGGTCGTCGAGTATGTTTTCTAGTAGGTCTTTGGACTCAGTGTAAGCCCTGGTTTGGACCTCAAGCTCGGGCCAACTAACGTCACCTTCAGGTTCGTCGTGCAGGCCTAGTGATGATATAGAGGGTTGTTTATGTCTTCTCTTAAGAATATACAGGTTTTGGATAGGATCGGAATCAGGAGAAAGGTCTGGGTTTTTAGAAATGCGAAGATACTCAGCAGATGCAATAATTATCGAACTAAATTGAAATTAATTACTATATGAAAAGATGCAGGGGACTTACCTATTTTTGCTGCTATTGATTTTTGAAGACGAACGTTGATACACTGTGAGATTTTGCTGAATTTTGTGGGGATGAAAGTTTTTTTTGCAGAGTAACAATCGTATCTTTTACTTGTGTTTTGATAAAAAGTGATGAACGGGTGGAAATGAGAGGGTTTAGTGTGTTTTGGGCGGCGTGAAAAGCTGAAGCAACAGAAAGGAGCGGGAAGTTGGTAGGGTTTTATAGGAATGATTTAGGCCTTTTAGTTCTAGCTTAGTGCATTTAATATATTTACGAGAAAATGGAGAGATGACACGTGTCCGACATGCTGTCAGGATGTATTTAATGAATCTTTAAAGAGACGTGATGGATAAGGGGAAAGGCATGACTTGACTTTTTTGAACACTCGTGATGGTATTTTCCTGGATTATTGTGCCTGCATACGACTGTAGGTTGGGAATGGATGGTTTTTGTGATTATAGGTCGATGGATATTTCAGGTCGTTTAACATGAAATATGGGGACTTTTAAGCGACCTCTTCTTCTGGGAGGAGCATTCTTCTTGGGGACTGGGCGAGATGATTTTTCGGAGGTCGCGATTTTATGTGGCGAGCTCTTATTGGATGAACAATGCTATAACTCAGTATTGCGAGCTGGGTTGTCATGAGTTGTGGTATGATGTCTTGGTAAGCTAACAGGGTGATTTATTAAAGTTTTATTATTTATGATTAAGTTTTTATTGTGGTTTCTAGTTGTTTCATTCTTTTTGCCTTTTTACATATTCTACCTGATTTCGTACCTCAATCAACCAGTATATGGGGGACTAGCTGATACGACACTAAATATTCATGCTGGCATTTATGGTAAGCGACCTTATTTACTGGAAAGAGCATTCCTTCTAAGAGGTGGGCGAGCTGGTTTATAGAGTGTTAACCTGAAATATGAGGGAGAGCTCTCATATAGGGTGGCGACCTCTTATGGTTTTATTAGCTCAGCGTTATCTGGTAAGCTCAGTATTGGGCTTTGTAAATATTAGGCCCGAATGGGCTAATATGGATGGTATTGTGGGGTCCTGACGAATTATATTAAAAGAATCACAGGCCCATGCCTATTTTGGTAATTTAAGCGAGAGATTTATTATTTATGGGAACTTACCATATAGGAGAAACTCTAATTCTAAGTCGGTCACGGTATTTATGGAATTGTGGTGGGAGAAGGAAACCCTGGCTTGGGGAGCACTTCTCTTATCTATATAAAGGGGTTCACGCCTCTCTTTTATTCTAAGTTGATTTATTCTTACGTTTGGGCTCTCAAAATATCTCTCGCTTTTTCTGACTTAAGCATCGGAGGACCTTCGCCGGGGCCGTCCACTGCCTTGGCTGAGGGTGTTGTTTTGCAGGATCGGTTAGGTCACCAGGAGGCATTTTGGAGATTAATCAGGTCACTGTGACGTTATCACTACTCAGGTTGCTGATCTCGGATTTGAGGTTAGTGCCTCCTATTCTTGGTAACCAATCTTTTTGGTTTTATCAATGAATTATCCAGTTTACCTGGGAATAAGATTGTATTAGTTCGGCACCGATACAAGATGAAGTTGTCGATGAGGCGGTGGGAAATGCATAATTAGGTCTAGGTTTTTGGGTTAACTTATTTCCAAAGAAATTCAGGGAACAATTTTATAGTGACACGTGTAAAGTTAGGTTTTAAATGGAAACCTATAAATAGCCTTTACAAAAGAAAGAAAATGGGGTTCCAAGTTTTAGAGAGAGAAAATCACATAAAAATGATTTTTAAGGAGGGTAGTTGTAATCCGATTGTAAGACTTGTAGTAGATCCAGCCAAGGCCAATCCAACCCAAGGATTAGGAATTAAAGTTATGCACTTTTTTATACTAATTTTTTCCATATCTTTGGTGATCTGCTTATTTATTATTATTATTTTTTGGTTAGGTTACTTTTAGATCAAACAAAATGGCGCTAGAGGAAGGCCTTGTGATCTATAGTTGTGATAAAATTGCTCAGCTTGTCTGATCTACTTGATCTTTTTTCTTCATTTTTTTTTGTTTTTTGAAGTTTTTTGTTAGGAGTTGAACGTCAGCCCTCAAGTTTCTATGGTTTTATTTTTTTGATAAAAAGTCTTCGATAATTCATTTACCATTATGAGTCTATCGGAAAGTTTGAGAAGAAATCTCATGAAGGATTACCAAGAGAAAATTGTCCAATCTGGTACCAACGAGCTTGACCCAGGGTTGTTACGATCATTCATGCAACACCCCACCTTTGTTACAGAATTTCACGAGATGAAGAAGAAAATGGCAAAAGCAAATTTAATGCTTGAAGCTGTGGTTGGCACCCAAACAAATGTCAAGCATCCTGTGGGACACTCGAAGTCATACCCAATTTAAGATAATACTCGGGATCGCAGAAAGATAAGATTCAACAAGGATATCAAGCTAAATGTGAAAAGAAGGCACGATATAACTCCTGTCACATGATGCTTTACATTTTATCTCCCCGTAATGTCTTTGCTTGGCTCGAAAAGCTAACCAGCAAGGTTCCTGAGGACCCTCCCACCAGGTCAGTCAACAACAGAAACCAAGTCAATATGAATACACCCTTGCCACAATGAAACCTTATCGACGAATTGGCCGAGCTGAAATACTTGAAGAAGTGAGTAGCCGAGCTGGAGGCTAAACAAGTAGTCCATTCAGTGACTAATCCATATTCGATAGCTCAGCCAAATCTGAACATCATCTCGGTTTGTGATGACGAGTCACCTCTATTCGTCCAATTCTTCTAAGAACATTTGGTTGGAAAGTTGAAAGCTCCGCCCATAGCTCTGTATAAGAGTTACAGCGATCCTAATTCGCATCTCAGCTACTACCAAAACTATATGGACATGCTTGGCACAATAGACACTTACCGATGTCGCATGTTTCCACGATAATAGACGAAGTCCCACTAAGATGTTATCGATCATTTCTACGCCACTTGATCTACTCTTGGTTGTAATTGAGATCCTCGTATAGAGGATATTTCATGGTTTCTAAGGAAACCGTCGCTCTTGAAAGGGTCATTGAACCATTGTGAAATAGTTGAACGAGTCTTTAAAGAGCTATATAGATTAATTCATAAAAAAAGTCTTGGAGATCCATCCACACAGTGACGAGTCACTGCTCATCTCGGCTCAAAATGGACTCGGATAATTCCTTCTTCAAATAGATAAATAATCAACAATAACATTCCAGGAATTTCTAGCATTTGCCGCATCCCAGATTGTTGCCGAAAAAAACATGGCCGCCCCATTCATAACCTTTCTATAAACCCATAAGTCATTTACTCAGCAAGGCAAAAATAACTCGAACTCTTTGATGTCGGCAAGCAATAAACTTCTTCAAGAAAAACATGTCGACCTCCTAGCCCAATATAATGAGATATACTCACTAGTATCTACATAATTATTGAACGAATCAAGGACTTAGATATTCTTCCTCTAGTTTGACCAACCAAAAAAGACCCTTCTTTGCTCAATAAGAAAAGGTTTTATACCATGCCTCGACCAGTCATAATACTAAAGAATGATACTGTTTGATCCAAGCACTTATCAAAGTTTGTGATGACCAGAACCTGCCACCCTTCTCCAAGAACCACCAGGGTCGACAAGCGTGGATAGGCAACAATCATCTCCCCCCACCCCCACCAATGGAAGCACCAAGAGGAATCTTAACCTTTGTGAAATCCAGTCGAGTAGGGGAAGAGATTTTGAATCAGAAGAGAAAGACTTTGGTTATAGATGCAAGGATCTCCTGCCAATGAACTAGAGTGATGAGGCTGGAAATTTCTCTATTCATGTTTCGTGAATTAGACATAGCTCCTCTTGACCACCCTCACTCAGATACATTGGTGATAATTGTGCCTATCTTGGGAGTTAAGATACATCAAGTTTTAATTGATCCAGGGGCATATGTGAGTCTAGTCTAGTTTTAACCCTTCCAAAGGATGAATGTGTCAAGATAGAACATCAAGTCATACAATGACATAATTAAGGGGATAAGTGGAAATTGCATAAAGCATTATTTCAAGTCTATCCATCTGTTGAGTTCGGTAATGGAGAGGAAAAAAGAACCATCATCATAATGCTCAAAGTGATCAATGCCCTAAGTGAAGATAATGCTTTAATCGGTAGGCCGACCCTGTACGTGATCAACGGATCAATGTTGGTCTACTACTATTTAATCAAGTTTCCAGGTGTCCTCAGAGAGTGTGAACATCACAGGGACCAAGTTGGCCAGAGAGTGTAATTAAACTATAAGTCCAAGACAGATAAACATGGTCGAACTCGTAAGAGAAGATGGTGAGCTGGATGAGGATCCGAAAGGTGATGAACCTAGCAAAAGTCATAAGAGAATATGGCGAGCTGGTTGAGTATAAGAATGATGATGAGCCTAGTGACCCAACCCGAGAAGGTGTAAAGGTGGGCGAACCAACTAAAGTCAAACTAATAAACAAAGAAAGACAAGTTGAAGGATCAGTCAAGCCGATCGGAACAAATATGAGGAACATTCAAAAAATGATCAAGTCGATACAAACAAAAATGAAGCTAATCTTGATAAAGACGACCTAGATAGGGATAGAAGTTGCCGACCAGGCAAAGAACCAATGAGTCAAGATGACCTGAACAGGAATTGGAATCGATGACCTGGAAAAGAACCAATGATCAATAAAGATGAGCTGGACCCCAAAAAGATGAATTTGAAAAGAAATTAAAAACATGCCAAGTCAGTTGAAGAGCTCGATTGGGTGCCTATGGATGAGTCCGACCCGAATAAACAACTCTAGGTTGGCCATAATCAGCAAGAACTGATCCGATCAGAGCTGATAAACTTTCTAAAGGCAATCTTTGATGTCTTTACATGGACACACATAGACATGCAAGGAATCGAACTCGAACAAGCATGACACAAGCTCAATATCAACAAGAATGTCAGTCGATAATTCAAAAGAGGAGGAAGCTTGGTGAAGTGTAGTTTTTCGTGGTTTTGGAAATAAAAGGTTAATTTGGCTTGGTGTTATCAGAAATTGATTCGTTTGTAGAATTTCAAGGTGTTTCAAGCTTTGAAAATAAAAGAAAAATGAAAATAAAGCAATTAAACTAGCTAAACTAAACTAGGAAATGAAATTGCAAGTTGGTAGGATGCCTCGTCGTATGCCTCAATATGTAAATGCTAGCAAGTAATGAAAATAATCAAGGAGATACAATGTTTCACCAAGTACAAGCATGCAAACATAAGGTACAACTATGCATAAAATCCTAAATAATGCAAATTAGCAAAAATCGAAAGTATGGATATAAAGAGCAATGGAAATTGACCTCAAAGTTTAAAACTTTATGGAAAATAACAAGCAACAAGGAGTAGATCTAATATTTAACCTAAAACTATGCATGGAAATAAGATTCAAAATAAAGCATAGGAAAAACTCAAATTAGAAACGATCAAGGACCCGATCTATAGCCTAGATGTGTCACTCGTCAAGATTCTATAGTCAATTCACAAGATCAAGCAAGAAATCAAAGAGCTAAGATAAAAGCAATAATTGAAGAACAAGCATGAAATTAAAAGAAAACTTACTTGAACTAAAAGAGAAGAGTACAAACTTGAATTAAACTGCATCAAAGTAAAAATTCAAGGGAGTACTTTGATTCATATTGAGCTTACAAACCCAAGGAAATCTTCAAAATTAAACTAAGAACAAGAGAGAGAAAATATTCCAAAACCCATGTAAGTTTGGGAAATTTGAGTGATAGTTTCAAAAATGAAAGTTGTCTCCTATTTATACTAGGTTTAATTGGGTTTACATGGGCCAAAATAGCCCTTAAGGCTTGAATAACCTGGGTTGACCAGGGTTTGACCGTATTCTTGCATGCTGGCGCGCAGCGTGGCAAGTAGCTTGGAAAGTGCCGGCGCTGAGATAGGGGCCCTTTTGGCGTTTGCTTGGCGAGTATCTTCACAAGCGTCGGGCGCTGATGGCTGAGGATTTGGCGAGTATCCTTGGCAAATGCCGGGCGCGACTTGAGCGAGGAGACTAGCCAGTGGTTTGGCGAGTGCCAGTGGGTGCTTGGAACGGAACTTGGCTGGAGTCTTGGCGAGCGCTGGACGTTTGGCGGCACTGCGGGCGAGTGTTTTGGCAAACGCCGGACGCTGGCGGCTACTTTGGCGAGTTGTGGCGCGGATTGGCAAGTATTCCAGAAGATTTGGGCGTTTTTGAGCCTCTATTGGCTTCAAGTTTGGCTTGGAGTATGGCTTGCCTTGGATAGTACTTTAACCTTCAATGCCTTTCCTATAAATCAGGAATTTTTACACATAAAGACCCAAGAATTTCACCAACTTTAAATCAATTAAAACCACTTAACCCATTTTCACATAAAATCAAAAGAAGAACACAAAGATCCAAAAATAAGAAAAACAACCTAGAAAACTTATCTAAACTTCTCAAGAGCCACTAAAAATAATATAAAATCCTAATTAAAACAATAGGAAAAACACAACAATTACATGCAAAACACTTGGCCTGGAGAGATATGAAGCACTCGAGCTGGAAGTGGTAAAGTTGTTTGATAAAAAATTCATCCAGGGGGCCAGGTATCCAATCTAGGTATCAAGCCCGGTGCTCATATCGAAGAAGACTAGCTAGTGGCATCTATGCATCAACTTTTTTGACCTCAACAAAGTGCCCTAAGGATAGTTATCTGCTCTCACCCATTGACTACATGGTCAATGCCACTGCCGGGCATGAACTGATGAGCTTCATGGATGCTTACTTTAGTTACAATCAGGTCCACATTCACCCGGATGATGAAGAGCATCATTCTTCTCACGAGAAGACTTTACTTCTATACCATGATGCCATTTAGCTTGAAGAACACGAGAGCAACCTACCAGTGCCTCATTAACAAAATGTTTACTAGTCTGATTGGAAAAATAATGGAGGCTTATGTTGACGATATGCTCGTCCAATTAATATACTCGACTGATCATGTTGAAGACCTTCATAAATATTCTCAATTTACGTGTTTACCTGATGATGTTAAAGCTAAAAAAATGCTCCTTCAGGGTCGGTTCTGAAAAATTCTCAGGTTATATGGTAAGCTAAAGAGGCATTGAAGCCTTCCCAAATAAAATCTAGGCACTAACCGATATGTAATCTCTTTGAAGTATAAAATAAGTGAGAATTTCCACGTCGACTGACAAGTGCAGACCTTTTTTCAAAGCAATCAAAAAGAGTAAGAACTTTAAATGGACACCAGAATGCCAAATAACTTTTGAGGAGATGAAGAAGTGTATGGCAAGTATGTCGACCCTACAAAAGCTGAACAAAGAAGAACCACTATACTTGTACTTGGAGGTCTCATCTGTAGCTATCATCTTGACACTTGTTCAGTCTGATGAGCGTGTACTATATACGTCATGCAGTATACTATGTTGAGTTGAGAGATTCTTCAATGGAAAAACTATCTTACGGCCTCGTGATTTCCTCTCGTAGGCTATGTCCATACTTCTTAGAGCACTGAATCATAGTTCTGATGAGCTTCTCAATGAAGCAAGTCATGCATTGATCGAGAATAATAATCAAGATACAAGCCTAAGGTGACTTCATCACAGAGTTTAACCCAAAAGTCGAGTCGATCTAGTCCGAGATTGACAATGACATATGTACATAGATGGGTCATCAATGGCTGGCTGATGAAGAGATGGAATAGTGTTGGTCAATCCAGAGAAGAAATTATTCTGCTCAATCATTCGTTTCAAGTTCTCTTTAACTAATAAAGAAGCCGAGTATGAAGCTCTCTTAGCTGGTCCATAAACAATGTCCTCAACGGGGACCAAGACTTGATATTCCACAACGATTCTCAATTAGTTGTAAACCAAATCGGTGGGAAATATGAGACCAAGGATCCAAGGATTTCATTATACCTAGAACTCGCTAAGGCACACATTTTCGAGTTCAAAACTCAGATCCTTCACGTACCATAAAACAATAATGTTCTACCTGACTCTTTGACCAAACTAGCATCAAGTTTGGGTATTGAAAAGCTGGACACGGTGATGATCTGTCACAATTCGAAGACATCATTTGATGATGCTGCTGCCTACTAGGCATGTCAAGTCGATCAAAGTGAAGAAGGCCGAGTTAACAGAGATGATTGGATGAGACCTATCCTAGTTTTTCTTAAAGAAGGCATACTCCCAGTTCACCAAACTGAGGATCATTTAATTCGAGAAAAATTAGCTCAATTCACTGTAGTCGATGGGTGCTTTACAAAAAGGGGGCACTTTGTGCCCTTGTTCAAGAGCTTGTATGAGCAAGATGCTGAGTACGCATTGAGGGAAGTAGACGAAGGTATTTGTGAGAACCACACTAAAGGATAGTCATTAGCCTACAAGCCCATTAGACAAGGATATTACTGGCCGACCTTTAAGAAAGATGCCATAGTAAAGGTAATAAAGTGTGAAGAGTGCCAGATATTTGCACTCCAGATCAACTCTCCAGTCAAGTCCCTTAATTCGATATATTCACCATATCCTTTTGACAAATGGGGAATTGATTTAATCGGCCCGATTCTGAAGGGCAAAGGAGGAGTAAATTACACGGTGGTCACGATGTACTACTTTACTGAATGGGCAGAACCCAAGCTATTGGCATCCATAACTGACCAAGAATCATCAACATTGTCTGGAAGTCGATTATATGCAGGTTCGTCGTACCACTGTCAATAGTATCAGACAATGAAAAGCAATTTTATAGAAAAAGGTTAAAAGTGTTTTATGGGGAGTTGAATATCAAGAGCAACTTATCAACGCCATATCACCCCAGTCAAATGGGCAAGTGGAAGCAGTCAACAAAGTTCTCAAGTACACACTGAGAAAGAGGTTAGAGAAACCAAAGGGAAACTGGCTAGAGGAGCTACTCGGCGTATTGTGGTCGTATGGGACAACTCACCAATCAGCCATTGATGAAAACCCCTTCTCTCTCACCTTCAGAATAGAAGCCAGCATACCTATTGAGATCGGCATGCCATTATATCGAGTGGCAAACTTCAAAGAATAAAAGAATGATTCTGCATGCCGAGCTAAGCTTGAACATTTCAATGAAAAAAGGAGAAATGATGACTGAAGAATGTAATCTACAAATAAAGAAGCAAACATTACTATAATTTAAAAGTGAAATAGAGGATCTTCAAACTTAGAACCTTGGTCCTCAAGTGCATTTTCGGACCGAAGAAAGGACCTCTTAAACCAAAATGGGGATGACCATTCAGAGTGTCTGAAATCCTCTTACACGGCGCCTATCATTTAGAACACTTGAATGTAAAAGATTGCCAAGCCCGTGGAATGTCGTGTACCTAAATAAGTATTATCAATAAAGTACTCTTCTTATACAAATATCTATCTTCAGTAAAGAGAAAATGATCCATCTCAATCTGAAAGAGTCGACCAGTCAAGTCGACTGTACAAGAGCTTAAAACACACAAAAATCTTTTTTTAAGAAGCCAACCTCGCCTTTCAAAGAGTCATCTGATACTGATGTTTTTCAAGGAAAATGAGCCAACTCATGGCACCTTGAGAATATTTCTAAGCAACTAAAAACAAAATAATCATAATGAGCCACAAGGAACTCAAAATATTCAAATAAAAGTTGAGTCGACCTCCACATATGGTCAGCCCGGGAAGCACAACAAAAAATTAAAATACTCTAAGGCAATGTGCCACTTGAAAAGTTAAATAGAGAACCGATCTGATCCCGTCTATCTGACCCCAATACACGGTTAGGTTGACTAGCAAAAAAAGAGCAAAAAATAGCCCCAATGTATAATTAAGTCGGTCTAGAATTACTGACCAGAAAGAACCCAAAATTAAAACTTCAAATCAATAAAAGATAAAAGGAAAAGTGGTCAAGCTAACCAAGGAGACCTTAATCTTAAATTTATTTAATTGAAATATACATCGAGATTGGCACCCAATAATGACGGACCTATCAAAAGATAATGAAATTTGTCCGCCTAAAAGTGATGAGCCGAGCACAAAATCAATAACAACTAGTTAGTCTCTATTGCTGGCCTGGTTCTCATCATCATCCCCCTCAACTTTAAGATCCAAGCCCTCCATATCGTGCCCTCCCTCGTTCTCAATGTTTAACTCCATGAGTTTCTGGGCAACCTACCTCTCAAAGTCCACGATTGAGGAACCATCCCTCAATATTTGGAGAGCATGTTGCATGGTAGACACATAGGAGGAGCTCATCATCGGGAACAAGTTCTCAATCTCATAGATTTTAGCACAATCAATAGAACCCGTTCATATTTGGCATCCACCTCTTGAGAGCGGCTCAACAACAACTCAGCATAGCTCTCGATAAGCTCGGTATGTTGGGTCTTCAATGCATCCAAGACATCAAGATTACGTTGATTTGAGCTCAGTGTTTCCTCGACCGTCTGCTCAGCTTTATTAAATCTCACTTTTCAGGTGTTGCGGTTAAGGATAAGATCGAAACACTGATTATGAATCCTTTGAAGAGCCACGTGACCCTTCAAGAGCTGAGTATGGTCCCTCTTAAGCTCAAAAAGCTCTCAATGCACCATCATCATGGAAATCATAGCTAAACACAAGCTCGCCTTAGAAAATTCATACTTATCCTTAAGGGGAAGGTTCAAATCCCAATCATACATGCCTTAAGTCAGCCCACCAGATGTAACTTGGCGAGCCTCAGCAACGGCATAGCCATGGACAACCATCTCCACATTGTTTGGCGGAAAATAGAATGAGTAGTCAAAGGCTTGAGAAACTGGTACAAGATGAGGCCCCCCAAAGATGACTTCCTCTTTAACATTGAGGGGATTCTCATGAGAACACCCCCTGCCAACATTTGGAACCAAGGTCGGTCCCTTAGGAGGAGCAAACACATGCTCGAACCGACTAAGCTTACTTCTCTTCCCCCCACCCACGACCTTCCTCCCTTGCCTATTATCCTCTAGAAATTTCCTAAATTGTTCAAGGCAGCAGTCAACATTGTTCGATCTGAATAAGGAGAGAATACTGCAGAAGAAAATATTTAAAATCACCATACCAAAAACCAAAGACACCGACCAGAAATACCCTAGGAGCTAAGCTATAGTAGATCGACCTCAGAGATCGTTCAGGCCAGTAAATTCTAAAAATAAAAGGCGAGGAGCTGACCTCATTTTCGAGAGAGGTCGACCCCATAACAAAAGTAATGGAAATAGAAAGCTAACTAGGAATATTCAGTCTAAGATGCAGTCGGAGAGGGGTAACTCGAAGTCCGGCCTTACGCAGATTGGACTTCATCAACAGATATTTATAATCTTAAAGCTCGGGGTCTAATTTCAAAATGTCGAGCAGACTAGCAATGAATAGAGCACTCAGTTCCTCAAACTTACGTGAAACTACAAACAAAAGTGAACAATGAAGGATTAGTGCAAAACAAAAAATAAGATCGAAAAACTACACTAACCAAATTTGTCAACAATAGTATTTGGGGCGCTAAAGTGAGTCTTTGCCATCCCTAATTTGCCAATCCCCGGCCAACAAAAAATCAAAAAGGTTTCCACATGTGAAGGGAATCTGGGAGCCCCATCATGAGCTACTTGAAGATGCCTTTCCGAACCAAGGCATCATAAAACCCCGACCTCACGCTATCGAAGGCCTTCCTTAGATAGAGCCAATTGAGCTCATCAAAGGTGGGAACCGACCAACCATTTTGGTTAAAATGAATGAACACACCAAAAACTCGATCTAGAGACAACGAGTGCAGCTGGAACATAAGAAGATGCCACTCGCTTAGTGTATCGATAACATATTTGGAAGTGGAAAGAGGCCCCAATATGAAGGTTGTCCTTGAATAGTGTGGTGCAGGAAGGAGGTGGACGGTGTAGCTGTTCAGCCAAATATGGGAGAAATATATGGACCGACCTAGGTACACCACACAGTTCCTAATACAAAGCCAAGTTTTCTTCCGTTAGCGTGCTAGACTGTACAAACAATTCCAGCTTGGAATTAGCTCAAGGTAGTGGGGCTGGTCTTCTCCAATGACCCAAACGAGTCAACTCACCAAGTTCATCTAACCTGGGTCCGACAGCATCCAATGAGGTTAGCTCGACATTAGTGATAACATTGTTGCTCGCAGGTCTCCGAACACAGTTAACTCGAGGACCTGCTCGACGTGTATCACCCATGAAACCCCGATTCGGCCTGTGTGGCGTGGGCACGTTTAAGGGGTCGACGTGATCAAAATAATTATCGAGATCATCATCATCTCCACCAATACGGATTTGACCTGGACTCATCCCCCCAACCCAGCCTGCACCATAAGGCTGATCTTCTTGGGCTCGTTGAACAAACCAAAGTGCTGACATGGACCGAACGCACACCCTTAGCTCATCTACGTACCGAGGCTGAATTGTCCCATGGTCCCAAATTGTCCCTCCAGGCTGAAGTGGTCATCGGCTTCGAACTTCTCAAAGGTGAACGGGCGTTCGAGTCCAAATACCTCACCCGATGCAAAACTCCCATACTCATTTAAATTAAATTGGGCACCACCGAATCTGCATGTGCTTGGATGGACTACGTAATAGTCACCAGCCTCACTGACCCTAGGATCAGTGCTGCATGAGTTATTTGGGGAGTATCCCAGACTGAAAGACATCAAAAGAAAGTGTAAAGAAAGACAAAAATAAAAGTTTTACCGTTTTAAATGTACCAAGTTAATTGGAAAACTGCGGAGGAGTTGACCGAACTTTGAGGATGACAAAAAAGAAAGGTAAAGGAACTCCGAATTAAGGGGCTCGAGCTGGAGAATGGACAGCCTCATATTCTTTCTCTCAAAATAACCCTTGAAACACAAGAGCTCTAGAATGTCTAAGGTTGAAAGGAAATGAAATGGAGAATGGAAACCTAAAGGAGGGACTATTTATAGCAGGGGGATAATGAGACAAAAACCTGACTCCTCCTACGACGTACACCCCGCTCAGCGTGCAACGAATGTGAGAGCCACCTATAAGATGTATCAAGTCGAGCAGTTTGCGATGAGCCGGTGTTGCAATCAGAGTCTTCAAGGTCGAAACCTTATGCAATGAGTCTGAACCCATCTACTCCAAGTCGACTCTGCACTCAAGGGCTTGTTAATGGTCGACCTGACCTGGAAGACCACGTGGCTAATATTGGGTCCACGATTAAGATGAACTCGTATCTAAACACAAGTTATCAAGCCAAAATGACTCGACCCAGAAGCTAAGCATCAGCTGGTCAAACCGAGCCGACCTGATTACAACCGGATGAGTCGACCCCATATCAATGTTAACGTACGAGCTGGACGTAGGGCCCTCCACAAGGCGCATCAACTGACACTCCGTTGATACCTCGACTACTGGCCCACCTTTGGCTGACATGCCATTGCCACCTTGACTACTAGACCTCTATGCATCGGTTGCCACACCCTTATGAAAAATTAAAAAATTTCTGAGATATTTAGAAGTACATTTTGTGTTACAGCCCTTCCTATATTGATCCCCTTACGCATTGACTAACTGGTCACCACGCCTAAGCTATTGTACTGACACCTAGGCTATCAAGCTATTTGAGGCCCAAATACCTACTAGGTAAGAATTGCGCAGGATGATTAGCGCACAAGACACCTCATGCTGGAGCCTACTGACCAGGTCCCTCCCGAACAGGACATGCACGTCCAGCATGCGCAAGATGTCATTACACAAGACCATGCCAATCGGATCCGATCGATCAGTATTCACATTGTCTAACCAGCTTGCACGAGACACCCTCATGCGGGACCCTACCGACTAGGTCCCTACCGACCAAGATATGTCACAGACAACACGTGCAAGACGTCATCAAGTAGGACCCTAGGATACCGAGTTGTTTGAGGCTTAGATAACTACCGAGCATAAATTGCGATGGCTGTGCGCAAGGCACTGTCATACAAGATCCTACTGACTATGACATGTCACAACTAGCACGCTTCATACGTCATCACGCAGGACCATGCCGACTAGATCCTACTGATCATGGAACTATTGTCAATCATTATTCGCGCTTCTTAACCAGCGTATGCGAGACACCCTTTTGACAGACTTTGCTGACGAGGATGTGTTGCGGCCAGCGTGCGCGAGACATCATCACGTGGAATTTGTCGACCAGGTCCTACCGACCCTAATTCCATAAAAAGCATATCTCAGGCCAAATCTTACACACGTGGCATGGCCATGAGTATTTTTGTTGACCAGAATAATCAATTTGACCTGGGAACAGGATTAGATTGGTTCGACACCAATACAAGATGAAGTCGGCGATGAGGCGGTAGAAAATGCGTAATTAGTGTTCGGATTTTGAGTTAACTTATTCCAAAAAAATTAGTGACCAGTGAGATAATGACATGTGTCCAATCAAATTTTCATGGGAAACCTATAAATAGTTTTTCTAAAAGAGAGAAAAAGGGGTTATGAACTCTGGAGAGAGAAAGACACATAGAAAGGATTTTTAAGGAGAGTAGCTGTAACCCATTTTTAAAATTTGAATTATGATTCGTCCAAGGCCGATCCGACCAAAGATTAGGAATAAAAACTATACACTTTTTCCTACTCATTTTATCTATATTTTTTCTGGTGATCTGCTTATTTTTTATTATTATTTTTGTTTGGGTTACTTTTAACTCAAACAAGAACCCCCAAATCCAATAATGCATATAGATTAAATTCCATATCACATCGATAATTAATAATAAATTATGCACATCATAATCATTGAAAGATTTGAAGGCGTCAATGACTAGTTTGAACATTTGATGTTAGTAATAATGCCAGAACATTTTTACCAACATGAGTGCAGAAAAATAAAATTAAGTCAATAATATTTTTTGTCTGTGAGTTAAGGTAACTCACAGAGCGTGACCGTAGGCCAAAACTTATATTACTAGAAATGTTTAGAAATCCCACAAAAAGGATTCTAGCAATATTACAAAAAGAATGAAAAACTAAACCGCTCCTAAAAGTTCTCGTTCGAACACGTTGAACTTCGAAGAATAAACATAAAATGGAGCAGAAAAGATATTGGTATTTCTGTTTTTCTCTTGCTTGTATTCGTAGTCTTTCCAAATGAAGAACGCCAAGATCTTATAGCACAACGTTCTTGAAGGAGTCCTTGTTCCACATAACAAGGTCTTGATAATTATCTCTTAAAAGATATTTAAGAGATAAGGACTTCTATGTCTACTAACATCCTAACCAACACTATAGTCCTAGACAGGCAAATATACTTAATATTAAATAAATAAATTAATAGGATTAAACAACCGTAGGTTATAATCCTATCAATCTCCCCCTTTTGCCTGTCTGGACAAAAACAAGAGCAAATCTCTCCCCCTGAATGAACACTAGTGGAGACTCCCCCTGAATTGTTGAGATTCAGGAATGTTAGTAGAAATAACAGTAGCACTAGTACTGGCACAGTCTGAACTAACTCCAAAACAAAATAGTAAACAATGTTTCAACCAATCAAAAAAAAAAAAAAAAAAATTGTTCAGAGACACTTGGGTTTAGAATAATCAGGGACATTTAGGAAGTGTGCTGCGTTCGAGTTCTCCGTGACGTGCGAGGGATCAGCAGCACCCAGCTGTTGTTGCTTCCCTTTGTCCAACGCAGACGTAGCAGCAGCCTCAGTAGCAGCATCTTTAGCAGCAGCCTCTGCAGCCTCCTCTCCAGTCTTCTCTCCCCCTTTTTGACCAGACTGCAAAAGGAGCATCTTGGAAAAGAAGTCTCGTACTCTCTCCAGCCCAACCAAATGGGCTCAAGCTCCGGCAATCTGCTGATCGACCAAGCACAATTGAACCTAAAAATCAGACACAGGAATAGGTATAGAGAGACAAGTGCCAGTCCCTGTGTCAGTAACACTGGGACCAACATCTGGAGAAGCACTGGCGAAGTTCACATCTTCGTCATCCGAGAATTCCAGAGGCAGGTCTATAACGCGATGTGTGCCGTCAAAGTGCTTGTGGCTCAGTCCAAACAACCCAGGATCCCCACTAAAATGCTCATCGTTGTATTTTTGAAGACCCTGATCGGAAAGAATTGAATAGATGAGCGAGGGAAAGGGCAGGCCAAACTTCGTAGAAGTGGTGTCGGAAAACTTCATCACGCAGTCAAACACGGTTTGGCCAAAGTTAAACCGCATCCCCTTTCCAATTTGGAACAACGCCTTCCCTTGTGACCGCGTGACAGTAGATGTATTGGTCGTCGGGACCCAATTGCACACTTTGTGGAGCACGGAGTAGAGAGAAGTGAGGTGAGAACTCAGAAACCTCTTCGGCCATTTCGTCATTTGCCCACCAGTCAAAAACTTGGCCACTTCATCAAAGTCATCAACTGAGGCCCCTTCATCATCATTCGCTGTCCCGAAGAACTTGTTTAGAGGGAGTGAAGGAATAGATCTTTTCACGCACAAAAACCTGACCATACTGCTCAAACAACTGATTAGAAATTGAGGGAAGCATGTTGGCATAGAATTCCAGAACTGCCTTCCGCAGATATGGCACTGTCGTGGTCACAGTAGATATGAGCCCCTTTCTGCTCAGAAATTTGTTTAGATTTTTCTTCTCAAATAGCCCGAAGTCAACCCTTCTTTCTTCAATCAGTTCCCAATTATGCAACCCATTATACTTCTCCTTGGCTTCACTCGTATAAAAGCAAGGAGCATAGGCACTGTCCACGTCCAAAACTTCATCATCTCCTAGGTCAAAGCTCCTTGATCCTTACTCTTCAGTGGCATTGTCTTCTGGGCCTTCCTGTCTAACTTCAAAGTTAGCATCATCTGAATTGTCAGATGTAGTGGAGTCTGAAGCGGAGACACTTTGCGCAGCAGTCTGAGTAGAAGGAGATGGACTGGTGGCTAGAGGAGGAATGTCAGGCAGATGTGTGCCAGCATCCTCACTCACATCAGGCTCACCTGCAGAAATAGTCCTTTCCGAGGACTGACTAGACTCTGATGTTGGTTGAGTAGAAGAACAGCATGCATCAACAGAAACTGGAGCCACAGACCCTGAACCACCTTGCACAGGTATAGACTTACCTAATTTCAACAGTAAAGCCACCAATGGAGCATCCTCATCAGCCAGCATATCCTCCGTCACCACCTCCCTTGTTTCTGAATCGGGCGCTACCATGTTCTGAGGGGTGAGACGCTGCCTCTTGGCACGAAACTTCCGCACCATGTTAATTTCTGAATCAGGGAAAAAAGGCGTGACTGGAATCTCCTCCTTCTCAGCTCTTAGTCCCTCCAGTGGCGCATAGTCTTCATCATCACTGTCAGTCATGTAGTCAATGTCCTCCACAAAGGACATCATTTCCAGCGGAATATTTCTTGGTCCAATGGACTGACTTTTGGGAACTGCCTCAGGTAAGTGACTTGGGTTAATTCCTCTCAACCGTCGAGAGCATTTAAGCAGCGGATTTCCAATTCGCCCACACGTTTCTGCAATCATTTTTAAATTTGGTAGATTATTTACATCAATTTTGTTCCTGGGGTTACTTGGGAGAATCGCAGCATAGGGTTTTGTAGTGTCCCCGGCGGGCATCTGAACCAGGGCAGATGACACACTTGGTTGAAGCATCGTTGCAGAAGAGACCCCGGTGTCAGATCCTTGTGTTGGAGCAGACCAACCAACATTTGCATCCACAATGGAGGGATCTTCGTGCTCGCCTCGAATATCGAGGGGAACATATCTCGGAAGAGTGCCGGCGGCAGCACTATCCTCCGTCGTCTTCACCATTTCTGACTGAGAGCGAGCGGACTTTCTTCACACCTTGGATTTTTGTGGACTCATCTCTGATCAGAAATTAGGGTTTGCTTTGGTTGAGGGAGCTGAATGTGGAAGGGGTTTTGATAGATCTTTTAACTGAATCGAGGGATGCACCTGACACCTAGTGAGTACTTAAAACAACTTGGGAGTTTTTAGTGGACGGTAGAGATTACCTTCAGCGTCCGCAGATTTGAAGAAGATTTGAAGTGACAGACCCATTTGTTAAGCCCAACTCTTCTTTTAACCACAATTACCCACAATAAAAAAACGTGCAACAGTAACTCAGGTCCACAAGACTCTGATTATAACCCACTTGACAATAAGGCATCAAAAAAT
Source organism: Phtheirospermum japonicum (assembly GCA_014905375.1). Lineage (NCBI taxonomy): Eukaryota > Viridiplantae > Streptophyta > Magnoliopsida > Lamiales > Orobanchaceae > Phtheirospermum > Phtheirospermum japonicum. The sequence continues at coordinate 33,950 of BMAC01000990.1, read as the reverse complement.
TATGAGATTTGCGTAAGAGAAAAACAGAATTTTGTTTTGAGCATAGTTTTACCCAAAAAAAACTTTAAGAACGAAATTCACCAAACATGAATTTCCTAAAGGTATGCCTAAAAAGGAATGACCTAATAAAGAAAACAAACACATATGGTTCACAAGTGCAGTAGAGTGTTAGTTCCTAGTGTGATGGCATTGGCACTGACATTCGATCAACAAAGTCAATGAACTGACAATCCTTAACTCGGCGAATGACAAGGTCATTTGTGTTTGAGGATATTTGTGTCGTGGGAGCAAAGAGAGTCTCCACTTAATCAACATATAATTAATCTATAGAAGGGATTCTTAATTTTTAATTTCAGCATATTGGCCAAAAAGAAACAGTCATTCGTGAATAACTGGCTGGGACATCCTTCAAACTTATATTTTGATTTTTTTTTTGTGCACACCAAGAGAAAACTTGTTTCTGCAAAAACTATCTCACAATTGTTTATTTCGAAATTTCCAGCCCCTTCTGACATCACACTTAAAATGTTCACGTTCCTGTATTTGTGAATTATGCAAAACCTAATATGTTGTTATGAAAAAGATAAAAAAATGCATGTTGAAAATAGTATGCTGCAGCTGATGTTGCTAGATGTGCTGCAGCATTTCCAGTAACAAAAATCAAAAGGCACATAAGCCGAGAGACTTCCTTAGTCTGGAAAATCCCTCGTAGTCTAATGCTTTGGTGAAAATGTCAGTCAGTTGATGTTCAGTTCCAATATGCTCAATACTCACAACATTTCTCTCAACCAAATCTCGAATGAAATGATGCCTGATGTCTATGTGTTTTGTTCGAGAGTGTTGTATAGGATTCCTTGAGATATCAATTGCACTTGAGTTATCACACAAAATAGTAAGGACACTACTTTGTAGCCCATACTCCTCTATCATCTGTTTCATCTAGAGCAGTTGGGTACATGTACTACCTGCGGCCACATACTCAGCCTCGGCCATTGATAATGAGACGCAATTCTGCTTCTTGCTGTACCAAGAGACCAGATTGTTGCCTAAAAAGAAACACCCACCTGTTGTACTCTTCCTATCATCAGCATCACCTGCCCAATCAGAATCAGTATATCTAACAAGAATAGAGTTAATGTCCTTTGTATACCAGATTCCTAGATTGCACGTTCCAGCTATATATCTAATTATGCGTTTAAGTGATTCTAGGTGAGTCTCTTTTGGATCAGATTGATAACGAGCGCATAAACAGACACTATACATGATATATGGTCGACTGGCAGTTAAGTACAAAAGGCTGCCAATCATGCTCTTGTACACAGTGTGATCAACACTTTCACTGGCATCGTCTCTTGACAATCTTTGGCTCGATCCCATGGGGGTCTTCATGTGTTTGGCATTGTCGAGACCAAAGCGCTTCACTAGATTTTTTGCATACTTCGCCTGAGATAAGAAAATTTCATTTTTAAACTGTTTAATTTGTAACCCTAAAAAGAATGATAACTAACCTTCCATGCTCATCTCGAAGGTGGTAGACATGCTTGTCACGAAGTCTTTGAGCAGTTCATCACAGTTAGAACCAAACACAATGTCATCAACATAGATTTGAGCAATTAGTATCTGGTGACTGTTTTTCAAAATGAACAAAGTTTTGTCAACTTCACCACGTTTGAAATTTATTTGAAGAAGATGTTGAGTGAGCCTCTCGTACCAAGCCCTAGGTGCTTGTTTCAGTCCATAAAGGGCCTTTTTCAGTTTGAAAACATAGTGCGGTTTGTGAGGATCCTCAAAACCCTTGGGTTGCTCAACATAAGCTTCCTCATTTAAAACACCATTTAAGAAAGCACTTTTTATATCCATTTGGTGAAGAGTAATGTTCAAGTGACAAGCAATTGCAAGCAGCAATCTAATTGACTCAATTCTAGCTACAAGAGCAAATGTTTCATCAAAGTCTATACCTTCTACCTGAGTATAACCTTGAGCCACAAGTCTGGATTTATTTCTTACTATATTTCCCAGTTCATCAGTCTTGTTTCTGAAGATCCACCTTGTTCCAATGACGTTTCCACCATATGGTCGTGGTACCAAGTCCCATACGTCATTTTTGGCAAACTGATCCAATTCTTCTTGCATGGCATTTATCCAGTATTCGTCCTTAAGGGCTTCCTCCACTTTCCTGGGTCCTATGGTGGACACAAAACAAGAGTAATTGGTTAGAGAACAGCATGAGGCCATACATACCAGTTTTACCATTTCCTTGAAATTGATTTGTTTCTTTCGTGTGCTTCTTTCGTTCAAGGATCCAATGACTTGGGATGTGGGATGATTCTTCTGTATTCTGGAGGATATATCTCTGTCTAGAGATGGAGAGATTGCTTCAGCAGACTGGTCTCTTTCAGAACCAGAGGTTTCACCATCAGAGTCTGCCTGTACCCGAGATGGCTGCAAGTTCATCGAACCTAACATTCACAAACTCAAGCATAGTACGAGTTCTCAGATTAAATAACCTATAAGCGTGACTATTTACTGAATATCCCAAAAAGACACACTTATCTCTTTTAGAATCAAATTTAGTTAAGTGGGATCTATCATTCAATACATAGCAAACGCAACCGAAAACATGAAAGTAGTTCAGGTTAGGTTTGTTTCCAACAAGAAGCTCGTAGGGAGTTTTACTCGTTCCCACCCTAAAATAGACTCGATTAGAAATATGATACGCTGTGTTAAGAGCTTCTGCCCAAAACCTTTTTTCCAGATTTTTTGAAATTAACATGGTTCGAGCCATCTCTTGTAAGGACCAATTTTTACGCTCAGTAATTCCCTTTTGTTGAGGCGTAATTGGTGAGGAGGACTCATGAGAAATTCCATACTTATCACAAAAGTTTTGAAAAGATGAGTTCTCAAACTCTTTACCATGATCAGTCCTAATTCGGCCAATTTGAAAAGAATATTTGTTACTGACACGTTTGGACAATTTTCAAAAACTTTCAAAGGTTTCAGATTTTTCTCGAAGAAATTCAATACAAGTGAACCGAGAGAAGTCATCAACAATAACAAATGAGTATTTCTTAACACCCATACTTTCTAACTCGATATGACCCATAAGATCCATATGAAGCAATTCCAGGCATCGAGTGGTGTTAAAGTATTGGGTTGTTGGATGAGACACCCTAGTTTGTTTCCCTATTTGACAGTCCCCACACACAGATGGATTGTTAATGATCAACTTGGGAACTCCTCTTACTGCCTCCGACTTAACAAGTTTGCCCATCATCTTGTAATTGATGTGACCCATCTTTTGATGCCATAGTTTGGTCTCAGATGATTGCGCACTTTGACACCAGACCTTGCAGTTCACTTTGTAGCAATTGTTAGTGGTACGAGTTCCAGTGAGAATGCAGCAATTTTTGTTGTCAAATACTTCACAGGTGTCTCGACTAAACTTAACATGAAGATCATCATCATAAAGTTGACTGAAACTTATGAGGTTGGCAGCAAGACCCTTGACAAGTAATACATTCTGAAGTTTAGGCAACCCTTCAACATTCAGAGTGCCTTTTCCTACAATCTCACCATGTGCTCCTCTACCATACTGGACTTTCCCTCCTTTGTGCTGAACAATATTGGTCAAGTGTTCAGCTGATCCTGTCATGTGTCTGGAACACCCACTGTCAAAGTACCATGAGTCCTCAACTCCAGAGTTTAGAGAGACATAGATCATGTTGCACCGAGTGTCTTCCTTCTTTACCCATACCATTCTGTTTTTATGAGTGGTGTTAGTCCTTGTGTTGGTACCTTTCTTCACTGGCCTTTTTTTTTCTGAGGCTTTTTTAGATTTGAATTTCTTACAGAATGGTCTGATGTGGCCTGGTTTTGAGCAGTGATTATAGATGTAGGTACGCTTTCTTCGCTTAATTTTATTCACAGAGACAGATCCTTCGGAGGACTTATCACCTTCTTTGACAAATACCGGATCCTCAAAGCCTATCCCATGTCTGACCATGGTTCCAATAGACAGGATTTCATCAAGTTTGGTTGATCCAGTGTTGAGTTTCTTGAGTGTCATCATGGCAGCAGAGAGATCGCATCTGATTCTATCCAATTCTTCCTCTCGTTTGGTCAAGAGAGCTTCAAGACGCAACACCACAGATTGTTGTTCCTTGTCCGCTCGTGTCAGTCTCTCATTTTCTTTAGAGAGAACTTTGACCTTCTGAAGTAGTTTGCAATTTTCATACAACTCTTCGTAAGCTGTAGCAAACTCTTCATCGCCTTCAGTTGTGGTGACAGAGTTGAGACACACAATGTTACACAGACTGTTAGTGTCATCCCAGACGACACAGACGTTCATCGCAGCAACTACTTCGGTTTCTTTTGATTCCTTATCATATTCTCCATCACTCATGGCGATGAAATTCTTCTTCCTTAGAGTATTTGCACACTCATACCTATAGTGTCTGAATCCCCTGCACTCATGACACTGGACATTGTCCAGATCCTTGGCACTGTTTTGATTTCTTGGTTCAGACTTCGCACTCGTAGGTGTTAAATCTCTTCTTTGAAACCTATTGGAAGGTTGTCCCAGAGCTTGAGGAGTGCTGGGTTCAGATGTGGACTTGACATGCCTGTTCAGGGGTTTTCGTGAGATGTTCTTCTTCTTCAGGAAATCACCGAATTTTCTGGTGATGAGAGCAATGCCATCCGCATCTAGATTTGCATACTTGGCCTCGTGTGCTATGGCATCAAGATCAAATTCTTCGTCTTCAGAGTCTGGGGTAGAGATTAGGGCGATGTTCCTTCCTTTTGGCTGCTTGATATTCTTTTCAATTGCATAGGTCTTTAGTGAGCCAACGAGTTCATCAAACCTCTTTGGCTTCTTCAATAGCAGTGATTTTCGTATGGAATTTTTCCGTTACTGATCGCAGGAATTCGCTCACAAGCCTTTCATTTGAAATGGGAGATCCCAGAGATTGACATTCATTTGAGATGTTTAGAATCTTTGCACTGTAGCTGTCAATGGTTTTATTTTCCTCTATTGTTAGTACTTCAAATTGTGTCGCTAGCATTCTGAGTTTGGTTCTCTGGACTCCTCTGGATCCTTCACAGAAAAGTTGAAGTGCTTCTCATGCTTCTTTGGTCGTTTGTAGGTTGGAGATGATTCTGATTAAGGACACATCCACAAAGCTGTAGATGGCATTCAAGACTTTGGTATTGGCATTAGAAGTGGCAAGTTCTTCTGCAGTCCAATCAACCTCGTTTTTCAAAATGATGTCACCGTCCGAATCATCTCTTCTGGGAGCCTCCCATCCAGTTAAAATTGCGCGCCAGGATCTTTCATCCATTGTCTTAATATATGCTCGCATCCTGATTTTCCAGATTGCATAATTTGTTACATCCAACACAGGAGGTCGGATTGCAACGTTCATTGTGTTGTCCATTGTTGTCCTTCAACGTCCGCAGGATTCTCACTTAGTAACGTCAGGTGATCGCTCTTGATACCAATTGAAAGATTTGAAGTCGTCAATGACTAGTTTGAACGTTTGATGTTAGTAATAATGCCGGAACATTTTTACCAACATGAGTGCAGAAAAATGAAATTAAGCCAATAATAATTTTTGTCTGTGAGTTAAGGTAACTCACAGAGCGTGACCGTAGGCCAAAACTTATATTACTAGAAATGTTTAGAAATCCCACAAAAAGGATTCTAGCAATATTACAAAAAGAATGAAAAACTAAACCGCTCCTAAAAGTTCTTCTCGTTCGAACACGTTGAACTTCGAACAATAAACATAAAACGGAGCAGAAAAGATATATTGGTATTACTTTTTTCTCTTGTCTGTATTCGTAGTCTTTCCAAATTAAGAACACCAAGATCTTATAGCACATCTTTCTTTAAGGAGTCCTTGTTCCACATAACAAGGTTTTGATAATTATCTCTTAAAAGATATTTAAGAGATAATGTATGTCTACTAACATCCTGACCAACAGTAGAGTCCTAGGTAAGCAAATATACTTAACATTAAATAAATAAATTAATAGGATTAAACAACTGTAAGCTATAATCCTATCAATCATGAAAAAAACTGCTCCGTACATTTTTTTTTTTATTTTTTTTTTTAGAATATAAAGAAAATCACACATCGTGAACAATAGTCCTTTGACTAAAAGGCCAAAAAAAAAAAACACTGCATAGTTCGATAATAATTTTTACAAACAAATAAACACTTCATAAGAGATTTTTACAAACAAATAAACACTTCATAATTATATGTGGAATTAAATATGCATTGAGAATTCCATCAATCGTAATATGACTAATGCAAGTAGTATGGCAATTTTGATTTCGCAAAGCCCACAAACTAATAAACCTGGATTCACCGTGATTTGGAATATATGATATTCTGCGCTAGGATTTGGAAATACTAGCCCATAATATGGATTCGAAATAATCGACCTGGTTTTTCCAATTTCTCGACTTGAAAACCGAATGTAGGAAGGATGAGTAAGTGCGAGAATTAGAAATTCAATTTAGGAAATTGTCTTTCTTAAATTGTGTATAAGGGTAGGGAGAGTTTAGACCGTGTAGAGTGTTATTATTAGGGACAATTCCCATGTAGTCCAAAAGGGAAATATTATTTTCCAAACAATCCATTCAAAATATTAATTTCCCATTTACTTTTTAAATTTTCCATTAAACAAACTTAATACATAAGTGTACAAGTTTACCCCTACTAGCCAATTTTGTTTTATTTTTCAATTTTCAGTTTTTTCAAATAAAGTTCATATTAATTTTATACTACCCATGGTTTGAATTCCATACTACCCATGTTTTCAAATAAAATTCATATTAATCTTATACTACTCATGGTTGAATTCCATACTACTCCATGTTTTTCAAATAAAATTCATATTAATCTTATACCACCCATGGTTGAATTCCATACTACTCATGTTTTCAAATAAAATTCATATTAATTTTATACTATTCATGATCGAATTCCATACTACCCATGTTTTCAAATAAAATTCATATTAATTTTATACTACTTATGGTCGAATTCCATACTAATAAAATTCATATTAATTTTATACTACTCCTGGTCGAACTCCATACTACCCATGTTTTCAAATAAAATTCATATTAATTTTCTTTTTCTTTCTTCCAGTTTTTTTCAAATAAAATTCATGTTAATTTTATACTACCCATGTTGAATTCCATACCACATCATGAAAAATAATTGTGAACTTAATCACATGTTAAATTCTATACTACATAATGAATTTCTCATACTATTCATACAATTAGAAAACTACATAATGAATTTCTCATACTATTCATACTAATCTTCTACAATCTGATCGAATTTCATATTACAATGTGAAAATTTCATCCTACATCGTGAAATTTTATTCTACACAGTCAATTTAATTCTAAAATTATCAAATTTAATACTGATCATTTTTTTATACTACACCTATTAAACCAGGCACTACTACAAACCATTAAAGCAATCTCTCCAATCCTAGGAGCCAAACAACCATTTTCTCTAATCCTCACCAAGAATCTCCATAGCCCATGACAACAAACCATCTTTTCAATGGACAACACGAGGGTCTTTTGACCAAAACCATCCAAGGAACAAACCCAGAACACATAGAAACTGACCAGACCCACAAACCCAAAGGTCCAAAATCCGTAACCCTCGAATCAAAACCCAGGAATTAATCCATAAATCTCTTTTATGCGGCGATTTGGACGTGTGACAACGGAAGTGGGGTCCCATCGGAAAAGTGTGTAGCCAAGGATGGGGTAGTCGCGTTGGATGCGGGTTGATATGGGAATGAAGGATCTATAAGCGGAGGCGTGGCGGCGCCGGGAAGTGGATAGGAATGAGGTGATGACTGTGGGTGATTTGAATGTGTGACAGAGGAGTGTCCGAGGGGGTTGAAAATTGATAGTCGTACTCCGAAAATTGAGAGGAAGACGGTGGTGGTGGTGGCGGCGGCGGCGGCGGGCAAAGTTAATGTCTAGAAATAGGCACTTTTAAGTACATTCGCAGGTGAGGGGGGTTATGAGGCTAATATTAGTGGAATTAGGTTTGAGGTGTTGCTTGATATAAATAGGAATAGAAAAATAAGTATAAATAGGAATAAGAAAAATAAGAGAAAAAGAAAATGAAGAGGAGGGGTATTAATGTGAATTTAACTTGAGTTTTGATCTCGTTGACTTGAATGGGAAGGACAAATATTCGGGTGATTATGTGGGAATTTACGTGTATAATAATGTATCAAATGGGAATTATCCCTTATTAATAAGTGGGAAGCGGTAACTAATGATAAATTAGATATGATATAAATTTTTACTTTAGGTATAGATGAGATTTGCCTCAAGTAACTATTCTTCAAGGATCATGCTAAAATTATTAATGTGGCTTAAATTCATTTTTATTTGTATTTTTGTTTTTACCAAGCTTAGGTGTAGTAACAGAAATGCCGAGTAATATGTTACCCACTTAAAATTATTGTGGGAGTGATGTAACTAAAATGGAAAATAAAAAATAAATAAATTGGTATGTACATTTCACGAAATTAGTTAACTCTATTGATGCAACATCAGTCAAAAATTGTAAATAATAAGTTTCGTATACTATGATTTGTTATATGTAACGAAAAGTACTTTAAATTGTAAATTATAACTACTAGAATTGTACAGACGGAGAGACTCTCTTCCTTATTAATATTGTTGAGAATTTTATTTTTGGCAATAATTTCTATTTTGTTATTTTATTTTTTTGGGCACAAAATAAGTTAGGAAACTAGATTTATGATTTTATTTGTTTCCTAGTTGATGTACAAGACTTTATTTAGTTTTCTAAATTGTGTTTATGATTTTTTTTACTTGTTTACTAAGTTTAGAATTTTAGGATTGTCTATTTAACACAAGAGAATCCTAAAGCTTGCAAGAACTTTTTACACACGGGATTTTTGAGCAGAAGACGCACGACGCAAAGGAGAAGACGCACGAGCAAAGGAAAGAACACGAAGACTGCTTGGAGCCATTGTTCGAGATCAACAAGTTCTTTGAAGTTGCGTGACCAACGGAGAAGAGCTTTTCAACCTAGGCGACAAGTATTTAGTATCATATTTATGATATTTTAGTTTTCGTATATTACTTCATATTTTTGTATTGAACGTGAACAAGTAAGTAATATAATTTTCGGGTTTGTACACCCAAGTTCACAAGTACTTTTATTTGTGAACTGAATTTAATTTGCCGTGTTCGTAAATTTTATTTCCGCTGCATAATTTTCAATTAACTCTGTTTGATGTTGTAAACCAATGTTGGCTAACATTGATAAACAACATCACAAATTGAGACTTATTTTCAAAACCATACACCTTCAAATTATACAATTGGTATCAGAGGGGGTTACTTAACCTTTTAAGTACTGATCCTTATTTTTAGGTGCTATGGATGCTCAAGGCAACCCAAGGCCTCCGATCCTCAATGGGGAGAACTACTCCCTCTGGAAACAGAGGATACGATGGCACTTAAAAAGTATTGTCGAACGTGCATGGAGAACAGTTCTAATTGGATGGGACAAGCCACGTGTCACTGATGGTGAAGGCGATACCATCGAAAAGAAAGAGGAAGATTGGACTGCTGACGAGATAGCTACTGCAAACTGGAATTCCAAATGCATCAATACCTTGTGTGGTTATGTAGATGCAAGTTATTACAGAGTCATCAAGAACTGCCACTCAGCAAAGGATGCATGGGACGCACTTCATAGGGTGTGTGAAGGAACTGCAAGCATGAAAAAATCAAGGCTGAGAATGTTGATGTCTACTTTCGAAGCGATTAGAATGGATGATAAGGAATCGATCATGGACTACGCCATGAGATTATCAGAAGTCACAAACGAGTGCAGAGAGCTTGATGAGTCAATAACTAGTTCTCGTCCTGTAGGAAAACTGCTGAGATCTATTTCAAAGAAATATAATATGAAGGTGGTGGCCATAGAAGAATCTAAAGATGTTGATGACATAGAGTTCAACACCTTAGTTGGAAGCCTTAAGCAGTATGAGATGGAACACCTTGGTTACAACTCAAAAGAGAAGAGTGTTTCCTTTTCCTCCGACGCTAATCCAGATAACGATGAAGATGATGAGGAATTTGATTTCAATGGAATTTTGAAAAAGATGGAATCCACTAAACTTGAGGAAGATGAATTGTCCTTTGTTACCCAACGCTTCAATAATTTCTTGAAGAAGAAGAACAGCATTGGAGGTTCAAGTACAAAGACCAGGCCACAGGTATCTACACCAAAATTCACTGGACGTGCTCTTCCCAGATCTCAGTCAACATCGTCAATTCCAAATGTATCCAACCCCACGAAACCACTCAGTGAGGTGCAATGTCATGAAAAGCATGGTTTCTACAGACTTCACTGAGGATGTCAATGATTCCGATTCAACTGAACATGTCCCATCCTTATTTACCCATGTTGTGTGGGACGACGATGTCCACGTTGGTATCCTTGAAACGAACATCCTGTGCCTGAATGCAAAAACTACTGATTACCATGAGGAATACGAGCAGCTGAGTGTTGAGCACCAGCAACTGTTTGTCAGCTGGGGGAAACAGGTACTCAAGGTCAAGGATCTCATGAAAGAAGTAGAAAAACTAACCAAAGAGAAGGATGATCAGATTGAAATCATTGTCCGATTAGAAACATCGCTCACCAAGAAGGATGCTGAGCTAGAAAAGGTGAAAACCAAGTTGACAAAGGTCCAAGAAACTATCTCAAATCTGAACAAAGGAAAGGCGAAACTTGATGAAATCTTGGAAATAATCTTCCCAGAAATCTCGTAGCATGGAATTGGTTTTATACCTAATCAGCCAACGCATGTGTCAAGTCAAGAACGGAAATCTTCCAAACGCCACAAAAAGATAAGGAGATAGTTCGTGTGCCATCATTGTGGTGAACCAGGGCACATTAGACCTTTTTGCTGGAAGATCATTGGCAAGAGGAGACATTTTCAGAGAACAAGTGTGGCTGATAAATCCCATGTTGGTTCCCATGTTACCAATATCAATACCAACACCAGGTTCAAACAAGTGTGGGTCAAAAATGATGTCAAGTGCAATATGATCCATACCTCCCTGAAATCTCATGTCCCTGGAGCTGGTATTTTGATAGTGGATGCTCAAAGCATATGACTGGTTCAGAAGAACTACTTTCCAACATTCTCAGATTTCGAGGTGGAAAAGTGAAGTATGGAGGAGGTGCAAATGGTCAAATCGTTGGCCAAGGAACTCTCCATGTTTCCGGTGTTGTAACTTTGGAAAATGTGTTGTTGGTGGAAGGACTTACTGCTAACTAAATAAGCATAAGTCAACTCTGCGACGGTGGCTTTAGTGTCAAATTCAACCGTGAGAAATATGAAGTCTATGAGGAGAATGGTCCATATATCCTTGTTGGTCAAAGGACTTCAGATAATTGTTATCAAATCAACAGTGATGCGTTTTGCAAGTTATCTCAATTAAGCGATGCTGAGGTGTGGCGTCAAGAACTGGGGCATGTCAACTAAAAGATGATGGACAGGTTGGCCAAGGAAGAAGCAGTGACTGGGCTTCTTAAGCTCAACACCAAGATCATTCCTATGTGCGAGGCATGTCAGAAGGGAAAACAGGTCAGGGTGCCACATCCAGTTGTCTAAAGTCTCACTACGTCATCTTGCTTTGAACTCCTTCATATGGATCTCATGGGACCACTTGAAGTCGAGAGCCTTGGTAGAAAGAGGTACGTGCTAGTTATTGTAGATGATTTTTCTAGATTCACTTGGGTAGAATTTCTAAAGAAAAATCTGAAACTTTTGAAGCATTTAAAAAACTTGAAAAGAAGCTTTGTGTAATATTTGATGTGAACATTGGTAGGATTAGAACTGATCACAGAAAAGAATTTGAAAATGCATCTTTTACAAAATACTGCACTTCGGAAGGTATTATCCATGAGTTTTCTTCACTTATTACCCCCCAACAAAATGGCATAACTGAACGAAAAAATAGATCTCTTGCTGAGATGACTAGAACTATGCTCATTTCCAATGGCATTGCAAAAAGATTTTGGGTTGAATCTATGAATACTGCATGCCATATTATAAATAGGGCTTATTTTATACCAGGGTCATGTGTTAATCCCTATGAGTTGTTGATGGGTAAAAAACCGAACTTGAGTTATTTTCATGTGTTTGGATGTATTTGCTATGTGCTCAACGATAGAAATCATCTAGCTAAACTGGACTCAAAGAGTGATAAGTGCATTTTTATGGGTTATTCCCAAAATAGTCATGCATATAGGTTGTTTAACCTTAGAACTCGAAGCATGTTTGAGTCAGTAAATGTCAAGTTCGATGATCTAACGAGTGGAGTCAAACCTACCGAGGATAATGATCTGGTCTATGATCAAAATTCTCAAGAAAATGTCACTCCTCCTTCAGATGATAGTGCAGGTATTGAAAACAGAGATGCAGGTGCTGAACTCAGAGAGTTGAGCGATGTTGGTACCAATGTTGATTCTGGGATCTCAACATCAGAACCAACATCAAGCCAAGCCGCCGCAGAATCAGATTCTGAATCAGAAGAAGAAAATCCAGCTGATCCCATTGATCTTTATTAGAGGAATATCCCATCCAAAATTCAGAGAAACCATCCTGTGGGCCAAATCATCGGTGATTTAGATGAAAGGAGTACAAGAAGGCGACAGATAAGTTTCAAGGAAATGGTCAGGTACGTATGTCTGTCTACTAATTGTTTTAAGATTCGTGAGTCTTTGTAACTTTATAAAACAGAGCCCAAGCGTGTGGAGGATGCACTCAAGGATGAGTTCTGGATAAGGACAATGCAAGAAGAGCTAGAACAATTCGCTAAAAATGACGTTTGGGATTTAGTTCCACGCCTAGAGAATTCCCACGCGACAGGAACAAAGTGGATATTCAAAAAAAAGACTGATGAGGCAGGCAACATTGTGAGGAACAAAGCTCGACTGGTTGCACAAGGGTATACACAAATTGAAGGAATCGATTTTGATGAAACATTTGCCCCTGTTGCACGCATTGAGTCGGTAAGGCTTTTACTTGCTGTTGCTTGTTATATGAAGATATCATTGCATCAAATGGACATTAAGAGTGCGTTTTTGAATGGAGTCTGAAGTGAAGAAGTGTATGTTGAGCAACCTAAAGGATTTGTAGATCCTCAAAAACCAAGTTTTGTTTTAAAACTGAAAAAGGCATTGTATGGTTTAAAACAAGCTCCAAGAGCTTGGTATGAAAGGTTAACTCAACACTTGCTTTATTTGAACTTTAGACGAGGTGAGGTTGATAAAACTTTGTTCCTTCTTAAATCCAATAAGCACATCTTAATCGTCCAGATTTATGTAGATGACATTATTTTTGGATCCACTAACGAGCAGATGGTCAAGGAGTTTATCACTCGAATGTCCGACACATTTGAGATGAGCATGGAAGGTAACCTCTCGTACTTTCTTGATTTACAAATCAAACATCTTGATGATGGTATTTTCCCTTCCCAAACTAAATATACTAAGAACTTAGTCAAAAAGTTTGGGTTAGAAAGTGAGTCTCATAAGAAAACCCCACTGGGCAAAACTGTGAAGCTGTCGAGAGACGATGTTGGTAAGGGTGTTGATAACACCATGTACAGAAGCATGATAGGTAGTCTGTTGTATTTGACTGCAAGTAGACCTGATATTATGTATAGTGTGTGCTTATGCGCTAGATATCAGTCTAATCCAAAGGAATCACACCTAGAAGCAGTTAAAAGAATTATTAGGTACATTGCTGGTACAACAGAACTAGGTGTGTGGTATACAAAAGATACTGGTACTGAACTTGTAGGGTATACTGATTCGAACTGGGTTGGGGATATGGTAGATAGAAAGAGTACTACAGGGGGCTATTTTTTCTAGGGTAACAATCTAATCTCTTGGTACAGTAAGAAGCAAAATTGTATTTCTCTTTCTACAACTGAAGCCGAGTACATTGCAGCTGGAAGTGCGTGCACACAATTATTATGGATGAACCAAATGATAGAAGACTATGGTCTGCACAGTAGCATCTTGACTGTGCTGTGTGACAATTCCAGTGCCATTAAAATCTCTAAAAATCCAGTCCAGCATTCTCGAATCAAACACATTGACATAAGGTACCACTTTATTCGAGACTTAGTTGAGAAGAAGATTGTTAGCCTTGAGCATATTGGAATAGATAATCAGTTTGATGAAATCTTCACTAAGGCATTAGATTTCGAGACCTTCTCTCGTTTGAGAAGAGATCTCGGTATGTGCATTGTCTAAACCAATGTTGGTTTGTGATGTTGTGACACCCATTACCAACATCAGTCACAACATCTGTATACTTTTGCATGCATATTTTATCTTTCTTCTTATACATAATCCAAATGCATTGAGTTTGATTGAAAGTGCAATAAGGTCCTGTATTGTAATAAAAGTGATGACAAAAAGGATCAACCTCTTCAATTAGGTGATTGTGGGACTTGTCCGCAGAAACTGGTTTTCTCCCAGGTCCAAAAATAATAAGTGTTAAACAACAATTGCTGAAGATTAAAATATTCAAATCCCTTCAAGGATGAAGAAAATCTGGATACAAATTGATCCAATCTTTAAATTTCACCTTTTTGAGAGATCTTGACGTAGTCATTAACTTGGGTTAAGGGGTAAATCTCCATTGACTTCACTTAAGGCAATGTTGGTTTATAATGTTATCAGTAATAAAAAGCAACATTGGATCAAGTCACTGAAATCATAATATGTTTTTGTATATTATTTTAGGGCATGAATTTTAGGCATCTCATAGGACATTCATACTTTGTGAAGATGCCATCTTGCTGTGCGTACTGTTGCTTGTGTTTTGTCTATCTTGAAATCTCTTAATTGTGTTTTGAATCCAACTAACTAAGTGTTTCAGTGGTGTTGTAATCGAACAGCTGGATAGGTAATAACGAGTTTAATTTGGAGCGAGAATAATTTATATTGCACAAGATAGATACTACTGAGCTGATGGTTCACTTGTTTTAGCTATCTACTTCGGCCGATTTTGTCTTAAGAGTTGTGCAATTTAACTTTTAAAATAAATTAAAGAAGAGATGATGGTATTGGTGATGTGATCACGTAGCCTAAACTAAGGGGGAGTGGTATTTCTTTTAAAAGGAAATAAAATTGGAATTAGGCTCAAGAATCCGCAACTAGGTAAAATTAGGGCTTTTTCCTTTTATTTTTCTTTGTTCTCTCTCCTTGACAACGGTCGTTTTTTGAAAGCTTAAATACTAGATGATTTTTTACCTTTTGATCACTTCCCAATTACCCTTCTGCTATTAAACTCCCCAGCTCCCTTACTTCTCTCTAATTATCTCGGTTTCTTGTAGCTCTTGTGCTTCTGAGAATTTGCAGGATGACGAACTCGCCGCCGCCCTCATTTGTTCAAGAGTTGCCGGCAGAGTTCCGTCGCTCAGGCGAACAGGTTCCTGCACCCTATCCCAGAGTTGGTGGCCTGGACATACATGAAGAAATCGGTGGTGGTTCCTCTTCCATCCCACCACCAGTAACAACATCACCACCGCCCTCGCCGCCACAAGAATCTCACGATGTTGTTCCAGCTCCGCCACCGATTGACGCCGTGCCTGAAGCCCAGGTGTTCCCAGGATAGCCAGGGAACGAGATAGATGTTGATAATCCCCCGGATTTAGCGTTGTTGCTGAGACGTTTGGAAGAGTGGGGAATCCTACCTTGAAAAGGTCCCGACAGTTGCGCAACATACCTCCTGGCGCTGTAACGCCTGCAGTACCGAAGAGCCACGCCGCAATGTGCCTATTGAGAACATGAACCTCGCGGAGGATGTCACCGTGATGTCTAACCCTGATGATGATGATTATGTTCCTGCAGCTCCGGTTGAAGGGTCAGTGCCGCCATTTTCTTCTGCTCCGAGTCTGACGAGGACGACGACGCCTCGTCGGAAGCAGACTGTGAGGAAGAGTGCAAAGCCTTCTACTCCGGTGACCATCAAGGTTTCTCCTGGATCTACTGCAACGGAGTATTCCTTCCCTCCATATACATTTTTGGATTTTATCACCGACGAAGTCACCAGCTCCTCCAGACCGACTGCGGCTGTTCCTCCTCCATCTCCGATTCATCAAGATCAACCCGAGCTTGATCCTGATTTGTTTGAGTATTCCCCTGAATCCTCTTTTGATGTGCCTCTTCATGATATTCTTAATGCCTGCAAGAAGGACAAGAAGAAAAAGAAAGTTGCTGATGAGGACAATGTTTCTTCGCATGTTGGTTCCCCCATACCAACATCATATCATTCACCGTCTGTTTCGTCGTCCAGCACTGCCTCTGTTCCGATTGCTTCTCGTGCTCCCACGCCGACTTCTTCAGACGCCTCTACTCATTCCCAGTCCTCCACGGGTACTCCTTCTCAGACCCCTGAGCTTGAAGATATGGTGCCTTTTTCAAAGAAGTTTATGACTGCCGAAGCTGCAGAGTTGTTTGGTACATACCGAACCCGCCACATGATTGCTGAGTGCAGAGTTCCAGTTGAACTGTTTGAGCGACAAAACTTGATTGCCTACCTCTAGTTTAAAGGTATGTATTCCACGGTTTCCACTGCCATGCCATTTGTCCGGGATATTGTTGTTGAGTTTTATGCAAATTTGTTGCCGTCTATTGTTGATTCAAACTCTGTGAACTATTGCAAAGTGTTTGTGCGTGGTAGAGTGTTTAGTTTCACCCCTGATTTAATTGATGAATTGTTTGGCACTGAGCCATATCGGGGTGATTCTACTGTGGATGATATGGATGAGATTATTTCATTTTTGTCTGGCGGTATGGTGCATACATGGTTTGAACAGTTGCCGAGCACTAGGCTTTCTTCTCTCTATTCTATTTTGCATATGGTGGCCATTTGCAACTGGGTTCCCTCCAAGAATACTACGTGTGTTACTCAACCTCAGGCCCAGTTTTTGTACAGGCTTGGAAGGGGAATCAAGTACAGTTTCGGGCAACATGTGTTTGATATTGTTACGAAGTCCGCCATCACCAGGTCCGCCGCATCGCTGTGCTTTCCCTCTTTGATATTCAGCCTGCTTGAGAATTAGAGCCTGGAGATTCATTCTGATGATGTCCTTACTGGGGAGGATGGCTGGTTTGCTTTGAGGGGCCAGCATATTACGGGTGCCAGGTTATTGAAATTGATCTCCCTTGGCAGGCACCTTTCCAGGCCGATGTTGCTAGTGGTGTTGGGACCGGCGCTCCCAACATTGGTCCCAACATGGTCCCAATTTCTGCGCAGGTTCTTAAGGCGCATGTGACTTGGATTGATGCGCAGATTGCTCAGCTCAAAGCGCTTCGTGGTTGCATTCTGGTCAAAAAGGGGGAGAAAATGTTGGCGACGCAAATGAGGATGATGCTGCTGATAAGGATGCTGATGCTAATACGGATGCTGATGCTGATACGGTTACTGCCGAGGCCTTGGCGAGTCTTGCTCGAGAAAAGCAAAGGAAGAGGATCCGTTCTCGCCATAAGGCCTTGAAGAAGATGAAGAGAATGCAGGAGAAGAAGAAGTGAAAGGATAGGGGTGAAGGAACTTCGACATCCCCTCATCGTTCGAAAAAGGTTCGAAGTTAATAAGTTCCTTTTATTCAATGTTGGTTTGTAATGTTGGGTTGATGACTTAATAACATTGGGTGTTTTACTTAGGGGGAGTTTACTAACTTAGGGGGAGTTAGTTGTTTTTGCTTGATCTTGTTTTGCGTCTTAGTATTTTGTCCAGAAAGGCAAAAGGGGAAGATTGTTGAGAAATTTATTCTTGGCAACAATTCCTATTTTGTTATTTGCCTTTCTTGGGCACAAAATAAGTTAGGAATCTAGATTTAGGACTTTATTTGTTTCCTAGTTGATGTACAAGACTTTATTTAGTTTCCTAGATTGTGTTTAGGATTTGTTTTACTTGTTTACCAAGTTTAGGATTCTAGGATTGTCTATTTAAGACAAGAGAATCCTAAAGCTTGCAAGAACTTTTTACGCACGGGATTTTTGAGCAGAAGACGCACGACGTAAAGCATAAGACGCACGAGCAAAGGAAAGAACACGAATACTACTTGGATCCATTGTTCGAGATCAACAAGTTCATTGAAGTTGCATGACCAACGGAGAAGAGCTTTTCAACCTAGGCGACAAGTATTTAGTATCATGTTTATGATATTTTAGTTTTCGTATATTACTTCATATTTTTGTATTGAACGTGAACAAGCAAGTAATATAGTTTTCGGGTTTGTACACCCAAGTTCACAAGTACTTTTACTTGTGAACTGAATTTAAGTTGTCGTGTTCGTAAGTTTTATTTCCGCTGCATAATTTTCGATTAACTCTGATTGATGTTGTTAACCAGTGTTGACTAACATTGATAAACAATATCACAAACTGAAACTTATTTTCAAAACCATTGACCTTCAAATTATACAAAAATAAACTTTTTATTTATGTTTTTTCTTCGATTACAATTATACTGAATTTGAAAGTATAAATGTCCTAAAAACAATAGGATATAAAGATATTATATTTGATCATAATTATTATATATATCGTTATATATATGGAAATGTATTTATTGAATTATTATTTTGATTGTTTGCAATTATTCGTATAAATGTTCCCGTGAGTTAATGTTGTCATTGGTACGGTGAAATGTCAGTGATAGAACATTACTCTTAAATTAGCCCCGACTAATGATTACCAAGATTGGGATATTAATAATATAATATATGTCGGCATGTGGTTTGCATCACATTCTTAGAGAATGCAGCTAGTCTCACGACTGCGAATAATAGTTATTCGTGATGGACACACGGATACTTTAGAGAGTATTGGTAAACCCTACTGATAAGTTATTTATTGTATATCTATAAACTTATCACTGTATAAAGCGTGTGATAATACCTTGACTTGAGGTCAATACGCACCTTGTTTACTGAGTGATGTACTTTGACCATGACCAATGTTTGCACTCCTTTTCGGGGTAGATATGTCTTGTGTTGGGTCTATCATTATGTAAATGAAAATGAAGGTGGTAGTTGAGCCAAGAAAGAATTCATTGCTCGATTGGAATTTCGAGAGAGATCACTCATAATCTCTATATTAGGTCGACTAAAGTCATTGTTCAATACAAGAGACATATTCAATATTAGTTGAGTATGGTCTAGTAATCGACTAATAAAGATGAGATAAATTGATTAAGCTATTGAGATAGACACTTGGATAAATCTTAAGTTTAATCAAGTGATTCGAAATGAAAGGAATTTCACCAAAGTTTTGTATAAAGGTTGTAATTCGCTGAGTTCAAGTGGATGTTCTTTATATTTTGAGTTCGTCCAACTAAGTCGTTTAGGTGTTTTGTTTGGATCATCATTAGATTGATGTCATATATAAAGGCCTATAGGTCACACTATATGCGATTACTTTTTCAACTTAAGAGTGTATCAAGAAAGTATTAAATATTCAATTTAGAATTGTGATATTTAATTGTTAATAATTATTATGTTAGTTTCTATTTGACAGAGATTATTTAATTAAATTAAATTGGATTTGTATTTAATTATCTATGTTATATTAATAAAGGTACTTGGGCCAAAACTGTTTTGGGCCCATGTCTTGGAAAGTCCAATCATTTTTAGGATTAGGGTTTTCTTATGTACCTAGTATAAATATAACATAAAGTTATAAATTGACAATAGAGAGTTTTTAGAAAACATCATAACAAATCCTGATTTTGAGATTGAGGAGTTCTTGAGCTTTCATGAGATTTCCTAACTTTCTTTAAGATAGCAATACACAACAAGCTTTCTTCACGATAGCAATACACTGAAGTTGGATCTTGCAGTCGAAAAATTGATTGCGTGGATAAATTAGTATTGAACTCGAATCTGGATTTATTGTAAATTTTTCATGCTTTCTCTCGTTTATTTATTATATAAATATATTCGTTCACAGTATGGGTTTCTTGGATCTAAAGAATTTTAAAACTTCCGCCGCACGAGCATGGTGTTCGTCTCTACGAATTCCAACAATGGTATCAGAGCTCGGGACTATTATATTTATAACTTTATAATATGAATAATGGGTTAATTATTGTTTAATTAGATTAAAATAATTGTTGGTTTTTAATTTGGATAAATGATTGATTAATATAGTTTAATTAGTTATTTGGTTTTTTAATTTAATTTGATTAAAATAAAAAGAAAAAATTGCAAAACAGAAAATCAAAAACGTACCTGCTGCCGCGCCTCTAGCTGGTCGACGCATTGTGCGTCGCCGGTGGCCGGAGCAACCTCATGCTAGGCAGACGGTGGACCTCCAGACGGCAGGCATAGACGGCGGCCGATCGTTGGTCAAGAGACGGAGTTATGGCCGCTTTACCGCGATAGTTCAGCTCGATTCAGGCCAAATTTCTGGATGCTCCGGGAGCCATTCCGGCAGGCCGTTGCTACCGGGAGCTTTGTCTCCTCTCAAGACAAAGTTTGACGCAAGTGGTGTTAACCGACGAGGCCTGAATCGAAAGCCCTAAATTCGATTAGAGCTTAGATAAAATTTTGAAAATTTGATATAGTTTTGGGCTTATTTATAATATTGGAGATTTGTAAAAAATCACAAAATAACCCTAGAATTCTTGAAAACTGCGAGGCTGCCCAAACTCTTTTCAATATTTCGTTCAGACCCCAAGAACTTCCCAGAAAATTGTTTTAAGCCCAAATGGTGTTTCTGTAATTTGCAAAAACAAATTAAAAATTACAGAAAGGTCCCTAAAACTTTCAGAAAATTGTTAAGGGGCTGTTTGGCTATGCAGAAAATTTTGAAAATTTGTATTTTCGCTAAAAATCTTTTAAATTATCTTAGCAATTAATCTCTAAATCAGAGCAATTTTAGAATTATTTATAAATAAGGATTAAATATAGAATCTAATAATTTCTAAATTTAAGCATTTTAAAATTATTAAAAATAATAATTTAATTTGGAATTTAGTATTTCTAAATTTAAACCCTTAAACTAATTTAGTAATCGGATTAAATCTGGAATTTAGTTTTTCTAAACTTGAATGATTAACCCATGATTATTATTATATTATTACATTATTTGATAATGTGAATTAAATTAAAATTTTAAATTTTAATTTAATTATGAAATTGTTCCTCTGCTTAATATATATGTGGCTCGTATATTACTTTTTTAGCATAAAGTCCGCATATATTGTCTGGGTAGGCAGCGCCTAGTATTTGTCGGACTGTTTGCTTATAAATTCTGGGTAGGCGGCGCCCAATATTTGTCGGACCGTTTGCTTATACATTATGGGTAGGCGGCACCCAATAAATTATTTAGTGTTCATTTGGATCTTATTAATTGTTAAACCCCGATAAATGTTCCCCAATAAAATATGAGTATAATATTGGATGAACGCGTTGTCCATTATAATTGGATGAGTACGAATCTTTTTCATCCATGAGTATTTGCACCCCAGTGCTTGCTCCGGTCAACGAGGTTAAGGTTCGTTCATAGATGCATATGTTTGCGATCGTGTAATGGGGTTGACTTACTTAGTTTTTCTTGTCGCCCTAGCGTCGGAATCAACTAAGGGAGTAAGATGGGATTAGATTCGATTGACCAAGAGTTATAATTGTCTATAATTGGTTTGGAGACCTACCAATTGTGCTATTCTGGTCATCAGCCCTAGTAGAGGCTAGAATAGTATGAATATGGATCTTGGCTCACTATGATCATATTTGATATGAGTCCGTATTCCACCGTGGGATCGTAGAGTATGTTAAAATAGTGGGAGCTAAATATTAAAGTCCTTTATAATTAGTCCATAATTGTGATCGTAGGAATTAGAATTAGAGTTTTAATTCCCGCTCTATTTATTTTCTCCAGATTATTTAAGATGTCAAATTTATCATTGAAATGCTTGGTTGAAACGAACAAGTTGACTAGACCAAAATTTATAGATTGGTTGCGCAATCTGCGTTTAGTTC
This sequence comes from Phtheirospermum japonicum, assembly GCA_014905375.1. Classification (NCBI taxonomy): domain Eukaryota; kingdom Viridiplantae; phylum Streptophyta; class Magnoliopsida; order Lamiales; family Orobanchaceae; genus Phtheirospermum; species Phtheirospermum japonicum. The sequence continues at coordinate 11,833 of BMAC01000990.1, read as the reverse complement.
TGAGACAGGAAAAGATTGAGTATGTGTTGGACACACCTGTTCCTGAGATTCCTGATAAAGATTCTCCTGAATATGCAAAGTTTGACATGGATATTCATGTGAAACATAAGGATGATGCAACTTCATCACAATGTGTCATGCTAACTGCGATGACAACGAAATTGCAGAGACAACATGAACACATGGCCGCTTATGAAATGAGCATTTAAGGAGTCTCTATGATTTGCAAGCTCAAACTATGGAGTATGAGCTGCTACGAGATCTCTTTAAGTGCAAGCTTCATATGGGGGTAAGGTGTCTTAGCATGTCATGAAGATGATAGGGTTTTGAGAGGTTGGCTTTGATTGGAACGAACCTACCTGAAAATGTCTCATTCAACTTGATCTTGAATTCCCTTCCTAGTTCATTTGAAAACTTCATTGTGAATTATAATATGAACAACACGAAAGCAAAGCTTCCCGAGCTTCATAACATGCTTAAGACATATGAGTCATCTACCTCAAAAGGCAAAGTTGTACTCATGGTGAGTACATCTGCTAGATCTAACCTGAAAGGTAAGAAAAAGCAGAAATAGAAAACTAAGGCTAATCGTAAGCCTACAACATTGAAGCCAAAAGGAGGTGTCCATAAGAAGTCCACATTGGCTAAAGATGTGTGCTTATTGCAAAGAAAAAGGACATTGGAAGAGAGTTGTGAGAAGCGGAAATCATTAGATGTTTTCGGCTCCTCAGGTATGTTTGTCATTGAGATAAATATATCTATTAATAACTCTCAATACTGGGTATTTGATACCGGATGTGGCTCACAAATTTGTAATAATGTGCAGGGGCTAAGTGACAGCAGGATGGTTAGATCGGGGAAAGTTTGCCCGCGCGTGGGAAATGAAGCAAAGGTTGTTGCCGAGCGTGTAGGGACTTATAGATTAGATTTACCCTCGAGTTATAGACTTTATTTATATAATTGTTGTTTTGTCCCATCGATTACCAAGAATATTGTTTACATTCCGATGTTAGACATTGGAGGGTTTTCCTTCTATTTTTCTAATAATAATTGTTTATTTATGAAAATGCTCCTCTTGTGAATGATTTATATGTTCTTGATTATAATCGTGACATTCTCAAGTGCAAAAAAATGTATAAAGTTAAGTAATATGAATAATCCCACCTATTTATGGCATTGTAGACTTGGTCACATAAATGAAATAAGAATCGTAAGGTTAAGAAAGTTAGACTAATTAACACCATTTGATTTTGAATCTTATGGACAATGCGAATCTTGTCTCAAATGAAAAATAACCAACAAACCATTTTCTGGGAAAGGCATACGAGCAAAAGAGATGCTTGAGCTGGTTCATACTGATGTATGCGGACCTTTCCCTACTCAAGTTAGAGGCGCTTATTCATACTTCATTACTTTTACTGATGACTTCTCTAGATTCTGACATATGTAACTTTTGAAGCACAAGTTAAAGGTTAAGAGGTTTAAGGAGTATAAGTTAGAAGTAGAGAAACAAGTTGAAAAGAGTATTTAAACTCTTTGATCGGATCGAGGAGAAGAATACCTGAGTAAAGGGTTTCTCGATTACTTAAAGATGCATGGAGCCAAATCGCAATGGACGCCTCCTGGAACACCACAAATGACTGGTATTTCTGAAAGGAGAAATCGAACCTCACTACAAAAAAAGTGACTTATAGTAACATCAAATTGTAACACTTTTTATATCGTAACATCAAATTGTAACACTTTCTATATTAGGTACTTCTTGTAACATATGTTTGTAACACTTTTTATATTATAATATTTATGTAACATTTATGTAACACTTTACAAATACGCAACACTTATACGTAACACTTTAATTAGGTAACACTTTTTAAGTAACACTTTTATTTTGTTAATTTTTTGTAACATAAATTTGTATCACTTTAATTCAACAATAATTTAAGTAACACTTTTATTTAATTAGTTGCTAACACTTTTAAAACTCATTTTTTACAAATTTGATTTTGCCAAAAAATATTAATTTTAAGTTGAGTATAAATTCCTTCTATTTGAATAAGTTGTATTATTGAAAAAAGAGATGAAAGCAATCAATATTCAATCCCAATAATGAAATACCCTATTTAAATAAGAAATAAGAAATTTGATAAATACTCATACTTTATAAATGATACAAGATTCTTAGGCAGGAAAGATAATGATCTTAAAATGAGTCATGTTATTTATAAAATTATCAAAAGCCCTACTTACCATTTTTTAGTTTTGATTAATAAAATAAAAATAAAAGTAAACTTACCATACTATTGATAGGCTGACAGGGCCTATCATTGTACTTGCATGAGCCTTAACTTGATCTTTGCCACACATAACCAGTTCAAAAACTTCCAGCGCAAAATTTTTTTACCTTAGCCAAAATGCACCAATAATCCCGTTTCATTCCCACAGCCTCTTGCGGAGCAACAGATTTTGCAGCACCAATAAGCACGCTTCATTCCCACGGCCTCTTGCGGAGCAACAGATTTTGCAGCACCAATTTCATTCCCACGCGCCTCTTGCGGAGCAACAGACTTCTTTCGGGAAATAATTCCAGTTGCGAAATTTGAGAAGAACATTTCAGCTGCATCCAAAATCACCTTGATCGCCCAAGAAAATCATCGAAGAAGCTTGTCAACTTATTGAGCAGGCACAATGAAAACACGTCGAGAAAGTGTTCGATAAAATGCCAATGATAATAAACAGAACTTAAAGGCGCTTTCCAGGTATAATTTTTTCCCATTATATCATTCTTAATGCTCTATATGTATAAGATTGTACATAGGCTGTTGAAATTGGAAAGTTTGTTTTATATTACTTATATTAATCATGTTCTTTGGTCGAGTATGAACAGATACAAATATTTGAAAGCAATCTTGGAATCCAGCGCCAACATCAACTGATCGATCAACAGGTTGCAGCCATTCTGCATAAAGATACGATCATCTGAATGCTTAGTTATATCACAAACCCAACGAAGATCACCGTATCTAATCGTCGCTTTGTCTTCGTTACAACGATTGTATTCAGCAACCACTTTATTCCAGAATGCCTTAGGTATACCCTACATATCAGAATGACAAATAGGGTGAAACATTATTAATATTCATTTCATTTGTAACC
>BMAC01000989.1:255252-319499 GCA_014905375.1 Phtheirospermum japonicum | reverse complement strand
AAATATAAATAAATAAATGGGAGAGGACGAGATATTTGATCAATTCCAACGATGGATAGAGCCAAACCATTGAGTAGCGAGGGGGCACCGTAGTGCATTGACGTGACATGTATAAAAGGGGTTACCAAGCTACTGGGATCGCTTATGTTTGTCCTATGCTTTAATTCTTCATATTGCTTGAGGACAAGCAAGGTTTAAGTCTGGGGGATTTGACAAACGAGAAATTACACGCTATTGACGGTTTAATTCCGGTGATTTTATGTGCTTAATATTATCATATATGCTTATTTCTCGTATAATTGTTATTATGAGCAATCAAGCACACAATCATATATTTCTTCTCTCTTTTGCAGTATTTGGTGCTATATTTCTCGAAGGATGTCTCACAAGGAAGTAGAGAAACGAGGATTGATGAATCAAGGAGAGAAAAATCAAGAATCAGGATGGTGCGTCGATGACGCGTCGATGCCGAGGATGGACCGCGTCAGTCGACGCGATGTGCGGTATGACGGCGAAGGCTGGTTCGTGTCAGTCGACGCTATGTCGATGCTCATGTTCTGAAGCGTCGATGTCGACCCATGCAGTCGACGCTACGTCGACGCTCATGCTCTGAAGCGTCGATGTCGACCCATGCAGTCGACGCTACATCGACGCTCATGCTCTGAAGCGTCGATGTTGACCCATGTAGGACGACGCATGCAGGACGATGCAGGCAGGTGATTCACGTCGATGCCGAGGGTTGGTTCGCGCCAGTCGATGCTCCGTCGATGCCGACTCGGCAGAATTATTTTAGGAAGAATCTTGGGCGGCAAGAAAAAGGAGTTCTATATAAACCCCGACCCTATTTCATCCAAGAGGCATAATATAACATATCCTAGGGTTCTAAGGAGGTACAAAGAGGTTCCAACTCGTTTCAAGTCATCCACACGCAAGGGAACTTGAAGATTGACGTTCCAAGACGCAAGATTCAAGTTCAACACATCATCTCTCCTATTTTATCAAGGATTATGTTTATTTATCTGAACTTTTTCTTTTATTTTCTTAACTCCATGAGTGAGTAAACTTATTATCTAGTTCTAGGGATGTTGAAACCCTCGTGAAACTATGTTTAGTTGATTTATGCAATATAATTTTTCGTTCGTCATATGCGATTGTTTGTGTTGTTCTATTTTCAATTTATGATTGCTTAATTCTTAATTTGGCTTGATCACCTAGATTAGGGATTGGTTATCTATTGCTAGAAATAGGATTGCTTCCCGTGTAATTGTCGTAATTACTATTTCTCTGAAGAAACTAATGATTGTAAATCGTTAGGGACAACACAACATAGGTTGAATGAATCGAGCTTATGCGTTTGTTGCCTAGATTAATCTATTTGCCTAATTATTAATGTTGTTGTTGGGTTGAACCTAGAGAGCTTATTCTAGGTTATTCAATAATTAGATTCAATTAAAGAGCTTATTTTAATTGAGTACACACTAAGGGTAAATTCGAGTAGCAGAGCTTATTGCTACTTAAGGTTTTTAATCGCATGTGATTAATGAATTATGATATTATGGTTGGTTAAATGAGTGAATCGAGGGTGGAAACTGAACTAGAACTAGGCCTTTATTATTGAATTCTCCATCAATTGTTTTCTTGCTAGTTTAATTGCTCGTTTATTTTATTAGTTAATTTAATTCATAATTCCTTACCCCAATTATATATTTAAATAAAATAAGAATCATCACAATCTAACCACACTCCTCTTGGGATCGACCCTTACTTATCGCTACTACTAGTTAGTAGAGAGAAGCTGAGGAAAATAAATATTTAATTTGACGCTTGACGACGGGCGGTTGGTACCTAAAGCTACAACCATTCAGACAGGCTTCAGCTGCATTCAGAAAAAATATGAAGCTTTTAGCCCGATTTGATGGCCCGTTTCAAATATTAGAAAAGGCAGGAGAAGTCGCTTATCGACTACAGTTGCCGGAAGGGGCTCAAATTCACCCGATTCTCCACGTGTCCCTACTGAAGAAGAAGCTCAGCCTACTGTCATGCCACCACCCAGCTTAGATCAATCGGAGATGGGAGATGACGGAAAATTCCATATCTTTCCACAGGAATCAATCGGACAATGAGTCGCTAGGAGGAAAAGAGGGGACGTTAATCAATTTCTAATTCACTGGTGTAATGAAAAATGAGAACTTGCAACTTGGGAGGACGAGAATTACTTACACTGTTTGTTTCCGGATTTTGATCCTTGGAGACAATGATCTTCGGAGGGAGGAGGTATTGTCATGGATTGCAAGGAAATTGCTGAAAATTTGAGGATTAGGGCAAAGTGTGGAAATTGGGAAATGTCAAACGGGAATAGGGATGGAAAGGTTGCAGACGGTTCTTGAGCGGGTTACTAAATCACAAAGGGACAGGGCATGATGTTTGGGCTAAACTGTATTGGATCACAAGGCGCGACGATTGGGCTTAATACATAGCCGCATATGGGCCGTGAGCTCTTTTAGCAAATTAAGTTTAATTCCTTTTATTTTGTCTTATTTGAAGTTGTTAGTAATGCTGCTGGTTTTATGGATCAACCATGTGGAATTGGTCCCCCCTTATGAAGTATATATGTATGAGGAAAAAGGAATAAAAGGAATTAAGCAGATATTTACATATTTCATCATCTCCCTTAATCTCTCCCTTCCTCCCCAAGTTACACTTTCCATTCCTTCCTATTTTTATACATTCAGGTTACATAATATTCCCCAGAAATTAGGAATTTATTTACATAAAATTAGCAATCACAACAGAAGCATGTATTACGCATTAGGACCATAGCTGATCAAAAGAGAATGTACTCATTAGCTTAAGTTATGAGACCAATAGTCCTCCTATCCTGTGATGTTCTATGGTTTTTGACTACCAACAAGACTTTCTTGAACATGTTGTAGGGTTTAATAAGACATGTTTGTTTTTGTATAATAGTAGAAAGTGAAGGTCTGTTTGTTATTGTAAAACTCCAAAGCTCTATTAGGAATTTTAGTTAAAGTTGAACCTCATCAGATTGTAGGTTGATAGCTTTCATGAGTCCTATTTGGAGCAAAGGCTAGCAGAAACAAAGCTGTCTCTACCAAATATAGTGAATTACTGCTCATCAGTTACAATTGAGTTCTTAATAAATCTTTTTCGCATTTCTTATTTATTCTTATAGATTGAAGATTCGAGATGAAGCCCTATATGTCTCCTACAAGATCCTCGCCCACATCATTTTATGCAAGAACGAGGCCACTTATGCGACCAAGTTCGAGCTCTACGTTCTACAGTGTCTTGTTGATGGTCATCAACCCCGGCTATATCCATTGATTTTGAGCGGATTTTACAATGTTACTAAGGTCACGCCGGGTAGTAAAACGCCACTTCTCTCCTTCACACCGTACATTACCGGCCTCGTCCGTCACTTTGGATTCGATCCGGTCGAAAATGGCTTGCTACCACTCAGGACAACTTCACTATCTTTGACACGTGCCCCTGCACCCCGAGTGAGGTCTTCGACTCAAGGAGGCTCCTCGTCTCGACTGAACGACGAGGATGGTGACACGATAATGGAGCCGGCCCCACATACCACTTCGGGCCCGAGTCCCGATTGGGGCCAATTTTTCGAGGATAACCGAACATTTCAATTGAAGATGTTCGAAAAGCTCCAAATCATTAAAGACAAGATAGACACGAACCACGAGCAAAATCGTTGAAGCTTGAGGAAGATGCGAGCTCGTATTTTGAGGCTCGAGGAGCGTTTTGAGGCATCATTTCCCCAACAAGGCATGGATGTTGATGAGAACCCCGAGGATGATGGATCCCGCGAGTTCTAAAATCTTTGTATCTTTATTTTATGTTTTTAATTAAAAAAATCCAAAAATATTATTATTTCCATTTTTTTGTTTATTTTGTTTTCTTTAGGACATCTCATATCACGTACTATGGAGAACCGGCCAATTGCACAAATCAACGAGTAGCGACTCGACCTTCTATTTTCAGGGATGTTTTCCTTACCTTCTTCTTTTTGATTTTTGATGTATTTGTGGCAATCAGGAGATTGCCGGGACTTTTAGAGAGGGGGGTGGTCGAGTGTGATTTTTATTGCTTAATTGTGTAATTTTTAATATTTGGCCTGTAATAATTAATTTCTTAAACGTGATTAATTGCTATTCTGCGCTTAATTGTGTTTGTATGGCTTGCCTGTTGAAGTTAACTATGTGTGATTTGACGTTCTTGTCTTTTGAGCGTGTATAAGTGCATAAAATCTCAAAACTTTTTATTATTATTTATATATTATAAAATGGTAGTTGAACGCAATTGATTTCAAAAAGCCTAAAAAGCAGCGTCAATTCAAAAAAAATTCATGTAAAAGCCAGTGAGTAGCCTGAGTGTTTATCATCATTGCATGTACTTGAATGAGTTTTGATTTGATATCTCTTTGAATCGCTGTGTGTAGTTGACTTTGAAAATGACGTTAAGGCACAAATAAAACCCTATTCCGGCCATATCCATATATTTTTAGCCACTATAAATCCCGAATGAGCCAATAATAGCCAAATTATCCATGCCTATAGCCCTGAGTGATTTTTTTGAGTCAACCCCTACAACCCATTAAAAGCGTTGGGTAGGAGTTCGTATTTTTATTGGTTATTAGCGTTTTGGAGATTTTATTAGGAATTTATGATGTTTATGAATTTTTGTAATTTTAGACCACCATCCAAACTAGAAAAGAAGAAAAAAAAATATATACCCCATAAAAAATTATAATAAGGGGAAAATAAAAAAAAAAGAAAGAAGAAATAAAAATAAGAAAGGATGGTGAGTCTTGTTGAGTAATTGCCTACGCGCTTAATTTAAGGCTTGTTTATTATTGTTTATTTTCTTATGAAGCCTAATATTTAAGAGGCGAAAGAATTGTGTTGAATAAGAAGCACATTATAAGCTTCAATTGTGTTTAAGTGATTTGAGCGACAAGTCGATTTTACGGTTTATGGGTTGAGAAATAGCCCAAGTTTAAGGGCTACGCTATGAGTCTTTAGTGAGGTTTTTTTTTTCTTTTTGAACGAAGTGAAGCACATTGCTTCTTGTTTAAAATAGGTTGGGTGAGTTATTGATCACGTTAGATCGTGAGTTAGCCACACGACATATATTTCACAACCGTCTAAAGAGCCTTACATTACAACCCGTAAAGACCTTTTCCGATTCTTAGTTTTGACAACACACTTAATTTGCGATTGAAAAGAGATTGATTTTCCGTGCTTGTTTATTGTGCTTGTATTTGATAATTTAAGCGTATACACGTCCCATGCAGCAATGCTTGAGTGCTTTTGAGCGTACACGCACATATTTATTTCCCTTTTGAGAGGAAGCATGATTTTGTTTGCATGACTCATTGTCTGAATTTATTTTCATTCTTGTTATACTTTTAAACTATCGTTTGTTCGAGGACGAACAAACCAATTAAGCGTGTGGTAGTTGATTAGCGTAGATTTGTCCTTGTTTTTATTAGTATTTTAGTTCTTTTTTCTATTTATATTTGGTATAAGTTGGATGATTTAAGCCTAATTTCGTATTTTTATATTTCCAGCTTATTTTACTGTATTTTGATCATAATTGATGAGAATAGGTGATTATTCGTTGTTTTTCACCTTACAGCTAAGTAACCGGAAGAGTTCAGCACATAAGTAGATGAAGTTCGATGTTCAAAAGAGGAGAACGAGTTTTTCGGTGAACGAGTAGTAGAAAGATCGAGAAAAATGAGACGTACTCTCAGCCGCGTCGGTCGACGCGAGCGTCGACGCTCCGTCGACGCGGATCCTGCCCACGATGGTCGACACTAAGTTGACGCCAAGCCGACAATACTTTCTGAAGTGTCACTCCAAGAGTGCGTCTGTCGACGCCAAGTCGACGCAACTTGCTGTTGAGTCGATCCATGACAGCGTCAGTTTTCGCCCTACCCCAGTCTACGCGAGTGCACAAGCAGCATCGACGCCGAGCTCCAGCACGCGCCGGTCAATGCGAGATCGACGTGGCTGCCGAGAAATGCATTTTTTGGATTTCTTGTGCACCAAGACATGCTATATCTATAAATACCCTTCATATTTCGGTTTTTTAAAGAGAGACGACTACCAAAAGAAGACAGGCGATTACCTAGGGTTATCTAGCACAGAAACAACGCATTTTCACACTCCGTTACAAAGTTGGAGATCGAGATTGAAGATTCAAGTCCGTACGGTTAAGGATTCACTTTAATTCGAGATCTTCGCCTCAACTCCGAAATAGCTGGAGATTTTTACCGCTTTCATTAGTTACAATAAGTTTTCTAAACTCTTAGTTAATTTCATAGTTAATTTCCTAGTTAATTTCGTATTTAAATTCTTATTTAATTCTAGAACTAGTTTAATTAGTTTAATTATTTCATGTTTGTATATTGGATTTATCTAGTTTATTTATGCGATTTGATTTAATTTCCTATTTTAGACTCTTATGATACAACTGCTTCATGGTAGTTTCTTATATTCATGTTCTTAGATTCGTTAATTAGGTTTAAGTCTTCGTTGTGTTTTATTGGTAGTTTAATTATTGCTCGTAGTTGTTAATCTAGTTTAAAATAATTAGTTTAATTAGTCTTAGTTTTAATATTGCTTTAGTTTATAATGATCAATTCAAAATCTTCAAACCCCCCCAATGTACATATATTTTATGATAGTTTGTGAATTGAGAAAAACGTCTAAGAGACCGAACAGTTGTCCTCGAGAGAATCGACTTGATTCAAACTCACCACCCTACAAGTTACTCGTACTCTTGCGAGCAAAATTACGTGTTTTAAAATTAAGTATCTTAAAAGGGGTGCACAAAAGTTTGGATCAAAAATTTGGCACCGTTGCCAGGGAAGACAACGAGTAGAAATTAAAGATGTTTTTCATTTTATTTTATTTTTGAGTTATTATTTTCTTTTTACTTTTCGCACTTGGTTTGTGTTTTTTCCACGTTGTACGTTTATTTGTTGTTGAGTTTATGCAAGGTAGGCGATCACTTTAACGCGACCTTGCACCATTCATTGACAACATCCATCGTTCAAACCCACCAAGACCAAGGCCCCTTCTTATTCCCGGGAACAATTCTTCAACAGCCACTGATTTTGTTTGCGACCGAGTTCCTAACACAATGTTAGGAGCACAATCAATCCGAAATGGTGATTCCCCACAAGATCACCTCCACGCCCAATGCAAAACGGGTATGGTAGTGAACCAGTCGTTATTCAAGGACAACCACAACCCCGAGCTTATTGGGCTAATTATAAGCAAAACATAGAGAATTTGAGATAATATGCGGGGAGAAACGAAGGAGTTAACCAACAGCACAACGTAGTCAATCACCAACCCAACGTGGCAAATATGAGGCAAAACGAAGAAAGGATTGCCGATCTCAATCGTCAACACAACACCGAGAACATGCCATTCAGAAATGAAGACTTTCTTCAGCATAACGGGCATGCTAACAATCATAGGCACGTGAATAATTGGTTGGAAAATAAAAACCATGTCTACGAACAAGACCATTTTGAAAGGAGATACGAGCGCAACAATGATTACAAAAGAAACACATATGACAACCGCTACGAAAGAGCGCAGTACCAAGTTAGAGAACCAAGGGGAGATAGAGCACCTCGACAGCGCGATTTGGCGTGTCCGAAGGTTGTACTTTTTAGGTCCGCTATTGTCCTTGGACCAACCGCAAGGGAAGTGGAGATTAAACCACATCAACTTAATTTACTCCCGACATTCCACGGAGGAGCCCATGAAGACCCTTTGACATTTTTGAACTATTTTATTGATGAAGTTGGCAGATTTTTGGTTCATGGCCTTAACCAATAGGAGGTGCGAATGATTTATTTCCCGTACATCATGAAGGACAAAGCGAAGTCATTGGTACTATCCCTAGAGCCTGGTTCGTTGACTGACTGGGAGATGATAAGCGAGAAATTTTTAAATCAGTACTATTCAGCACAAACAACGGGGCATCTTCGGAGACAAATTGCTACCTTTGAACAATTGGATGGAGAGTTATTTCATGAAACGTGGGAGCGTTACAAGACGCTTTTGCAATCTTGCCCCCACCACAACTACTCCTCGGAGATGACTAACCAATTTTTCTTCGATGGATTGTTGGACCATGGGAAAAGAGAAGTAGAGATAGCGGCAGGAGGAGATTTTGGAGATTTAACAGCCCCCGAGGCAAGACGAGTGTTGGAGAAGCAAAGTGAGAAATCTAGACAAACCAACTCTAGGCCTCGTAAATTAAAAGTTAATGAGATGTCCATCCCCGATACTGATTTAGACGACGACAAATTAGTCAATGCAAAATGCGAGGAGATATTTGATGAGAAATTGGGAGCCTGGAAGGCCGAGTGGGCAAGCAAGGCCTCTTCAAGGAAAGTTGATGCGACGTGTCACCAATGCGGATCCCCCGAACATTTAGCAGATATGTGCCCAAAAAATGTTAAACAACATGAAGACGTTAATGCAATCTAGAATTATTCAAATCAAGGGCCCAGGAAGTTTACCGCGCAATGTGATAATCCTCTTTTTAAGTGGGGCCCAGGAAGTCCGAATTATATGCCACCTAATCCGCAATACCCACCACCACATGCACAAGCACCATTGCCACCACCACAAAATAATTTCCACACGCAAGGGCAGGTGCCTACAACAATTCAATCGACTGATCAGCTTTTGGTTTGGCAGCAGAATCAAGTGGCCAAAACTATTAAAAACCGAGATGGACTCGCGGACGTTAGAAACGAAATCACTGACATGAAAAAGGCTATTCTTGAGAATACGGCTGGGCAGAGGAAACTTGAAACAGAAATAGGTCAATTATCGACTCACCTAGCCAAGTTCTCAAATGAGAAAGGAAAACTTCCAAGTTAAGCAGAACAGGCGTCGGCAGTTCATGTCCTTCGCCGTGGAAAGAGGATTGATAACGGAGTAGTTGACCGAGACGATGAGGTCGAGGTCGAGAATAAAACACCAACTCCTAGCAATGGCGATGATTCTAAACCAGTAGATCAGCTGCATAAATCCTCTAATCGATATATTCCCTAATCAATTCAAGGGACGATTCCAAATAACACCCCTAGCAAAGACCATGTTCTTAAACCACCACCACCGAAGCAATTAACAACGCCGATAACGGATGCTATTCCTTTTCCAAGCCGTTTGCATCCAACTAAAGAGAACAAAAGGTTCATGGAACTATATAACTTATTGAAGAACGCTAATATCAACTTGCCACTTTTGGAGGTAATCAAAACAATGCCTGCCTATGTGAAGTTTTTTCAAATAACTTGCTTCAAGGGAGAGACGCTTGGCGTCAACCCAATTTGTAACATTGCCAAAGGAAGTTAGCGCAGTTTTCAAGAAGCCATTACAACCTAAGGAATGCGATCCTGGAAGTTTCTGCATCACTATTTGATTGGCTAATGGTCAAAAATCTATAGGAATGTTAAATCGTAGAGCAGGAGTTAATCTAATGCCTTATTCACTTTATCAAGAATTTGATCTTGGACCACTGAAGCCGAAGACCATGCGACTACAGTTGGCCGATCGCTCAATTCGGCTACTTTCGTGGATGGTTGAGGATGTTTTAGTACAAGTTGGAGAGCTAGTGATTCTGGTTGATTTTGTGGTTATGGACATTGGCGAAGTACCGGTGGAAATCATGGAGCATACCACTTTAATGGGTTGCCCGTTTATGTCTACTACCCATACATTAATTGATGTTAACAAGGGAAGAATGATGATGACCATTTTGGGCGAATCAGTGACGTTTTCTCTGAAAGATATTTAAAATACTCCTACCCCTGCCATGCTAGATGATTGTTCGTTCGTTGATCCCGTTGCATCATGCATTCACGAGCTACAGGGAGTCGTGGTTGTAGACGAATTAGGCGACGAGGACGACGTCAGATTTCCAAAGACGGAGGGGGATACGCTAGAAGTTGATTTAAGCGAGAAGTGTGATGAGTTTGACGACGAGAAGCATTTGAGTGGGGAAGATTTGATCGAGTTACTGGGGATTGACATAAACGATATTATTGAAGAATTTCAAGAAGAATTATATATGGAGAGCAAAGCACCTAAATTCGATGGAAAAGTGGAATTGAAGCCACTAACAAATCATTTGATGTACGATTCCCTCGACCCCAACAAAATTTCTAACTATACAAGAAACAAGGGCGGGGCTTACGACAGCACTTGGATGCCAAATAAGAAGAAATCAAAAGAGGTTCGCACCAAGGAAGTGAAAAACTTGTAGTATGAGGTTGGGCAATTAGTGCTGTTTAATCACGAACGTAAGTTTGACCCGGCTGATTTCGAGGCTGCATGGAGTGGACCGTTCTTGATAAAAGAGATAGACGAGTATGGAGTAGCTACATTATATGAGGACAAAAATTCATCCTTTCAAGTTCACAAACATAGACTAAAGCTTTATTACGATGGAGGAAAGAAGAATCGAGATTGAAAGTTGGTGGAGTTTGGAGATCCACCGCACGTTTGGAATTAACCGAAAAATATAGTGTCGAGCAAGCAACGTTAAAATTTGCACTTCTCGGGAGGCAACCCGAGCTTTTTATATCCATTGTATTTTATTTTCAGTTTATTTAATGTTTTATTTTGGTTTTTATATTTTTAGAACAGATGGAAGAACTCGGACGAGGGGAACTGATAAATTAAGCGAAGAAAAATTGACCCAGAAATTCTGTCCGTGTCGACACCGAGACTGCTCGCGTCGGCGTCGACGCATCTGCCGAGAAATTTGTCTCTGTAGCGTTGATTGGGCTCGTGTCGGTCGATGCAGCGTCGACGTGAACCCGTACCCGGCCCAGAACGCATTTAAAACTCGGATTTTGACCCGTCAACCCGACCCAGAACCTCTTGACCCGCGGTCAAAATCTTGGAAGCAGCTTAAATTCGTCCCAAAAAGCCTCTCTCTCCCACTTTTCAATTCCTGAAACTATCAAATTCCTTCGTTCTTTCTTCACAAAATTTTCTTCTTTAAATTCTTGCACACACTCATCAAATCAACAACCAAACCACAACAATTCATCTCCCACATGCTACATTGCCCAAAAACTTGATCAACCTACTTACATATAAGCCATATTCTCCAAAACGGGCTACGTAGGGTTTGGGGCAATTTTCCAGAAACAAGCTAATTCGAGCTTCAATCGTCGAGGTACTTCACTTAAAACTCTCTTGGGACATATATATTGTTGTTTGGTTGTGTTGGGAAGATTTTGGTGGAAGAATTACTTAAGTTTTTAGTTGATTGAACACGCACGCCAAGTATTCGACAAAATTCCCCAAAGAAAAAAGAATTTTAATTTCAAGATTTTTCATTCCCGTTCAACTTTTATTTGATTGATAATGTCTCGAGCGAGAAAACGTAAAGATATTTCCGGGAAATATGGAGCATCGTTCCCAATTTACGACAAAAAGGAAGGAGACATTTTTAAAAATATTCGACAATGCAGATTCGCGACCCATCAGATTTTGAACATTGACGGAGTCGAGGAGGAGGCCTCTAATGGATCGGAGCACCACACCGACTGATGTGGCATAAATAAGTCAGACCTGGATTGGGGTAGACCTGAACTGGGACAATTAAAAGATAGGAAGTTAGGCCAGCTCAATCCTTGAGAAGGTCTGGTCTTCTCAGAAATAGATCAGAGATGTTGAAAAGAGGATCGCTACGGCTCAGGAATTATCCTAACCTGGTGTGAATTCTTCATAAAACAATCCTTATATAATGGTATCAGGGCATGCTCGAATATCCTGACTTACAAGAGAGAGGGAGAGCAGGATCAGGGCAGACCTAGTACCCTGACCTCTTCCTAGGGGACAAGTGGGATCACTTGTCAGAATTGGTTGCTTAACGGCCCTTGATTCGCGGCCTTTGTTTCCGAGATCCCGGAGGGGGTCCCCACTGAGGAAAACTATAAACATCTCAGCCTTGAGGCTGAGAAAGGTATGTCATTTTTGGTGCATTCCTTTTCTTGCTCACTAAAACACTCCACACGCTTTCTGACTTAAGCATCGAAGAGGTTTCCACTGGAAAACCTCCGGTGCTTCTTTTCTGACGTGTTTGTGTGTGCAGGGCAGGAGGAAGCACAAGTTTTAAGCGTTGTCATATTTTCAGGGTGAAACAATTGGCGCCATCTGTGGGAAATCAATCAGCTAAGACGTGAGTTACATATGGCTTCAGACGGTCTACGACGAAATCTGGTGGGGGAGCTGGGTGGAATGCCGAGCTCCACCACACAATGGGGCATGCCGCAGTCGATGGGGCTGTCAACGAAGGACAGAGGGGGCAGATCCATCAGTAGCAACTGGGTCGGACACCGTGCCACTCTCCTCTGGCGGACCAACGCCAACCAACGGTGGGTCACTGAACGAAAATTTCCTCAGGCAGCTGTCTGAGCTCATCGGAAAAGCCATGGAAGTGGCCTTGGAGAAGAAGTTCGCGAAGATTTCGGTTCTGCCATCCAACACACCACCAGCTCGGACAGTTCCGCTAGCGGAAATGGAACCGTTGCACGGCCAGCGCACGGATCGGACCCCCCTCCAAGACCGAGAAGAACACTTCTCTACCTCCAACAGTGAGACGTCAAGTCAGATTAATCCAGGCCTTGCCGAGCAGATGCAAAGCCTGCAGAAAGAGGTAAGAGAATTCAAGAGGAAAATGACGAGCGCTGATACGGTTCTGGCATGGAGAGGCACACCTTTCACTGAGGAGGTCATGAATAATGATGTGCTGGCTTCCTATAGATCTTTGGGCTTCGAGTATAGCGGGAAAACAGATCTGTGGGATCACCTGAGTCGCTTCGAAATTACAGCAGTTGTGCACATGTTCTCAGACGCAGTCATGTGCCGGGTCTTCCCGATGACTTTCACTAAGTCAACCTAGCTCTGGTTTAGCCAGTTGCCGCCAGGATCTATCAGCAACTTTGACGAATTCAACTCAGCATTTCTGCACCAGTTCACTAGCTGTAGGAAATACCAGAAAATGCCGCTTGAGCTGTTTAGTTTGAAGTAGAAAGAGAATGAGAGCCCGTGCGCTTATATCAATCGATTTACAAATGTAAAGATAGAAGTTCCATTGGCATTGAGAGAGCTCCTGGTTAACGCGTTAGCACAGGGGCTCAGGAGAGGAGAATTTTTCCAGTCGCTGGTTGTGAAGCCAGCACTGAAGTTTGGAGAACTCTTAGAGAGGGCAGAGAAGTACATCCATTTGGAGGAGGCCCTAAAGATCAAGAAGGAAGGAGAGAAGAAGAGAGAGAGGTATGATAGAGAGGAGAGAGCGCCGATGAAAAGGTCCAGGCCAGACCTGGATGGAGGACAACCTTGTTTCGATAAGTACACACCTCTGGCGACTCCTCAGGGGGAGATCTTGCAGGCGATTGAGAGGTATCCCGATCTTAAATGGCCCAAAACCTACTCTCAGAAGCTACGAAAAGAGAGGTCTGATTGATTCTGTAGGTATCATAATGAGTATGGATATGACACAGATCAGTGCACTCATTTGAAGGATGAGTTGGAGAGGATGGTGTATGCTGGGCACCTCAAGGAGTATGTACGGATGAGGAGGGAAGTGTTGTGTTTTTTTCAAATTGAGCCCCGCAGGATATATTGGGTATTCATATTTTAATTATGTATTCATGTAAATCATATTTTCATCCATATGAATGTATTCACACATCCGGATTAAAACATGCACGGTAGATTTAAATTTAATAAAGCGGAAACATAAATATTGAATCTACTTACAATATTCAGACGGTCTGAGGACAAGATCAAAGGTCTGATCTTGCTGTTGAATGAAGATGAATTCAACGCCTCTCTCTCCCCAAAAAATCATCCACTTCCTTAGCAGATTCGACTCCCGGATCTTCTACTATATTCCCGGACTGCGTATCTGATACAGAGTGGGTTGTATACTACAGATAGAATTGTGAATTCTATGGAGATCAGGTAAGAACCAAGAGGGGCTGATTTTTTGTGTAAATATGTGTATTATTTTCGAAAATAACACCCCTATTTATACTAAGCGTTTTCTAAAATCAAGCCTCCAAACTCTACTGGGTTTAGGCCTCTATCTCATGTTCTATCTCCAATCCACTTACAGTCATATTGGGCTACAACAGGGATCTAGAAAAATATTAAATTGGCCCATTAATTTATTTAATTTCTCATATCCATTAAACTTAGGATATAATTAAATAAATTAAGTTTTAATTTTATTCCACTAAAAAAGTAAAACTGACCTACCAATTTAATACATATTTCTGAATAAGCTTTCTCCTTTAGTCCAGCCATTCCCCGTGTTTAAGATTTAATGTTCGTTAATTAATTATGTAAGTCTCTGAAAACTATAATTAATTAACTTCTAAACCTTGAGTAGTACCACACAAGCTTTATCATGTACGGAATAAATTCCACCTGCAGGGTTTCAACATGAACTTGTGTTTCCTCAAGAGAACATCATCAACCTGGCGCACCAGGACACAGTGCTCATGTATACTGCTCGAAACATCAAGCATGCACTGACATTACACAAGATATCGAGATTATTGATCTACGAAAAGATCTCACCCTTTGATATGTCAAAGTAATGAGCAATGTCCTCTTATGCTTTCCAGTATCACATGAGTTCAGAACCCGAACTCTGTGGATCTTTATTCTCTCACTATCTGGGTCAGAGACAGAGAATAATATCCTATCGTGATCCTTTCCTCAAATACACTACACGTAGTGTACTAGAATAATCAGTCAATAAAGACAAACTGACTTGTCAGATTATTCTACGGTTTATCAATGGTGTGTTTAGGACCATCTATGCCGTGAGCATTTAATACAATACAAGGTTCCGATGATATGATCTTACCATGTGACTCCCCACACCATATCATCTAAAATGTATGTATATGGAACATTTGCATTAGAACGATTATGAAAAATAAACTAAAATGCAAACAGTGACTGCAAAACCATTTCATATCATCATAAATAATCAGTATATGTATACTAAGACATGTCCTTACAGTATACTAAACTAACAGGAAGATCCCAGGTCTGGCTATCGTAGTCATGATCGACTCCAGCAGAATAAGCATGAACAGGATAGTGGGTGAAATAGTGGAAGACGGAATGACCAGGCACATGTCATACGAGGAGATATTAAAATGATCACGGGTGGCGAGTGGGATGAGCACTCCAAACAGACTCAGCATAGCTATGTTCGTGCCGCAAGGGACCTGGTCCGGAAGACACGAGAGGTGGGGCAGATGGCACCTAGTCCAAACATATGTTTCGGCTGTGAAGATGAGAATGGCATATTGGCCCCTCATATGGACGCCCTGGTTATAACGGACACTATTGCAAATTATAATGTGAAGCGCGTGTTTGTTGACACAGGAAGCTCGGCCGATATCCTGTTCTACAACTTTTATCAACAATTAAAACCAGATGTGGAATTGGAAGAGGTGACAACTTGTTTGGTAGGATTTGCAGGGGGAGCCCTGAAGCCTTTGGGGGGCAGTAAGACTCTTGGTAACGCTGGGGGAAGAACCGTATAGAGTGACTAGGACGGTACGATTCTTGGCAGTTGATGCACCATCCTCGTATAACGTTATGCTAGGACGACCATCCTTGAGCCAGTTCTAAGCAGTAATCTCCGTATACCATATGAAGATGAAGTTTCCGGCTGAGGATGGAATGGGCGAAGTCAGAGGAGATCCGTATTCGTCAAGGCAAACATATGTCGAGTGCATTATACAGAATGAGGAGGAGCGAAAGAACAAAAGAGCTCGGGTAGAAAAGGTGAGGCCAGACCTGGCTCAGAGAGAAGAAGGGTTGATGGTAGTAGAGATGGTTCCAGGGGACGATAGAAGAGTGGTGCTAGTGGGGACGACGTTAAGCCCGAAAATCTTGGTAGACCTGGTCCAATTTCTGAGAAGTAACGCTGATGTCTTTGACTGGTCTCCCGAAGACCTTGTGGGTATAGACCCGACAGTCGTTCAACACCACCTCAATATCACCCCTGGGGAAAAGCCAGTGAAGCAGCGAAAATGTAATTTCGGGCCAGAAAAGGAGGCAATCATTGAGGCTGAGGTTGAGAAACTACTGAAAGCCAAACACATCCAGGAAATACAATTTCCTGAGTGGCTCTCTAACGTAGTACTGGTCCCTAAAACCCAAGATGACTGGCGCATGTGTATAGATTTTCACGATCTTAATTGTGCTTGCCCCAAAGATCACTACCCTCTTCCTAGGATAGACCAATTAGTCGATTCCATGTCTGACTGCGATCTATAAAGCATGATGGACGCCTCGCGAGGCTATCACCATATCAGGCTTGCAGAGGAGGACTGGAAGCGGGTTAGCTTTATAACCCCGAAAGGCACATACTGTTACGTGGTCATGCCATTTGGGCTCAAAAATGCAGGGGCCTCGTATTAGAGGCTAGTGGATAAAATGTTCAAAGCACAGTTGGGGAGGAACATGGAGGCATACGTGGATGACATGTTAGTGAAAAGCGTGAAGGCGACCTCGCATGTGGATGATCTGAGAGAAACCTTCGATACCCTAAGAAAGTACAGGATGAAGCTTAACCCCAAGAAATGTGCGTTTGGGGTCAGAGCTGGCAAGTTCCTGGGGTACATGGTTACAAAGAAGGGGATTGAGGCTAACCCAGAAAAAGTAAGAGCTATTATGGAAATGCAAGCGCCAAGGAACGTCAAAGAAATGTAGTGTTTGGCAGGCCGTATCAACGCTTTGGGCAGATTCATTTCACACTCAGGTGAGAAGAGCTTACCATTTTTTCAAGCTTTACGCAAAAAGGCTAGATTCCAGTGGAGTGATGAATGCGAAGAAGCATTCAAAATGTTGAAGGAACACCTGGAGAGGATGTCCTTGTTCACAAAGCCAATTCAAGGAGAACCTTTAATTCTATACTTATCTGTAGGGCAGTAGGCTGTCACCTCTGTCCTGCTTACAGAGGAAGGCAAGGTACAAAGGCCGGTGTATTACTGGAGCAAAGTACTTCACGACGCTGAAATTCGGTATGTGGAAGTAGAACAAGCAATGTTAGCTCTGGTAAGCACAACACGTAAGCTGCGACCTTATTTCCTTTCACATAGCATAATCGTGCGAACTAACCTACCGTTGAAAGTGATCATGGATAATCCAGAGGCATCAGAGCGGCTGGTCAAGTGGATAATTGAGCTCAGTGAGTTCGACATAACCTTTGAGGCCAGAACAACTATTAAAGCTTAGGCACTAGCTGAATTCATGCAGGAAATGACCAGCTCTCCCGAGGACAAAAAAGAATGGATAATTTTCACGAACGGCTCGGTAGGAAGTCATGGATGCGGTGCAGGAATAGTGTTGATCGACCCTGAAGGTGTGGCTACTAAATACACAGTGCGAATGAACTATGCTCTGTCTAATAACGCAGCTGAATATGAGGCCTTTCTGTGAGGAGTGCAAATGGCGAAGGATTTAGGGGCAGAACAGGTGTGCGCGAAGGTTGACTCACAGCTTGTATGTAGACAAATAAGTGGAGATTTTGAGACCAGAGATGAAAGCATGCAGAGGTACCTAGCCCAGTTTAGAGAACTATCCAAGGGGATGAGGGATCTGACTGTCCTCCAAATTCCTAGAGAGGAACATGGGAGAGCAGACTATTTGGCTAAGGTAGCCAGCTCAGCCGTGGGTTGCCAGGAAAGGGTAATCACTTTATTGATGGCAGATAATGAATTTGGAACAGAGCAGGTATGTGCGGTGAATTAAAGAGAGGACTGGCATTCTCCTATTAAGACATACCTTGAAAAGGGAGAGCTGCCGGAAGGGAGGAGCAAATGTGAGAACCAGGTCTGCTCGATTCTGTTTGATCAAGGGGACGCTGTTTCGAAGAGGATTTGAGCAGCCTTTATTGCGATGTCTGAGCTTGGAGGAGGGCACCCATGTCCTCAATGAAATACATGAGGGCTGTTGTGGTAATCACATGGGAGCAAGGGCTTTGGCCAGTAAAGTGATGCGAGCTGGTTATTTTTGGCCATCGCTGAAGAAAGAGGCTGAGGACTTTGTTAAGAAGTGTGAAATATGTCAGAAGATGTCCCTTTTGACTCATCAACCAGCGAAAGAGCTAATGACAATGAGCTCTCCCTGCCCCTTTGCATAGTGGGGGATAGACCTGGTCGGCCCATTCCCAATGGCTCCAGCCGAGAAGAGGTTTTTGATCGTGGCCATCGACTACTTTAGCAAATGGGTTGAGGCTGATGCTCTGGCGAAAATCACAGAAGAGGCAGTGATGGGCTTCATCTGGAAAAATATCGTATGCCAATTTGGCGTTACAAGGGTGATGATCTCAGATAATGGTACCCAGTTTATGGGGGCCAAAATTAAAGCTTGGTGCACCAAAATGAAAATCCAGCAGCATTTCACATCTGTTTACCACCCGCAGGAAAATGGACAGGTTGAGGTGACTAATCGCATACTTGTCCAGGGACTCAAGTCGCGCTTAGAGAAATCTGAAGGTAAATGGGTGGAAGAGCTAAGTGAAATACTCTGGGCTTACCGCACCAATCCTAAGGAGAGCACGGGTCAAACCCCCTTCAGCCTGGTTTATGGCATGGATGCCGTCATCCCCGCGGAGATTAGCCTTGAAACCCACCAAGTACAGAACTTCGATGAAATCCAAAGTGACGCATTGGTGTAGGACGCATTGGATTTAATCGAAGAAAAGATAGATCATGCAGCAGTTAGGATGGAGCATGTGCGGGGGCGAATTCGGGTAGCTTACAACAAAACAGTCTGGAAGAGGTATTTCAAGGTGGGAGACCTGGTCCTTAGAAGGGCTGATCTGGGAAAAGCCAAAGGAAAACTTGATGCTACGTGGCAGGGACCATTTCAGGTCACAAAAGTCTTGGCTGGTGGTGCTTACAAATTGGAAGAAATGGATGGGGTTGAGATACCCCGAGCGTGGAACATTTCTAATTTACGTAAATTTTACGTGTAATTCGATTTTGAAAAGTTTATATAATAATAATGCAGGCTTATTATTGTTTGCCAACTCGCGGATTTCTCTAAAGCTAGGATTGGCTAAGGGTGGAGGCCCCATTTTCCTGATCTGATTGTCAGTTTAAGCTAGGATTGGCTAAGGGCGGATGCCCCATTTTTCTGACCTGATTGTCAGTTTAAGCAAGGATTGGCTAAGGGCGGATGCCCCATTTTCCTGATCTGATTGTCAGTTTAAGCCAGGATTGGCTAAGGACGGATGCCCCATTTTCCTGACCTATTTGTCAGTTTAAGTCAGGATTGGCTAAGGGCGGATGCCCCATTTTCCTGACCTGATTGTCAGTTTAAGCCAGGATTGGCTAAGGGCGGATGCCCCATTTTCCTGACCTGATTGTCAGTTTAAGCCAGGATTGGCTAAGGGCGGATGCCCCATTTTCCTGACTTGATTGTCAGTTTAATCAAGGATTGGCTAAGGGCGGATGCCCCATTTTTCTGATCTGATTGTCAGTTTAAGCCAGGATTGGTTAAGGACGGATGCCCCATTTTCCTGACCTGTTTGTCAGTTTAAGTCAGGATTGGCTAAGGGCAGATGCCCCATTTTCCTGACCTGATTGTCAGTTTAAGCCAGGATTGGCTAAGGGAGGATGCCCCATTTTCCTGACCTGATTGTCAGTTTAAGCTATAATTGGCTAAGGGCGGATACCCCATTTTCTTGACCAGACCTGATTGTCAGTTTGAGGCCGGATACTCATGAAAGCGCCTGACCTGGATATCAACCCAAGCCAAGAGTGGCTTAAAGCAGATAAAAATGCTCGGCTCGATGTGAGCCAGGTCTTGCCAGAGGTGGATGCCTCAATCCTCAAGACCTGAAGGTAAGTTCAAAAGAAAGAACTGGCTAAGCTTGAAAATCCTAATTTGCTTGATTTGATTGAAGAAATAAACAAAAATCCATTGAAATTTTCGAAGAAAATACTCTTGCATTTATCATAAAATTCTGGCAAATACAAAAATTACACACGCCTTCTACGAAGGCTAACAAACTTGATTTCAATGTAGGAAATAAAACAGAAGAACAGAAAATTCAACAAAATCCCAGAGATATTTAGCCATGTGAGGAAGAGGCCCTCCGATCAAAGGCCAAAACACGGAGGACACGCCACAGCTCACGCTAAGTTTCATGGTAGCACTGGCGGTACTTATTGGCTCGCTCAGATATGGCATGAGCTTCGCTGGCGGCGATAGTGAACCGGTTCACCGACTCCGTCAAGTTGGCCTTCTCCTCTTGCAACTAACGATTCAGTTGATGTATCTCGGCCCACTCTCACTTATAGTGGCGCTTCTTCTGTCTCTTCCTCTCTAAGAGGCGATACAGATAGCTGATATTCTCCCGGAGCACAGACAGTTTATCAGAAATCTTAAAATTTTCAACAAATAGAGAGAGATTCTTTCATTACACAGAGTCAAGCTCTTTGAGTAAGGAAGAAGAAGCCATTGCAGAAATTGAAGGAAATTATATCATACACACGCATATATAAAGGAAACGAAGGCACGTGCCAAGGAATAAAAAGTATTAGGGTTTTCGGAAAACCGGGAAACCATAGAATCCCAAGAGTCATTACACGACAAAAGAGCATTTATTTCCATTAAATATTGTTCAACGTACAAATTCAGAAAAAGATAAAAACAGACCAGCCACACAGGCAAACATCAGGTCTGATCAAAAAGAGAAATGAAGAGAGCCACCCTAAGCCTAAGTTTCATCATCCAGCTCCTCAGCCAATTGCTCCACAGCATCCTCAGCTAAGGCGCCCGGTGAAGCCACGTCGGGCAGCTCACCCAGACCTGCGAAGGTTGGGGAAGGAGAAGAGGCAGGAAGGGTCAAGGCAAGAGCCTGGTCTGGATGAGACTGCTCTGGCGCAGGAGAATGAAAAAGGGAAAGGATGTGTCCAACAAAATCAGCAGGCCCGGCAGTATGAAGGCGGTCTTGCTCTGGAGCATAAGTAAATGAGGTGGGCTCAGGAGGATTCTCTAGAGGCAGTTTTTGATCAAAGGGAACCCCAGGATGCTCTGAGGCCCACTTGGCTTGCTGGTCCAGGCCAAAATGATAATAGCCTATGGCCTCTGGATCTAGCAGTGTTTAAAGATCCTTGGACCTCAGAAAGGCTTGCCAGGTCTCCTCCCTGGCGAGTTGGACCAGCTTCAAACCCTCTTCCGAGTTTAGAAACTCGGTCTTCCATCCTTCTTTGGAATTCGCCAGGTTTTCACTGGCTAAGCTCCTTGCCTCAGCCAAAGCCTCATCACTCGCCTCAGAACGGGCCATCTCCACTACCTTAGCCTGGGCTTTCTTCACCTCGGCTAGATCATCCTTTATCTCTTTTAGCTCACCCCTCTGTTTCTTCAGCTCGACTCCTCGCTCCTTATCCAGAGCTTTGAAGCGCTCCTCCTTCATGCGAAATCCTTATTTTCTTGATCACGTCGACCTGGATCATAGATCTGGTGGCTCGAGTGGCCAAGATAGCCCTCTTGGAAAGAGCCTGATTATGAGAGAGAGGGTTAATACTTAGACAAGTGATGTAAAAGGGGAAAGGACAAGGAAAGAAACTTACTCGCGCTTTGTCCTGGCACCAGGACTCCAAGAGCTCGCGGTCATTCATCTTCTCCAAGTCTTGCTGGTCTGTCGATAGGCATTGCCTACGCATATACTGGAGAGCCACCTCTCCTGAGCAGTTGAGGACCGAGTTAATTGGAGGGGGAGTTCTACGTGTGATTGGAGCAAGGGCTGTTGGGGAATGACCACCCTGAGTTATGCGGGGCCTCTTGGACAGAGGAACGACATCCTCCTCGGACTCGGATGAAGGACTCATGGCGGCTGTGGAATGAAGGGGCAGTTGAGAAAAGATGGAGCCTGGTACTTGAGAAGGGTTGGGGCCCATTACTCGACAAGGAGGGAGCTCTGGACCTGGGCAAGAGAGGAAGAACTCGTTTCTCGAGCAGCTGTTTCTGGGGTCGCCTCCGTCCCTTTTGTGGCAGCTGCAATTACCTGGCGCATCATCCTTTATTAAAAGAGAAAAGGAGAAAAGGATAAGACTTATGGAAATTAAAGTACAAAGAGACAGACCATGATAAAAAGAATTTTACCATTCTCCCGGGTTAGAGGGCCCGTTTCTAGCCGCTCGTTAAAGAAATCTAGAACGAAGGCAAGAAGGAGGTCGGTCATATGAAGGGGATTCCCATTAAGGGTAGAGATGATTTTTTGAAGACGGGGGGACCTGTCTGCGGCAGCTAAGTGACGATAGGGGGGTAGCTTATCGATGGGCTTAGGGTTAAAACCCCAGTCCCCATCACAGTAGACAAAAAAGAACTTCTTCCTCCAAGCTTTGTTGGAGGAAGGGAGCCCATGCAGGAAATGAACTCCATGTCTGGCGCTGAGATAGAAGCAGCCAGGGTAAGACCTCTTGGCCTAATAAAGTTGGTACAAGGTTTGAGCGGTGGGATCCAGGCCAGCATACCGCATGGCCAGATTGTAGCATACTATAATCCTAAAAGAATTATGGGTAAATTGAAAGACCGGGATTTTGTACATGGAGGCGATTTCAAGCATCAGGGGGTTCACCAGAAGGCACAAACTCGCCTGAAACTGGTCGACAAAGAAAGTCAACCAGCTGACCGGCGCTTAACATGCTAGAATGCCCACTGGAGGGCGATAAGGATCGAATTGTTCGGATAACTTATATTTATAGCGCAGCTCCCCAACATATCTATTGCAAAGGATGGAAGTGACTTTAGGGTGATCAGGGATCGGTGGAGGATATTCTAAACCCCCAGAGGAAGAAGAGGCGGCCGCCACTGCCGCAGGAGGGGAAGACGGCGAAGATGAGAGGGCTACCACCGCCGGAGAAGGAGAAATAGTTGGTTGAGCATCGGGAGGAGAAGAAGACAATGACATTATCCAAAATTTAAAAAGAGAGGACGAACAATGTACCTGGTCTATGAGGGTGGCCGGAAAAACTGAATCTAAAAACTTGCCGGAGTACTAGAGAGAAAAAGAGAAGCTTGAGAGTTTTTGCAAAAATGAAAATGTGAAAGTGAGAGAGAGAGAGAGAGAGAGTCCAGCGGGAATAAAAAGCAAGTAGATAAATTCAAAAAATATCGAGGAACAAGCGGGATTTGATGGGACCCTCGCATTTAATGCAGGACAGATGAACAGTACTCTAGGCAGTGAACTGGAACACCAACCGTCCTAGGGTAGGTCACACGCCGCTGACTTGTCAGAGGTGTAGTACTTGGAAAGACGTGTGGGTATGGCAACCGTTTTGGGATGTGGGCCGACACCACTAATGCCAATGATTAGGCCTGATCGTCATGAAGATTTTTAGGGATTCGTGCGAGTACGAGAAAAAAGAAAATCACGTGGGATTGTATTTTTTTCAAAAGGCTCTGGATTTTTACAGCTCTACCTCAACTATTTTGGGGGGAGGAGTTGATGTGGCAAAAATAAGTCATATCTGGATTGGGGTAGACCTGAACTGGGACAGTTAAAAGACAGGAAGCTAGGCCAGCTCAATCCTTGAGAAGGTCTGGTCTTCTCAAAAATAGATCAGAGATGTTGAAAAGAGGATCACTACGGCTCAGGAATTAACCTGACCTGGTGTGAATTCTTCATAAATCAATCCTTATAGAATGGGATCAAGGTAGGCTCGAATATCCTGACTTACAAGAGAGAGGGAGAGCAGGATCATGGCAGACCTGGTACCCTGACCTCTTCCTAGGGGACAAGTGGGACCACTTGTCAGAATTAGTTGCTTAACGGCCCTTGATTTGCGGCCTTTGTTTTCGATATCCCGGAGGGGGTCCCCACTGAGGAAAACTATAAATATCTCATCCTTGAGGCTGAGAAAGGTATGTCATTTTTGGTGCATTCCTTTTCTTGCTCACTAAAACACTCCACACGCTTTCTGACTTAAGCATCGGAGAGGTTTCCACCGAAAAACCTCCGGTGGTCCTTTTCTGACGTGTTTTTATGTGCAGGGCAGGAGGAAGCGCAAGTTTTAGGCATTGTCTTATTTTCAGGGTGAAACACCGACCTTTCTCGATATGTCGACGACCTCGGTTATGGGTATTTTGCCCGCATGCACCTACCCGGATTTAGCGAGCTTATGCTCGAGTTTTTCGCTACGTTGGCAATCCGGAATGACGAGACGTTCACATGTAGGCTAGGTGGTAACGACGTTTATGTGGACGAAGAAATTTTTGGCAACATTTTTGGTTTCCCGACCGAAGGGGACCACCCGGTAGGCGTTCAAGGCTACGATTTAGCCTCTTTTTTGGGGATGATCACCGGGGGCAACACGGGCGATTTCAAGCAATTTCATTGCTCGAAGATTCGAGATGAAGCCCTCTATGTTGCCTACAAGATCCTCGCCTACATCATTTAATGCAAGAACGAGGCCACTTATACGAACAAGTCCGAGATCTATGTTCTACAGTGTCTTGTTTACGGTCGTCAACCCCGGCTATACCCATTGATTTTGAGCGGATTCTACAATGTTACTAAGGGATAGTAAAACACCACTTCTCTCCTTCGCACCGTACATTACCGGCCTCACCCATCACTTCGGGTTTGATCCGGTCGAAAATGGCTTGCTATCACTCGGGACGACTTCACTATCTTTGACAAGTGCCCCTGCACCCCGAGTGAGTTCTTCGAATCAAGGAGGCTCCTCGTCTCGACTGAAAAACGAGGATGGCGACACGACAATGGAGCCGGCCCCATGTATCACTTCGGGCCCGAGTCCCGATTGGGGCCAATTTTTCGAGGATAACCGAGCATTTCAATTGAAGATGTTCGAAAAGCTCCAAATCATTGATGACAAGATAGACACGAACCTCGAGCAAAATTGTCGAAGCTTGAGGAAGATGCGAGCTCCTATTTCGAGGCTCGAGGAGCATTTTGAGGCATCATTTCCCCAACCAAGCATGGACGTTGATGAGAACCCCGAGGATGATGGATCCCGCGAGTTCTAAAATCTTTGTATCTTTATTTTATGTTTTTAATTATAAAATATATTGTTATTTCCTTTGTTTTTATTTGTTTCATTTTCTTTAGGACATCTCATATCACGTACGATGGAGAGCCGACCAATTGCACAAATCAACGAGTAGCGGCTCGACCTTCTATTTTCAGGGATGTTTTCCTTACCTTCTTCTCTTTGATTTTTGATGTATTTGTGGCAATCAAGAGATTGCCGGGATTTTTAAGAGAGGGGGGTGGTCGAGTGTGATTTTTATTGCTTAATTGTGTAATTTTTAATATTTGGACTGTAATAATTAAATTCTTAAACGTGATTAATTACTATTTCTCCGCTTAATTGTGTTTGTATGGCTTGCCTATCGAAGTTAACTACCTATGATTTGATGTTCTTGTCTTTTGAGCGTGTATAAGTGCATAAAATTTCAAAACTTTTTATTATTATTTATATATTGTAAAATGGTACTTGGACGCAATTGATTTCAAAAAACCTAAAAAGCAGCGTCAATTCAAAAAAAAATTCATGCAAAAGCCAGTGAGTAGCCTGAGTATTTATCATCATTGTATGTACTTGAATGAGTTTTGATTTGATATCTCTTTGAAACCGCTGTGTGTAGTTGACTTTGAAAATGACGTTAAGGCACAAATAAAACCTTATTCCGACCATATCCATATATTTTTAGCTAATATAAATTGCGAATGAGCCAATCATAGCCAAATTATCCATGCCTATAGCCCTGAGTGATTTCGTTGAGTCAACCCCTACAACCCATTGAAAGCGTGGGGTAGGAGTTCGTATTTCTATTGGTTATTAGTGTTTTGGAGATTTTATTAGGAATTTATGATGTTTATGAATTTTTGTAATTTTGGACCACCATCCGAACAAGAAAAGAAGAAAATAAAAATAAAAATATACCCCATAAAAAAATTATAATAAGGGGAATATAAAAAAAGAAAGAATAAATAAAAATAAGAAAGGATGGTGAGTCTTGTTGAGTAATTGCCTACGCGCTTAATTTAAGGCTTGTTTATTATTGTTTATTTCTTATGAAGCCTAATGTTTAAGAGGCGAAAGAATTGTGTTGAATAAGAAGCACATTATAAGCTTCAATTGTGTTTAAGTGGTTTGAGCGACAAGTCGGTTTTACGGTTTACGAGTTGAGAAATAGCCCAAGTTTAAGGGCTAAGCTATGAGTGTTTAGTGAGGTTTTTTTCTTTTTAAACGAAGTGAAGCACATTGCTTCTTGGTTAGAATAGGTTGGGTGAGTTATTGATCACGTTAGATCATGAGTTAGCCACACGACATATATTCCACACCCGTCCAAAGAGCCTTACATTACAACCCGTAAAGACCTTTTACGATTCTTAGTTTTGACAACACACTTTATTTGCGATTGAAAAGAGATTGATTTTCCGTGCTTGTTTATTGTGCTTGTATTTGATGATTTGAGCGTATACACGTCCCATGCAGCAATGCTTGAGTGATTTTGAGTGTACACGCACATATTTATTTCCCTTTTGAGAGGAAGCATGATTATGTTTTTGGAGCGACAATGTAATAGTGGTTGAGCGTTTGACGTTGCGTGGTTTGTACCTATATTTTCAAAATTATGTATGTAGCATAGCACGACTCATTGTCTGAATTTATTTTCATTCTTATTATACTTTGAAACTATCGTTTGTTCGAGGACGAACAAACTAATTAAGCGTGGGGTAGTTGATTAGTGCGGATTTGTCCTTGTTTTTATTAGTATTTTAGTTCTTTTTTCTATTTGTTTTTGGTATAAGTTGGATGATTTAAGCCTAATTTCGTATTTTTATATTTTCAGCTTATTTTAGCGTATTTTAATCATAATTGATGAGAATAGGTGATTATTCGTTGTTTTTCCCCTTACAGTTAAGTAACTTGAAGAGTTCAACGTGTAAGTAGATGAAGTTCGGTGTTTAAAAGAGGAGAACGAGCTTACCGGTGAACGAGTAGCAGAAAGATCAAAAAAAATGAGACGTACTCTCAGTCGCGTCGGTCGACGCGAGCGTCGACACGGATCCTGCCCACGACGATCGACACTAAGTCGATGCCAAGCCAACGTAACTCTCTGAAGCGTCGATCCAAGAGTGCGTCTGTCGATGCCAAGCCGACACGACTTGCTGTTGCGTCGATCCATGACAACGTCGGTCGATGCTCCCGCCCAGTCGATGCGAGTGCATATGCAACATCGACGCCGAGCTCCAGCACGCGTCGGTCGACGGGACGTCGACTTGGCTGCCCAGAAATGCATTTTTAGGTTTCTTGTGCGCGAAGACATGCTATATCTATAAATACCCTTCATATTTCGGTTTTTTAAAGAGAGACGACTACCAAAAGAAGACAGACGATTACCTAGGGTTATCTAGAACAGAAACAACGCATTTTCACACTTCGTTAAGAAGTTCGAGATCGAGATTGAAGATTCAAGTCCCTACGGTTCAAGATTCACTTCAATTCGAGATCTTCGCCTCAACTCCGGAATAGCTGGAGATTTTTACCGCTTTAAGTTGTTACAATAAGTTTTCTAAACTATTTGTTAATTTCGTAGTTAATTTCCTAGTTAATTTCGTAGTTAAATGCTTAGTTAATTCTAGAACTAGTTTAATTAGTTTAATTATTTCATTCTTGGATATTGGATTTATCTAGTTTATTTATGCTATTTTATTTAATTTCATGTTTTAGACTCTTATGATACAGCTGCTTCATGGTAGTTTCTTATATTCATATTCTTAGATTCGTTAATTAGGTTTAAATCTTCGTTACGTTTTATTGGTAGTTTATTTATTGCTCGTAGTTGTTAATCTAGTTTAAAATAATTAGTTTAATTAGTCTTAGTTTTAAATATTTCTTTAGTTTATAATGATCAATTCAAAATCTTCAAAAACTCCCAATGTACATATATTTTATGATAGTTTGTGAATTGAGAAAAACGTCTAAGAGACCGAACAGTTGTCCTCGAGAGAATCGACTTGAGTCAAACTCACCACCCTACAAGTTCCTCGTACTCTTGCGAGCAAACTTACGTGTTTTAAAATTAAATATCTTAAAAGGGGTGCACAAAAGTTTGGATCAAAAATTTGGCGCCGTTGCAGGGGAAGACAACGAGTAGGAATTAAAGATGTTTTTCATTTTATTTTATTTTTGAGTTATTATTTTCTTTTTACTTTTCGCACTTGGTTTGGGTTTTTGCAACTTTTGCGACCGAGTTCCCGACACAATGATAGGAGCACAAATGTCAAAAACGACGATTCCCCACCAAGATCACCTCCACGCCCAATGCAAAACAGGTATGGTAGTGAACCAATCGTTATTTAAGGACAACCACAGCCCCGAGCTTATTGGGCTAATTATCAGCAAAACGTAGAGAATTTGAGACAAGACGCGGGGAGAAATGAAGGAGTCAACCAACAGCACAACATAGTGAATCACCGACCCAGCATGGCAAATATTAGGCAAAATGAAGAAAGGAACGACGATCTCAATCGTCAACACAACATTGAGAACATGCCATTCAGGAATATGTTTGGTTGGCAAATCAAAACCATGGCTATGAACAAGACCATTTTTAAAGAAGATACGAGCGTGAAAATGATTATGAAAGAAACGCATATGACAACCGCTACGAGAGAGCTCAGCACCAAGTTAGAGAACCAAGGGGAGATAGAGCATATAGACAGCGCGATTTGGGGCGTCCGAAGGTTGTACCTTTTAAGTTTGCTATTGTTCTTGGACCAACCGTAAGAGAGGTGGAGATCAAACCGCACATACTTAATTTTATCCCGACTTTCCACGGAGGAGTCCATGAAGACCCTTTGGCGTTTCTGAACTAATTTGTTGATGAAGTTGGAAGATTTGTGGTTCATGGCCTTAACCAAGAAGAGGTGCGAATGATTTGTTTCCTGTATAGCATGAAAGACAAAGCGAAGTCATGGCTACTATCCTTAGAGCTTGGTTCGTTGACTGACTGGGAGATGATAAGCGAGAAGTTTTTGAATTAATACTATTCAGCACAAACAACGGGGCATCTTCGGAGGCAAATTGCTACCTTTGAACAGTTGGATGGAGAGCTATTTCATGAAACGTGGGAACTTTACAAGACGCTTTTTCAAGCTTTCCCCCACCACAACTACCCTACGGAGATGACTAACCAATTTTTCTTCGATGGATTGTTGGACCATGGGAAACGAGAAGTAAAAATAGTGGCAGGAGGAGATTTCGGAGATTTGACAGCCACCGAGGCAAGACGAGTGTTGGAGAAGCAAAGCGAGAAATCTAAACAAACCAACTCTCGGCCCCGTAAATCAAAAGTTAATGAGATATCCATCCCTGATCCTGATTTAGACGACGGTAAATTAGTCAAGGCAAAATGCGAGGCAAGGCCTCTTCAAGGAAGGTTGCTGCGACGTGTCACCAATGCGGATCCCCTGACCATTTAGCAGACATGTGCCCAAACAATGTTGAACAACATGAAGACATTAACGCAATCCAGAATTATTCAAATCAAGGGCCCAGGAAGTTTCCAACACAACGTGATAATCCTCTTTTTAAGTGGGGCCCAGGAAGTCCAAATTATATGCCACCCGATTTGCTTTATCAAGAATTCAATCTTGGACCACTGAAACCGACCACCATGCGACTACAGTTGGCCGATCGCTCAATTAGGCTACCTTTGGGGATAGTTGAAGATGTTTTAGTATAAGTTGGAGAGTTCGTAATTCCGGTTGATTTTGCGGTTATGGATGTTGGCGAAGTATCAGCTGAGAGCACGGAGCATATCATTCTAATGGGGCGCCCGTTTATGTCTACCTCCTGTACTCTGACTGATGTTCACAAGGGAAGGACGACGATGACCATTTTGGGCGAAAAAGTGATGTTTTCTTTAAATGATATTCAAAATACTCCTAGCCCTGCCATGCTAGATGATTGTTCGTTCGTTGATCCCATTGCATCGTGCATTCACGAGCTTAAGGGAGTCATGGTTGTGGACTAATTAGGAGATGGGGACGACGCCGGATTTCCAAGGAAGGAGGGGGATAATCAAGAAGTTTACTTCGGTGAGGAATACGATGAGTTTGACGACGAGAAGCATTTGAGTGGAGAAGATTTGATCGAGCTACTTGGGATTGACATAAATGATATTATTGAAGAATTTCGAGATGAATTTTATATGGAGATCAAAGAACTTAAAATTCGAGGGAAAGGTGGAGTTGAAGCCACCAACAAATCATTCGATTTACGATTCCCTCGACACCAACAAAATTTTTGACTATACAAGGAACAAGGGCGAGGCATTCAACAGCACTTGGATGCTAAATAGGAAGAAAACGAAGGAGGTTCATACCAATGAAGTTAAAAACTTGCAGTATGAGGCTGGGCAATTAGTGTTGTTTAATAACGAACGTAAGTTTGACCCGGCTGATTTCGAGGCTACTTGGAGTGGACCATTCTTGATAAAAGAGATGGGCGAATATGGAGTAGCCACGTTGTATGATGAGGTCCGAAAATCATCCTTTCAAGTTCACAAACATAGACTGAAACCTTATCTCGACGAAGAAAAGAAGAATCGAGATCGCAAGTTGGTGGAGTTTGGAGACCCACCGTATGGTTGGAATTAAACAAACAATATAGCGTTGAGGAAGCGATGTTAAAATTTGCGCTTCTCTGGAGGCAACCCGAGCTTTTTGTATCCTTTTGTATTTATTTTTAATTTATTTAATGTTTTATTTTGGTTTTTATCTTTTTAGAACCGATGGAAGAGCTCGAACGAGGGGAACTGATAAATCAAGCGAAGGACAATCGACCCAGAATTCCACCCGCGTCGACGCCGAGACTGCTCGCGTCGGTCGACGCCGCGTCGACGCAACTGCCAAGGAATTGGTCTCTGTAACGTCGATTGGGCTCGCGTCGGTCGATGCTGCATTGATGCGAACCCCAGACCCGGCCCAGAAGTGTTTAAAATTCACATTTTTCCAGACAAACCCGACCCGTTTGCGTGTGACCCGCGGGAACAGCCAGAAAACAGCAATAAAAATCACACTTTTTCCCCTCTTCTCACTTTTCAACTAAAAATTTCTTCTTCTTCTTCAAAAATTTTTTCCTTTTGATTTCAAACATTCTCCTTCTATCTTTAATCTCTCGTAAACACAAAGCCACACACCCAAATAGTTTCCATCCACAGTCTCCATAATTGAAGCCAATTCTCCAAAAATGAGCTACAAGCGTTGGAGCGATTCCGGGGCAAGTTTCAAAATTCCGGCACGAAGGTTCGTGCGACGTTGAGGTACTTCGCTTATACTCTATTGGGACCATATAATTGTTGTTTGGTTGTGTTGGGAAGTTTTTGGTGCAAGTATTACTCAAGTTCGTAGTTGGTTGAATACGCACGCCAAGTGTTCGACGAAATTCCCCAATGAGCCAAAGAGTTTTATTTTCAAGACTTTTTTCATCCCGTTCAACTTCGTATCGATTGACAATGTCTCGGGCGGCACTACTACAGAAAACGGTTTTACATTGGTTATTTTGGCTATTAACATCGGTTTTTAAACCGATGTAGATGAAGACAATGTAAAATGTCACAATCTTTACATCAGTTTTGAAACCGATGTAAGACTAGACAGTACGACATCGGTTTATCTAATGAACGATGTAGATCATGAAATACCCGATGTAAGACTGGACTGTACTACATCGGTTTCTCTGAAAACTGATGTAAAATATGAAAAAAACCGATGTAAACATCGGTTATTTTACATCGGTTATTGAAACAGCCGATGCAATATGATAATCAGCTTACATCGGTCAAAAATAACTGATGTAAAATTACAGTTTTTTAATTTTGCCATTTTAGGCAATTTACACCTTGAAATTTGTAACCGATTTATTTCACATAGCCAAACCAAACAATAAATACACAATTCACCCAACAATTCATCAAATTCAGATAGTAAGAACATAATTTGTCCAATAATCCATCTAACCAAACTATAAATTAACAACTCAAACAAAACTAAAAGATTACAATTCATCTTGGTTTTTATTAATGAAATACGTACGACTTGCACAAAGTAATAGTTCTAACCATAGTTGATGAGTAAGCCATATTTTTCTACTATTAGTAAAAACGCAAGACCAGCAAATGAGACGCATATAGTCTCCATGAACGGGCCTTCACGTCCCATGCAGTCATGAAACAACCAATGCCAACCCTTGAAAAGCATGTACAGGCTCTTGCACATGGCAATCACTGTGATCACCGGCAGATCGATCATCAACCCGAGCACCCCAACTATTAAAGCTAAGGGAACATATAACAAGCTGCGAATAACATAAGTGAAAAAACGATAGATTAGATATGCCAAGATATTATTCTACCACTACTCTCTAATAATGTTGAGCAATACTTAAGAGATGTATTACTTAATAAAATAGTGTTTAGAATTACAATATCTCACGTGTTAACAAAATGCCGTTAATATATGTGAATACCAGTAAAATAATGGAAACCCAATGATATTGGATAAAGACAAGGGGTTCTTACAATCCCATTCCAGCAGGCAATCCATTATCAACAAACATCAAGAGCCAGAAAATAAATATTGTCGTATAGTCGACCTAACAATTGGAAAATAATAAGCACAATATTATTTTTAACAACCTCAAGATCCCATCAAGAATCAATAAAACTCCCTATATTTGCTTTCGAAAAGTTAAAATGTAACTTACCACAATCCATATGTGCAAGGGATATATACATGAGTGGTATTTGTTCCAATTGA
Source organism: Phtheirospermum japonicum (assembly GCA_014905375.1). Classification (NCBI taxonomy): domain Eukaryota; kingdom Viridiplantae; phylum Streptophyta; class Magnoliopsida; order Lamiales; family Orobanchaceae; genus Phtheirospermum; species Phtheirospermum japonicum. Next base: position 286,568 of record BMAC01000989.1, on the reverse strand, counting down.
TCGCAACAATGATTCTAAAGAAATTAGCTAAGGAATTATACCAATCCCATTATAGAAATAATTATAAAATATCCATAGATTTAACTGATATCCGAGTGCTGAAAACAAGAGCATAAAGTGAGGGGGGGAAGTAGAAAAAACCGGAACAGCAAAAAGAAGATAACCTTTACTCATTAAATATCCATTAATTAAAAAATAAATAAATAAATCTTGAGCATTCATTAAATGGATACACACTTGTAGCAAGCATACACAAGAAGAACCCATCATACCTGCAAAAAAAACCCATCATACCTAAAAGGTATTTTCTTTATTTAGAGTTTGCAGAAGTCCCATAGAATAACACAAACCTTTTCCATTCTTGAGTTAGCCAATTTAGGATCTTTTATAATTGGAGGAGCTCCACCTCTGCACAGAAGCATCTTCTTGATGGAGGAACTTCATGTTGTGCAATTTCGACCACTTCACCGGATAACTTTACCTCGTCCTCAGCCTTCACGCTTGGATCTTACGATTCACGCTCCACAACATCCATAACCGCAACTATCCCTTCATTGGCGTTTACAAGATTCGACTCCAAATCCAAAGTCTCACGTTCTGCATTCTCAACCACTTTACCCAATAATTTTACTGGGCTTGTTATTAAAATATTATCCATATTCCCCGACTCACTTGGCCAAATTAAAATATTCTGAATTGTTTACTAGGCTTGTTCCAGTAAAACCATCCTAATGAATAATGAAAATATTTTAGGCAAGCAATGAGAAACAGTTCTTTAGGCAGGTCACTTAATACTACTAAATCTTAAAAAAAAAATTAATAATAGATAAATAAATAATTGGCCTCATAAATTTGTACGTAACTCATAAATTGGCCTTCCCATGTTATCCTACAGCCCCCAGTACCTCTCCGTTCCTGGGCACGAGTTCTGATTCTCGTCGAATAAAGAGAGCACAAACGTCGGAATCTCGACACCCAGTTTAGCCGGCGTCTGATCGATGGATTCTCGACGCTCTAAACTAGTTAACTAAGAAAGCTTAATTAAAAATGATTAATCTAAACTAGTTAACTAAGAAAGCTTATAATTTAAATTAAGGAAAATGGAGGGAAAATTAAAGTCTAGCTTATTTGAAAAAGTCAACATTAATTTAATTTAACAAAAAGTAAAGCTTTAAAAAAGGAAGATTATATAAAACTTCTAAAAACTAAGAAATTGATCTAAACAACTTAACAACTTAAAAGCATAAGTTCAAAAGCTAGAAAGCTATAAAATGAAAATGGAAGTTTTGATAATCAAAATAACAACTAAACTATGATCCAAGCATCACACAAGATTAAAAAGAAATAACATGAAAATAAAACTAGATTAATAGAAAGATATTACCAAACTTATGATTCCACAAAGCTTCAAATGGAAATGGAAACTTGAAGGATTCTTCACAAAAGAAATCTAAACCAAAGCTTGAACAACTTAGCTAATGAAGATCTAAACACCTCTTAAACTATTACTAATTACTAGGAATTAATACATAATTAAAAATGAAAAGGGAAAATGTGAAGATGAGTTTTTGGGAGCAAATCCCTGGTCCAGAGATTTGCTGCAAGTTGCCTGTGAATGAAATGTCGTCTCCTGATTAATACATCTCATAGGAGCAAAAACGTTCAAAAGTGGCGAAAAATCTGCTTTTCAGTCGATCGACTGTAAAGCAGTCGATCGACTAGAAGGGCAGTCGATCGACTGAACTCCAGTCGGTCGACTGGATTGCTGCACCCGGCTTGATTCCTCGTTCTTTTCACGTCCGCCGGTTTATCGAACCTCGTCCGTTGCGCTTCCTTACTTGTCCGTCCATTCCCGAGTCGAGTAAAAACGATCCCAAACAAGCGCGGGCCCCGCTTGGATGTCCTACGGCCAAGAGAAAAAAGAAATAGTGAAAAACTACAAAAACTAATAATAAAACGTACAAAAATATGAAAACCTAGAAATAACGAAAAACGGCCGGCTCGACTCCTAAAACACCTAAAAGCAAGCAAAACACACGCAACGTGATACAAAAACGTTAAGAAAAATATGTACAAAAACGTGCAAATCAGCGTCCCAATCGGCGGATAGGCCGTCATCTTCGTCACGAGGTTACAAATGTACGTCACTACGTTGTGAGCGTTGTCGCTCAGCTGGTCAATATTGCCGGCATGTGGCCAACTCGTCTCTGCTATCGAAACCCTAACATCTTCGAACTCGAGCCTCCGCATGGCGAACACTACCGAGTCGACCATCTGGTCCAAGAGGTTGTTGTAAACCAGTTGGCTCGCAGGATCCACGATCAACGGTTGTCGGCAACACCTCCGACGAACCATAAACGAACACAACTTTCACGCGCACCCATAATAAAAAAAATTTATCGAGTACGATATGAAAAAAAAAAACATAAGCACCCAATAAGATGCTTATACATCTAAAAATTAACGAATCAAATGTCTTATCCACCATAGATAAAATAAAATGTGAAAAATTGGTGATTGCATCAATTGAATATTAGATGAGGGCAAATTCTGGTACCTTTATATTGTAAATCCGACTTTAAATTTGGACGAGGATTACGGTGAGTACCCGAGAAGCTAATATTATCCAATAAGTTTTAGATTGAACATAAGTGCACAATAAAAGTAAAAAAACCTAACCCCCAAATTCGTCCAAATTGAACAAAACACAACCCTAATACCCAAATCTATAGACGAAAATAAAAGCACATAATGTATTTTTTAGTCGATTCAATATCAATCAGACCAACAACTATAAATTGAAGACGGGATAAAACATACGCATAAAAAGATATTATAATAGAAAACATACCTTAGATTTTGCAGGTGGCGTCACTTTGGGATTGTCGGTGGTGGTGGTGGCTTCCGTCGACTGTGGTTGGTAGTTGTCGTCGGATTGTGGTGGTGGTGGCTTGGTCGTCGACTATGGTGGGTAGTTGTAGTCGGACTGCGGTGGTGGTGGGTGGTGGCGACAATGGTGATTTTGGATGTGGCAGGGTTTTTTGTTTTTTACTTTGGATTCAGCAGGCTGCGAGAATGGGATGGGCGCAAGTCGCGATGTGTTTATATGTTCTCATGTTTTTCTAATTTGATTTTATTAAATATACGCATTTCTTAATTTTTTCATTATTTTTAATATAATCCTAATTATAAACTGAGTTAATTTAATTAAACTAATTATATTTTACGATGTTTTATTTAGAACGATTGTAAAAAGAACCGTCGTAGTATATTGGTTAATATATTTTACTACGGACTTTTACAACGGTTGTAAAATATAACCGTTGGCGAAATAGACTATTTACAACGGTTTGTCAAAATAACTGTTGTAAATGTTACCGGATTGCTCTATTACAACGGTTATCTAACAACCCGTTGTTTAATTGACCGTTGTAAAAGGCCTTTTTGTAGTAGTGCGGGAAAACACAAGGATATGTCGGGGAAATACGGAGCGTCGTTCCAAATTTTTGACAAGAAGGAAGGGGACGCTTTTAAGAATATTCCGACAATGGGGGGTTCGCGACCCATCGGACTTTGAACATCGACGTGATCGAGGAGGAGGCCTCGAATGGATCGGAGCACCACACCGATCTCTCTCGATATGTCGACGGCCTCAGTTGTGGGTATTTCTCACGCATGCACCTACCCAGATTTAGCGAGCTTATGCTCGAATTTTTCACTACTTTGGCAATCCGGAAACGACGAAACCTTCACATGTCGGCTAGGTGGTAACGACATTCATATGGACGAGGAAATTTTCGGCAACATTTCTGGTTTCCCGACCGAAGGGGACCACCCGGTGGGCGTTCAAGGCTTTGATTTAGCCTCTTTTTGGGGGATGATAACCGGGGGAAACACGGGCGATTGCAAGCGATTTCCTTGCTCAAAGATTCAAGACGAAGCCCTCTATGTTGCCTATAAGATCCTCGGCCACATTATTTTATGCAAAAACGAGGCCACCTACGAGACCTAGTCCGAGCTCTACGTTCTACAGTGTCTTATTGATGGTCTTTAAGTCCAGCTATACCCGTTGATTTTGAGCGGACTCTACAATGTTACTAAGGGTACGGCGGGAAGCAAAACGCCACCTTCTCTCCTTCGCACCGTGCATTACCAGCCTCGCCCGTCACTTCGGGTTTGATCCGGTCAGAAACAGATTGCATCCACTCGGGACGACTTCACTTTCTTTGACACATGCCCCTGCACCCCGAGGTGAGGTCTTCGACTCAAGGAGGCTCCTCGTCTCGATTGAACTACGAGGATGGCGATATGGAGCCGGCCCCACATAGCACATCGGGCCCGAGTCCCGATTGGGGCCAGTTTTTCGAGGACAACCAAGCATTTCAATTAAAGATGTTCGACAAGCTCCAAATCATTGACGATAGGATTGACACGAACCACGACAAAACCGTCGGAGCTTGAGGAAAATGCGAGCTCGCATTTCGAAACTCGAGGAGCGGTTTGAGGCGGCGTATCCCTAGCCTATCATAGATGTCGATGAGAGCCCCGACGACGATGGATCCCGGCGAGTTTTGATATCGTTGTATCTTTATTTTTATGCTTTAAATAAAAAAATAATAAAATAAAAAATCTAAAAATATTGTTATTTCCTTTGTTTTTGTTTGTTTTCATTTTCTTTAGGACATCTCATATCACGTACGATGGAGCACCGGCCAATTGCACAAGTCGATGAGTAGCGGCTCGACCCTTTATTTCAGGGATGTTTTCTTTTCCTTCCTCTTTTTCGACTTTTTGATGTATTTGTGGCAATCAGGAGTTTGCCAGGATTTTTATAGAGGGGGTGGTTGAGTGTGATTTTTATTGCTTATTTGTGTAGTTTTTATTTGGCCTATAATAAATTAATTCTTAAACATGATTAGTTGGTATTTCTGCGTTTAATTGTATTTGTATGGCTTGCCTGTCAAAGTTGATTATGTATGATTTGACGTTCTTGTCTTTTTGAGCGTGTATAAGTGCATTAAATTTCAATAATTTTATTATATATATATATATATATATATATATATATATATATATATATATATATATATTGTAAAATGGTACTTGGATGGAATTGATTTCACAACACCCAAAAAGCAGCGTCAATTCAAAACTTTTTCATGCAAAAAGCCTGTGAGTAGCTTGAGTGATTATCATCATTGCATGTACTTGAATGAGTTTTGTTTTGATATCTCTTTTAAACTGCTGTGTGTAGTTGACTTTGAAAATGACGTTAAAGCACGGAAAAAACCCTATTCCGGCCATATCCATATATTTTAGCCACTATAAATTTCGAATGAGCCAATCATAGCCAAATAATCCATTCCTCTAGCCATGAGTGTTTATTGAGTAGACCCCCACAACCCATTAAAAGCTTAGGGTAGGAGTTCGTTATTTTTATTGGTTGTTAGAGTTTTGGAATTTTTATTAGGAATTTATGATTTTATGAATTTATTTAATTAAGGACCACCATCCGGAAAAAAAAAGAGGAGTAAAAAAAAAAGAAAAAAAGAAAAAGATCCCATAAAAAGAGAAAAGGGACAAAATTAAAAAAAAAAAGAAAAAAAATGGTGAGTCTAGTTGGATCGTGTTATGTAATTGCTTACGCGCTAATAAGGCTTGTGTTTTATTGTTTATTTTTTATGAAGCCTAATGTTTAAGAGGCAAGAGTTGTGTTTGAAAAAGAAGCATATTATGAGCTTCTATAGTGTTTAAGTGGTTCGAGGAAAAGTCGGTTAGAGTTACAAGTTGAGAAATAGCCTAAGTATAAAGGCTACGTTATGAGTGTTTAGTGAGGTTTTTCTTTTGAACGACGTGAAGCACATTGCTTCGTGATAAGATTAGGTTGAGTGAGTTATTGATCGTGTTAGATCGTGAGTTAGCCACACGACTTATATATTCCATACCCGTCCAAAGAGCCTTACATTACAACCCGTAAAGACCTTTACCGATTCTTAGTTTTGACAACACACTTAATTTGCGATTGAAAAGAGATTGATTTTCCGTGCTTGTTTATTGTGCATGTATTTGTATGATTTGAGTGTATACACGTCCTAAGCAGCAATGCTTGAGTGCTTTTGAGCGTACACCCATATATATATTCCCTTTTGAGAGAATGCATGAATTGTTTATGAAGCGACGATGTAATGAAGGTGGAGTGTCTGAAGTTGCGTGACATGTATCTATATTTTCAAAATTATGTATGTAGAACGACACGAATCATTGCTTGATCTTATCTTCATTCTTGTTATACTTTGAAACTATCGTTTGTTCGAGGACGAACAAACCAATTAAGAGTTGGGTAGTTGATTAGCGGAGATTTGTCCTTATTTTTATTAGCTTTTTAGTTTGTTTTTCTATTTATTTTTGGTATAAGTTGAATAGTTTAAGCTTAATTTCGTATTTTTATACTTTCAGCTTAATTTACCGTATTTTGATCATAATTGATGAAAATAGGTGATATTTCATTGTTTTTCACCTTACAGCTAAGCAACCGGAAGAGTTCAACGCGTAATAGGCGAATTTCGATGTTCAAGAGTGGAGAACGAGCTTTCCGGTGAAAAAGTAATAGAAAAATTGAGAAATTGAGAATTTCTCTCTGTAGCGTCGGTCGATGCTCCGTCGACGCAAGGCCCTGATCCGCGACGATCGACGCCAGGCCAATGCAACTCTCTGAAGCATCGATCCAAGACTGCGTCAGTCGACGCGAGCACCCAGGCAGCGTCGACGCCGAGAGCCAACATGCGTCGATCGACGCGACGTCGACGTGGCTGCCAGAAATGGATTTTTAGGGTTTCTTGTGCACCAAGACATGCTATATTTATATATACCCTTCATATTTTGGATTTTAGTGAGACACACGACTATCCACGAGCAGAGACAACTTCCTAGGGTTAGCCAGCACAGAAACAACGTATTTATACATTCCAGAAATCAAGATTGAAGTTTCAAGATTCTTACGCTCAAGAATCACTTCAAATCGAGATTTCATTCCAAACTCTGGATTTTCTTGAGATTTTTACCGCTTTCAGTAGTTATAATAAGTATTCTAAACTCTTAGTTAATTTCGTAGTTAATTTTGTAGTTAATTTCATAGTTAAATTCTTAGTTAATTCTATTTTTGATTAAATTTTTGAAGCTAGATTCATGATTAAATAAATGGATGTGACTTTTTGTATGGTGTTCATTCGTGTACATATGTGTCCTTTCATATTGTACCTTTACATGATTAGTTGTGTCCTTTCATTTTATGTAGTCTAATCCTATAAATAGCCATGTAAATTTTCATTTCTAAGCATGAGTTTTGTATGAGTTTTGTACAAGAGAGTTCATTATTAAATTGTGTGCTTAAGAGAAATAAACAAGAGTGTTTATATATTATTCTCCATATATTTATTTTTCACTGTGATTGATATATTGATCCCACATTATCCAACAAAGTGGTATCAAGAGCAAGGTCCGATTCTCTACAAAGATAATGGCCGCAAGTGGAGCATTCCCATTTCCAAATCTCTCTAAAGATAACAATCTATGGAGCATTCAAATGAAAACATATCTTGGTGGACAAGATGTTTGGGAAACCATTGAAAGAGAATATAATTTTTCACGAGATCCCACTACTTTAAGTCAAGCCGAAAGGAAAGCCTTAAAGGAAGCAACGGTAAAAGATCAAATAGCTCTCTCTATCATTCAACTCGGCATGGATGACAACAATTTTGAGAAGATTTCACAAGCAACCACTGCGAAGCAAGCGTGGGATATTCTTAACAATGCTTTCAAAGGCATTGACAAAGTTAAGAAAGTTCAAATCTAATCACTACGAGGAGAGTTTGAGTCCTTGAAGATGAAACAATCCAAAGAGGTATCCGACTTCATCTCAAGAGTTGTGACAATTGTTAACCAACTCGAAAGCAATGGGGAAAAGCTAGAAGAAAGCGAGTTGTTGAAAAGGTACTTCGATCTCTTGTGCAGAAATTTGACTACATTGTAATAGCCATTGAAAAGTCGAATGATATCGAGAACCTTAACTTGAATGAGTTGCTCAGAAAACTACAAGTGCATGAAGAAAAATTAAAAAGACGAACGAGAGAACCTTAAATCGAGCAATCTCTTCAAGCAATGACGATCAATTTTGACAAACATAAATCTAGTAACTTTGGATATCGCGGTCATGGGAGAGACTGTGGTAGAGGTCGTGGTCATGGACAAGGACACGGTCGTGGCCGTGAACGAGGTCAAGAAGAACAAAGTTCGTAAAAAAATTAAGAGTCACAATCGGAACCTCGTCAATCACGAGCTCATAGAAGAGGTGGATTTAATCGTCATCAAAATATGAGAAATGTTGAATGTTATAATTGTCACAAGTTCGGGCACTATGCTTCGGAGTGCCGAAATGAGTCTAGCTCTGAAAAGGCTCATTTTGTCAAAAAATACTCTAATCAATCGTTGTTGGCATTGAAAGCGTCAACCGAAGAAGAAAATACTTCGTGGTACCTCGACTAGGGTGCGAGTAATCACATGTGCGGGGAGAAGCACATGTTCGTTGACATTGATGCTACTGCTGCCTGAAACATCACATTTGGTGATATGTCAAAAATCAAAATCCAAGGAAAAGGAAGGATTCTCATTCGATTGAAGAGTGGCGGACACCAATTCATCAAAATTGTTTACTATGTACCTGAAATGAAAGTAGATATTTTAAGCATTGGGTAATTGCTCGAAAAAGGGTACAACGTGCACATGAAAGGTCAAAGCTTGTACCTAAGGAATTCCAAAGGGAGGTTGATAGCTAAGGTACAAATGTCAAGTAATTGAATGTTCATGTTAAAAATTTAGCACGACATGGCAAAGTGCTTGAAAATGTGTTTTGGAAGCGAGTCTTGGTTATGGAACTTGAGGCTCGGCCACATAAATTTTGGTGGATTGAGGATGATGTCGTCCAAGAAGTTAGTGAGAGGACTACCCGTGATAAGTCATCCTGATCAGATTTGTTAAGGATGTCTTGAAGGGAAACAACATCGATACTCATTTCCAAAAGAATCTCTCTTAAGAGCAAAGAAACTGTTGGAGCTAATCCATACGGACATATGCGGACCTATTGAACCATCATCTTTCAGAAATAATTGGTATTTTCTGACCTTCATTGATGATTTTAGTCGAAAGACTTGGGTATTTTTTTTGAAGAACAAGTCAGAGGCGTTTTCAACCTTCAAAAGGTTCAAGTCTCTAGTCGAAAAGAAAAGTGATTATCAAATTAAGGCAATAAGGTCGGATAATGGAGGCGAGTTCACTTCAACGGAGTTCCAGGAATTTTTTGAAGAGAATGGTATTCGGAAATCTCTTACTGTTGCTTATTCTCCACAACAAAATGGTGTCGTGGAAAGGAAGAATCGATCAATTATGAATATGGTTCAATGCATGTTGAAGAGAAAAGATTTGCCAAAAGAATTTTGGGTAGAAGTTGTGGAATGTGTTGTTTATTTGTCCAACAGAAGTTTGACAAGAAGTGTTCGTGATCAAATACCACAAGAGAAGTGGAGTGGTTTCAAACCAAGCATTTCACATTTGCTAGTATTTGGTAGCATTGCACATGCCCACATACCAGATCAAAATAGGAGCAAGCTCTATGCGAAGAGCCAAAAATATATTTTTGTTGGTTATGATCAAGCATCAAAAGGCTATAAATTATATGATCCAATTGAGAACAAAAGGAAGCTTAGTCATGATGTCGTGTTCGACAAAAAGAGTTCTTGGGACTAGAGTACTCAAGATAAGGAGCAATATACATTTTACCCTTTTGAGCCTATTTTAAAAGAAGTCGAAGAAGAGCCGATGGAGCCCTTGAGTCCTTCATCTCCACCCCCATGTGATCAACCTTTATCGAAAAGCGAGATTTTAAATAGTGGAAGACCTCAAAAGACAAGATCATTGAGAGAAATTTATGAGCTCAATGAAAATCCATACTTGTCCTGCTTGTTTGCTGATACTGAGCCCATAAACTTTGAAGAGGCGTCAAAGAGTCAAAAGCGGAAGAAATACATGGATGATGCGATTAGTGCAATTAAGAAGAATGAGACTTGGGAACTTTCTTCTTTTCCAAAAGGGCAACAATCCATTGGAGTCAAATGGATTTACAAGGCGAAGAAAAATTCAAAAGTAGAGATAGAACGATACAAGGCAAGGCTCGTAGTCAAAGGATACAAACAAAAGGTTGGAATTGACTATGATGAAGTTTTTGCCCATGTAGCTCGTTTGGAAACCATCCATGTTTTTGATCTCGTTAGCAGCCCAAAAGAAGTGGAAAATTCATCAAATGGACATGAAGTCGACATTCTTGAATGGAGTACTTTAAGAAGAAGTTTACATTGATCAACCAGAAGGTTACTTGTTACCAGGCCATGAGGGAAAAGTGTTGAAGTTAAAAAAAGTATTGTATGGTTTAAAGCAAGCGCCAAGAGCTTGGTATAGCTGTATCGACCAAAATTTTATGGAGAAAGGATTTAAGAAATGCCCTCATGAACATGCCCTTTACGTGAAAATTGATGATAAAGGTAACATGTTGATTGTGTGTTTGTACGTCGATGACCTTATTTTTACAGGAAATAATGGGGAGTCGTTTGACGAATTCAAACAATAGATGACTAAAGAATACGAGATGACGGACATTGGCCTAATGGCATACTATCTTGGAATTGAGGTGCATCAAAAGAAAGATGGGATATTCATTTACCAAGAAGGCTATGTAAAGGGGATTTTAAAGAAACTCAAGATGGAGAATTACGTGCCGACTATTATTCCGATTAATACTTTCGAAGGATATAAATGGAGATCGCGTCGACCCAACTTTGTTTAAAGGTCTGGTTGGAAGTTTGCGATATTTGACTTGTACGAGGCCCGATATTCTATATGCAGTCGATCTCATTAGTCGTTATATGGAGAATCCTACTAAGTATCATCTCAAAGTGGCTTGACAGATACTTTAATATGTCAAAGGTACGATCAACTTTGGTTTGTTTTATTCAGAAACTAGAGAAATGAAATTATTCGGATATAGCGATAGCGACTGGGCCGGAAATCCCGGTTATCGTAAGAGCACGAGTTGTTTTGTATTTTATTTTGGAGGATGTGCATTCACATGGTCATCGAAGAAGCAGCCAATAGTTACTCTATCAACATGTGAAGCTGAGTATGTTGCTGCGACGTCAAGTGTTTGTCATGCTCTGTGGTTAAGGAGTTTGCTTAAAGAACTTCACCTTGTGACGTAGAATCAACGGAAGTATTTGTCGATAACAAATCAGCGATTGCACTAGCAAAAAATCCTATTTTTCATGATCGTAGAAAGCACATTGACACAAGATTTCACTACATTAGAGAATGCATTGCTAAGAAGATGTTCAAATTAAATTCGTGAAATCCGAAGATCAAGTGGCGGATATTTTCACGAAGCCCCTCAAACGCGAAACTTTTGAGAAATTGAGGCACAAATTTGGAATGCGAGAGAATCAAGCTTAAGGGGAGATATTGAGGGTTGAAGCTAGATTCATGATTAAATAAATGGATGTGACTTTTTGTATGGTGTTCATTCGTGTACATATGTGTCCTTTCATATTGTACCTTTACATGATTAGTTGTGTCCTTTCATTTTATGTAGTCTAATCCTATAAATAGCCATGTAAATTTTCATTTCTAAGCATGAGTTTTGTATGAGTTTTGTACAAGAGAGTTCATTATTAAATTGTGTGCTTAAGAGAAATAAACAAGAGTGTTTGTATATTATTCTCCACATATTTGTTTTTCGCTGCGATTTATATATTGAGCCTACATTATCCAACATAAACTTCATAGTATTTGGCAGGTCGCTAGTGGTTGGAAACTTATACCTCTTGGAAAATGTTGTTTTAGTACACAATCAATAATCGAGATGATCATGCTTGGAAATTCTAACATGAAGTATGGTCCCTTACTCCGAGCAACTTTTGTTTTACTTGATGGTTGCCAGATTTCAATCCTTATGAGGTAATTTTGTCGATGTAGCAAGTTTGGATTCAAAATTATGAATTAAGCATTGAATATTGAGTGCGGAGGTTATTATAAAATTGTGAATGTAATCGACAAACCCATTGTATTAATGATAAATCACTCTTTGGGGATGTGGGGAATTTTATTCGAGTTTTGGTTGAGGTGGATTTCGCTACCCCGCCTCATTATTGTGTTGTGGTGGAGAGGTTTGACCATTGATCTTTTTATAATTTTTGGGTATGAAAGCATGCCTAATTATTGTGGTGCTTGTAAGATTGTAGGTTACTCTGTAGTGTCTTGTCCAAGAACAAACCCGATAAGCCTCAGTCACGCTTAGATGAATTTATCCAAGTTATGTCAACAAAGAGAGTGAATACTAAAGATAAAGTTCGCCCACACTCGCCGTAAATAAAACAATGTGGTAGACCATTATTTAGCGAGAATATAATTTGAAGCCAAATGTGTTTACAGATAGAGATAAAATGGCTCCGTCTGTTGTTATTAATTCAAAATTTCTTCATCAAATGCGTTTGACACTCTCAATAACTCTTGCTTGGAAATTGAGGAATCTCCAAAGTGATGCGATGGTAACATTTTGTCGAATTTCAAGCATGATGTGGCTGGGACTTCTTCTAAGAATGAGCGACATTCTGACTAATCTAACATAAATACCACGATCAACGGTGACCGCCCGTGATGCCCACTCACCTCTGTTTGTATTCAGAAGGATCTCATCCACTAATGGCTATGTTGAAACCTCTAATATTTGTAAGTCATATCATAATATCACGGGTGCTTCTCGTGTTCCCTCCCACCCCCTCGAAACCTCTACATTTTGAAATCCACACATCCCAAAAGAGAAGGTTATCGTGGTGGTTTCTACCGAGCATGACCATTATTAAGGCTAGATGCAACCTTGGCCTTAGATATTTGTAAAGAAAAAGTCAATAAATCTTCGATCATTCAATGATTACGACTTGGAGACTGTAAAGGACTCGCAGAAATGCATGGCGTCTTTGCAATAAGTAGGTTGGTTATGAAGATAACAAAGAATCTTATACTGCTTTTGAAAATTTTATAGATGAAAGGGATATGAAGATCTCCAACCTTCGCTAATCAGCAATCAATGAATTATTTGTATTGGGATATTCGGGGGACTGGCAATGTTAACTCTCATTTGATTATTAAACATCTCTGAAGGGTTTATAAGCCTGATATTTTTGCAATCGCGAACCTATGGTAACCTCACTTCCTCCTCGATTTTGGGGTTCCTTGGGCTTTCATTTAGTGCCAGAGAATTTTCGTAGCAACATAATAATGTATATTTAGGTTTCTTGAAACAATAATTTATCTAATATGGATTTAATTATTTGTTTGGATGAGGCCATGGTTCTGAAAGAAAGTTTAGCCACAAAAACCTTTCATTTTAGTTGTGTCCATGCACATAATAAATATGTCGATCATTTCTCCTCTAGCATGATAATACTAATTTACAACTTACATATCTCTTTCTTATTGGCAATTTTAATGTTGTTTTTGGTGCTCATGAACGTTCGGATGGTAGAGTCCCCAATAAAATTTCTAGTTCGGAGTTTAGGAATTTCGTAGATGTACACAATTTCATATATGTCTCATTATCAGGTGGTTTTCATATGGGGGTTGGTCATTTCAATGGACTTTGCACTGTGGCTAAGCTTGATCGAGCTATGTATATGATGATGTTTTTGTCTATTTTGAATGATATTAGAGGCTTTTTGCTCCCTTGATCGGCTTTATATCCCCATCCAATTTTTTTCAAGTTTGAGGATAACCCCTCAGCGGTGCCTTGCCCTCGACCATTTTGGTTTTGGCATCTTTGGACTTAGAAATAGGGCTTTCTCAGACTTATTTCTAACTCTTGGAAGCTAATTATCCATCACTCGCACCCAATGATTTATATTATGAATAATTCTAAACGCCTCCAATTAGTTCTTAAGGATTGAAATCTTAACTCGGAGATATTAATAGACAGGCAGAGGATGCTCATGTAGCGCTTGAAAATTTTCAGCAAATGCATATGGCTATGGGGTACTCAAATTCATATATTAATGTTGAAATCTAGCTTAAGTCGAAGCTCACTATGATTCTTAATGACCAGGCTACTTTTTTGCATAATAAGAGTCGGGCGAAGTGGCTCAAGGATGGTGATCATAGTACTAATTTTTTTCGTCAGTGGATTTGGGCTTGTTCATCCCACACGAAAATCTCTGCCATGAGGGCAATGTTACTATTATTCACAACCATTTGGATATTTCAATGCATATTTTAAACTAATACTAGAAATTGTTTTCGAATGCAGAAGAGGTTAATGACGACACAGGGATTGATGATATTAATTCTTTTTTAGTGAGCATAGAGTGTTGGATTTACCAGTTGACAAGGAAATCAAGTTGGTGGTTTTTGATCTTAGTGCAAATAGTGCTCCGGGGCATGATTGTTTCAGTGGAGTATTTTTTTCATACTTATCGGGACATCGTTCGGAGGGATGTGTGTGCTGCGTTTCGTCATTTTTTCACCCATGGAGACATCCTCTAGGCTTTAATTTGATATTTATGGTGTTGTTACCGAAAATAAAAGGTGTTTGTGTTGAGTATTTCACCATATCCCCCTTAGTAACTTTTCATTTAAAAGTATTACGAATATTTTGGCAATCCATTTAGGGATCATCGTAAATGGGCTGATCTCAGATACCCAATTTAGTTTTATCCCTGGATGTCAAATCTATGATTGCATAGCTTTTGCATCGGAACTGGTAAATTGTCTTGACAATTGTCTTGTCTAGGGGAATATGATTTTTAAAATAGATATCACCGAGGCTTTTGACACCAATAACCGGGATTCTCTCCTTTTAGTTATTCAGAAGCTTTGCTTTGATGATGATGTCTTTTATTTTTTTGGATCAACCACATTCTGCGTTCGACGTGTGTTTTTAGCTCTTTAAAATAAGCCCCACTAGGTTTTCTTGGTTTCTCTGATGGAGTTTGGAAAGGGGATCCTCTATCCCCTTTGTTCTTTTGCATTGTCGAAGATGCTCTCGCTCGGTCATTGACGAGAGTTAGCATTCAGGGTGATATCACTCCTTTCAAAGTTGGGCATTCATTATTTCTCTCTCATTCCCTTCCTTAGGCGGACGATATTATTCTCCTTTTTCATGCATCCATTGCCAACGCTCATGTTATTATGGGGACTTTTCAATGTTATGGGGTTTTCTCAGGTCAGGTTCTTAGCCCCCTTAAGTTTAAAGTTTTTTTGGAAGGAATGTTTTGCGATATATGAAAATGATAATTCAGTAGATTAGTTTTATCCATTGTGGATCTTTACCTATGGTTTATTTGGGTGTATTGATTTTCCAAAGGATGCCTTACCGTGCCCACTTGCGCCCATTTTTGATAAAAACACTTCTAAGTTTGCACGATGGAAAAATAATTCTCTCTCCATGGACTGCTGGACTTGTGTTGTAAATTTATCAGCTCAACGATTCATATTGTGATGATTCTTAAGTGGCTGGTTGGA
The DNA here is from genome assembly GCA_014905375.1 of Phtheirospermum japonicum. Taxonomy (NCBI): domain Eukaryota; kingdom Viridiplantae; phylum Streptophyta; class Magnoliopsida; order Lamiales; family Orobanchaceae; genus Phtheirospermum; species Phtheirospermum japonicum. The sequence continues at coordinate 270,959 of BMAC01000989.1, read as the reverse complement.
CTACTCGAAGATCTTGATAAGGCCATGCAAAATTTTGTGTGGTATGCGGATATTGATAAAAAGTGTTCGCTCACTATTGCGTGGGAAAGGTGTTGCGCGCCCAATGAGGAAGGGGTTATCGGAGTTAGGTCCATTTTCATTTCTAACTCATCTTTATTGATGATACTTGCTTTCAAAGTTTTAACTACGGGATACGGTGGTGTTTCATTTCTTATGGGTTGATTCTTTACAGCATGGTACTCCAAGATGTTATATTGCTTCTTCTATTTGGCTAGGCATCCGGGTGTATTCATAACCTCACACATGATACTCATTGGGTTCCAGACTGGCATTTGAAAGTTAATTATGGTGGGATAAATTGTTGGGCTATTTAAATGTGGAGTGGCTTCAACTCCCTTCTTGGAGGTTCCAACAACAACATATGAGGTAAAGACTAGTGCCATCTCACAAGGGTTAAGATCAGGAGGATTGCGGATGTCTTTGCTAATAAGCCTAATCACACTTATGAGCAGGTGCTAGGTAAAAGAATCAAGTAAGTTCACGTGTAAGAAGTAGAGGAAGAAGGTAGAAAACATCACACTGGGAGGTCATGTACGTTGAAAAACCTGTAGCACAGAGACCTGAACCAAGAAGAGAAGTCCGTAGGTAAGGAAGGTTCCGGTTGCATCAACGGGTCATAAGGGGGCTGAATCATGATATTTAGAATCTTGAGTATTCATAATTCTGTAAATAGTAAAAATCTTTGTTTGTTATATGATTCAGAGTCCTTTACTTTTTACTGTTGATGTCAAATCATGTTTGGAAAGTTTATAATAATGTATTTTATATTATATTTGATGTGAAATCATGTCTAAAAAGTGGATGATAATTTATTTTTATATTATATTTAATAATATTTAATTTTTCAAATATAATGATGATGTGATAAAAGAGATGAGTATGGGGTTAGGTGTAAGAAATTATTGGTTGTGGGTTGAGAATTTGAGTCGTAGAACAAACAAGGATTGAGATTTAGAATCCTAATCCTGGTATTGTGAGTCTTAGACCAAACAAGGCACAACTGCTATATATAGGAAGTTCAAGGATTTTGATAAAAAAGTCACATACTTCTCTCAACACTAAGGGCTCGGGTATTTGTAGTAGCGGATAGGCAGTTGGGAAATATTCTTAATTTGCCCATTAATTAGATGAAGACATCTACCGATCAAAAGTCAATTTTTTTCTATAGGTTACACAATAACTTGTCCTCGTGTAAGTCAGAAGTCTCATCGTCCCCGTTGACTTTGTGGTATTGGACGTTGGGGAGGTGCGAGACGATAGCCGAGAGCGTACAATTCTTTTGGGCCGATCCTTCATGGCCACGACCAACACGCTCATAGATGTGAATAATGGCAGCATGACCTTGTCTGTTTTAGACGAGTCGGTCACCTTCTCCATCTACGACTTCCAAGCAACATCATCCTCATCCATGAATGCCGAATGTTCATTCGTCGATCCCATAGCCCCGCTCATGCAAGAAAGGATCAAAGAAGAATCCATCATCCGTGATTTTATTACTCAAGACAAAAACTCATGGCTCGCCGAGGACGACGATTGGCTTGAGCCAAATTTTGAGGGGGTGATTGACATTTGTGAGCTTGAAGGTGAGCAACCGAACATTGAACCGAAGGCTGAACTTAAACCCCTCCCTCATCATCTGAAATATTTTTTCCTTGAAGAAGGAGAAAAGAAGCACTTTATCATTTTTGCTGAATTATCGAGGGAAGAAGAGGAGGACTTGATCAATGTACTTAAGAAGTTTCAAGGAGACATAGGTTGGAGATTGGGGGACATAAAAGGGATAAGCCCAGCCATGTGCATGCACCGTATAGTGTTGTAGGAGGGTACGAAACTGGTTTGAGACGGTCAACGTCGTTTGAACCCGAACTTGACCGAGGTAGTGAAGAAGGAGATCTTCAAATTGATCAACGAGAGAATTATCATCGTAGTGCCCGATAGTGAATGTGTGAGCCCCGTTCATGTGGTTCTGAAGAAAGGCGGAATCACAATCTTAGAAAATGACCAGGGAGAGATCGTTCCATCGAGGTTGACCACCGAGGAAAGATCACTTCCCTCTCCCATTAATCGATCAGCTGCTCAATAAGTTGGTCAGGCATTAGTATTATTGCTTCCTTGACGGCCTATCTGGGTATTATCAAGTTGCCATAGCCCCGAAAGATCAGAAGAAGACGATGTTCACATTCCCATTTGGGACATTCGCCTTCCATCGGATGCCTTTTGGCCTATGAAATGTGCTGGAAACTTTCCAACGTTGCATGTTGTCCATTTTCACAGACATGATCGACGACTTCCTCGAGCTCTTCATGGACAACTTTTTGGTATTCGGCTCATCCTTTACCTCTTGTCTTAATAATTTATCCAGAGTTCTTGAACGTTGTGTTGATAGCTATTTGACTCTGAGTTGGGAAAAAAAGTCATTTTATGGTTAAGAGCGGTATCGTTATTGGTCATGTTGTTTCTAGTAGGGGTTTACAGGTTCATAAGGCTAAAGTTGATGTTATTAAGAGTCTACCCCCTTCCACGAACGTAAAGGGCATTAGAAGTTTCTTAGGGCACGTGGGATTTTATAGACGATTTATAAATGATTTTTTGAGAATTAGTCGCCTGTTCTGTCAACTGCTTGGTCTTGATGTGCACTTTGTATTTGACGAGTCATGTTTAAACGCGTGCAATTTTCTTAAAGAAAATTCGACCACGGCTCCGATGGTCGTTGCTCCAAATTGGTCCCTCCCTTTTGAAATAATGTGTGATGCATCTAATGATGCGGTGGGGGCCATTTTGGGTCAAGGAGTGGATAGTCTTCTCCATGCAATTTATTACTCGAGTCTTATGTTGAATGATAATCAAAGAAACTATACCACCATTGAAAGAGAACTTTTTTCCGTGGTGTTCTCAATTGAAAATTCTCAATTGTATATAATCGGGTCTAGAGTCACTGTCCATAGAGATCACACGACTATCCATCACCTTTTTAACAAAACTCAAAGTAAGTCACGTTTGATCCGATGGATACTTTTGCTTCAAGAATTCGATGTCAAAATTCGAGATAGAAAGGGTTGTAAAAACGTGGTGGCGGGTCATTTGTCTCGTTTGAGTGTAGAGGGAAATGTACATGAGCATGAACGTATAAATGATTCATTCCCTTATGAATTCACATATGATATTTCTTCTCATCCCACCCCTTGGTTTGCTGACATTGTTAACTATCTTGCTTGTGGCCATTTGAGGGCTGAATTATCCTTCCAAGAATAGAAGAGATTTCTCTTTATTTGTAGGAATCACTTTTGGGAGGACCCGTTCCTTTTCCAGTTCGGGAAAGATGGCATCAGTCGAGGATGTATTCTCGAGGACGAGCAAAAGAGTATCTTGTCATTTTGCCACGATCAACAATGTGGCGGCCACTTCGGATGACAAAATACCGCTTTCAAGGTCCTCCAGTCGGGATTCTATTAGCCGACGCTATTTAAGGATTCTCATGAGTTCTGCAAGTCCCATGATCTATGCTAACTGTTTGTCGGTTTTTTAGTGGTTTGTAGTATATAAGGTTCGTGTGGCTTGGTATTATCGAAATTTGGTTCGTAGGAATCTATGGGTCTTTAGCTTGAGAAAATTAAAGGAAAGCGAGGGATAAATGGGAAATTAAAAAAATAAATGATTAACTATGAAGATCTATGACTATGACTAACTATGAAAAGTAAATGCAAGTATTTCGGATGCCTCATGCGTATGCCATATTAAAATTGCAAGCAATAATCAAAATAAGCAATAAAAATCAAGGAAACAACAAGGTACAAGTATGAAAACCTAAGGTACAACTATGGATGCATGATCATAAAAATCTAAATAAGGCAAATCAACAAAAATCGAAAGCACCAATAGAAAGAACAATAAAAGTTGACGTGAAAGTTTAAATCCTTTCAAAAAATAACAAGAAACGAAGAGTAAATCTAGGATTTAACATAAAACCATGCATGAAAATAAAATCTAAAATAAAGCATATGAAATACTTAAAATAAAAATGATCAAGGACCCGATCGATAATCAAGGTGTGTCACTCACCCATATTCCATAAACCAAATCACAAATCTAACAATAAATCTAAGAGCTAAGGCAAAATGCATAAATTGAAGAACAAGCTTGAAATTGAAGAAAAGGGAAGAAAATAATGAAAAACATACTTGAATTAAGAAAGAGAATCCAAAAACTTGAATGAAATTACAAAGCAAATAAAATCCAAGTGATAACTTGTATTCTTCTTGAGCTTACAAACCCTAGGAAAAGCTTGAAATTAAATCTAAAACCTAGAAAGAGAAAATAAATCCCAAACCCATGCAAGAGTTGGGAGAGTGGATGTCTTTGTTGGGAAAAGATGTGGGGTTTTTATAAGGGTTCGCAAGGGCAAAAATGTCAAAAATACCACAAATCCTGGCGATGCAGTCGATCGGGCTACTTTCAGGTCGGTTTTCTCATTTTGGCACGGATTTTGGTCCTCAATGCCTTGGCTCGAACCTAGCTGACACGTCTTACGCATTCGACTTAAAAGTAAGAATTTTAAACATAAAAACTTAAGAATCCCACATACCTCACCAACATCGTACGCATAAGACTTAAAAATAATAAAACGAGAAAACAACTTAATAACCTAATGAAACTTGACTCAAAACTACTATATACAACATTAAACCCTAATTAAAAATATGAGAAAAACACCACAATTACATGCAAAACAACTACCCCACACTTATCGGTTTGTTCACCCTCGAACAACGAAAAGAATCGAGAATGTACATGCAATGAACATTATGCAAGAAGAAAAATCCTTGTGCTTATCCTCATTAGAATGATAAAAGTATCAACATAAACTCGTTATCGCCAAGCATTGCACGTATTACTCTTTCTCAAATGAAAACCAAATCGATGACTTCCTCTCAACTGGAATTTTAAGGGTGTTCGCTCAATTCACTCAAGTGTATTTTATATGGGAAGTGTATACGCTCAAGTCGGACAATGCATGCACCTTGTCAAGATTTCACAAATCAAAAACTCAAAATCACCCATTTTACATGAACAAACAAGAATCGAAAGAGGTCTATATTTCGGGTTGTAATGTTGGCTCTTTGGTAAGGTATGTAATATATGGATATAGTGGCTAAAACACGATCAAACGTGATCAATACCACATGAAATCCTAACTTCTAGAACTCGAAGCTTAAAATCGCTTCACCCTTCCCAAATTACCAAACTCTCATTCGAAACCCTTTCGTACACTCACACACTTTTCTGACGTTTATTTCACAACACTTAGAAGCTTTTTTAATTCGCTTCTTTTTACTAAACTTAGCCTTTTACAACATTAGGCTTTTCACATAAACGTACGCTTTATCACTTTTCGTGATTTGTGTTGGAGTTTATTTGTTGTTCCCCCCCTTTTTTTTATATGAATATAACAGACTCAAAACCGAAAACCCACAATTGATTTCCCACACATTTTTAGTCAACTAACAACATACTCTCTCACTTCTCACAATTTATGAAGATATAAGAGCTAAAATTGAGCCCGGCTAACAAGAAATGGGCCATAGGCACAAGGGGGCTCATTTGGGATTTTTAAATAGCTTATATATTTGGATATGGCCGGAATAAGGGTGATATATGTGCCTCGAGGTCATTTACAAATTCTTTCATGTACGAGTAAAATCAAGTCTCCTCAATGCAATTTCCATAAAAATGCAAGCAAAACCGATAATCCACACAAGGCTACTCACTAGTTTGCACCGGGTTTTGGAGACAAAATCAAAAGAGCTTTTAGAGCTTTGTAATATTTTCACGAGTAAGTGTTGATTATATATATATAGGCGGGTTTTGGACGAAGCACAAAAATTCAACTCCTTACACAAGAGGGCATATACATGCAAAAACCCGACAAGTAAACTATTTATACTTTGAAGCATGTAGGGATTGCTCAACAATGTAATAAACACTCACAAGACACAAAAACGACTCAACCATAAAAGTGCGCAATTAGTAAGCGTCACTTTGCCAAGGATCGAGTTAAGAAAGACAAATCATGTTTTTGTAAAACCAGACCTTAACCACCTACCTACCCCACACTTAGACCATGCAATACCCTCATTGTATTTTAATGAAAATCAAGTAAAAAGAGGGTGAGTTAGAAGCTTTCTTAATCGAGCAAGTTTGGGTCGAGCTCGGTTGGGCCCACTTAAGCATCCTATCAATCTAAACGAAAACCGAGCATGGCTTGTTTCTCTCGGCTCCATGAACGCCACCAACTTATCAAATCGACCAAGGTTGGAGATGGAAAACAAATCACTATAGAAGAAAATCACACCAAAAATAAAAAATACAAGAAATATGCACATAAATCAAAACAAAACAAAACAAAGAATTAAAAAGAACCCAAAGACAACATAATTTTTTTTTTTAATTTTTCAATTTTCCGAATGTTTTTGGATTTTTATATACTAAGAAAGTAAGAAAGAAAGAAATGTAAAAATAAAAGAAATAAACAAAAATAACATGGGTTGTCTCCTAAGAAGCGCTTGTTTTACGTCATTAGCTTGAAGAACTCCGTTTTTGCTCATGGGAAAGTTGAGACGGGAGGATCCACCAATGCAATAACTTCCTTATCAGGAGGATCTAATCTTTGAAACATTCCCGGGGCCTTGCATAGCTCAAATGGCATTCGATGAGAAGCCAACATTCCAAACGGGCAAGAAGAAGTCGTCTTGGCTTGAGTTTTGGCATTCAAACACCTTTAGGATTCTCGAGAGGGTTCGGCACCATCCTCCAAAATGATCTTATGTACGCAAGTTGAAGGGATAATTCCCTTAATGTCTTCAAGATTCCAACCAATAGCACCCTCATGATCTCTAAGCACTTTAATCAACCCCTCCTCTTCGTAATAAATTTGTTGCGTCCTTCCCTTGTGGATGCGAGCATTTTCATATCGAACATTCTGAAACTCGTCTAACTCCTCCACTCGCACCATTCTCTCTAGAACGACTTCTTTTAAATCCGTATTCGCGACTTCTATCTCCCAAAAAGCTTCATGGTTAAGGTCCACAGGTTTGCTCTCCTCTTCTTCCAAATAGACATACTTGAGGTGAGATGAGAAAGGCTTAAAATCGGGTTTGTGCCTCCTCTTGATATAATTGGGAACTAGTTTGAGCAATTGAATGATCTCCTCAAGATACTCTTCAAGCTTTTCAATGGGTTTTATTTCTAACCCATCATAAAAATCTCCACCCCCCTCTAAAATTTCGTCGTTTCCCTCAACGACATATGAACAATCTTTTTCACATAATCCCTTGGCACATCAAAACACAATTGAATCATCGTTATGAACAAAGGCCTCATCTCCCTCACTAAAACCTTCAACACAAGCTCCCGGGTTAAACTTCTACTCTTTGTTCTCTTCCTCCATATAAACTTGGTCATCTAACTCATGAATCACATCGACATGTAAGCAATCCGCATAAAAGACGCTTGATGGGATAGATGACAAGTTAGCCATAGAAAACATGACTGATTCACCAGCTACGGACAAAGTAAGATTCTTCTTCCCAATATTTATCAAACATTGAGTTGTAGCCATGAATGGGCGGCCTAGCAAGATTGTGTGTTTGGCGCCATCATCCTTCACTATGCGAACATCCAACACCACGAATCAACCAGAACTATGATCCCTCCAACTTGTATAAGAACATCCTTGATTATCTCTTTTGGATGTCTAATTGACCGATCGGCCAATTGTAAGAAAATGGGCATCTCTTGTAAAGGAGGGAGTTCCAATTATTCATATATCAAAAACGGCATCAAATTAATACCCTCCCCAGAATCAAGCATACCAGTAGTGACTTTACCGTTCCCAAGTGTGATATCAATATAAAGCAAGCTGGGATCCGCCTTCTTAAGAGCCAAGAGATAAGGGTCACAAACAACACTTGCCTCTTAGATAGAAAACTCTCTCATACGTAGCACTCACAAGCTTCTTGGAGGAGAGATCCTTAAAGAATTTGTAATAAGCGGGCATATCCCGTATGGCATCTAACAAGGGAAGAGTGATGTTGATGTTGGATAATAGATCGTAGAGCCTTTGAAATTGTCCATCTTTCTTAGCATTTTGTAGCCGGGACGGATAGGGTATAGGGGCCTTATAAGTTAGTAGTTTGTAGGCATTCGAAGACTTGTGTAGGCCATCGGAAAGTTCCTTTGCCAAGGTGGGACACACGGGAGTTGAATCGGGAGGATTAAGAATATTCTGAATAGAAACCTTCTCCTCCTCGGACGGCGGGGCAACCTTATTATCAACCACCCTACAACTTTGAAGGGCCGTGATCGCATGAGCTTGTGAAGGTTGGATTGACAATGTTCCTTTCTCATTAACTTGTTTTAGCATATTCACATCGCTTGCTAATTGACCCATTCTGGTGTTTAACCCGTTGGTCGTAGCCTCTAGAGCATTGAACTTAGCATCGAACAAAGCCAACAAAATGAAAATGATTCCATTTGTTGCATGATGATCATGAGATTTGGATCAAAAGGTGGAGTAGGGTCATTCATCGGAATAGGCCTACGAGATGGACTCGCAAGAGGACTAACACCCACATTTGTATTGGTATAACTAAAATTCGGATGCATGCGGTTGCTAGGATGATAGGGAGGATTGTGAGTCGGCGGACGCGCAAAAGGAGGTATAGCAACACCAGGTCCCGCTTGATACCCTTGAACCCCACACACTTTCTCCGATTGAGGCATCGACATATAGAAAGAGGGATTTGAAGGACAAGTCGCGGTATCATGACCAAAAACTCCACACGATGCACATGAGGGATCCGGGCTTGGTCTAGACAACTTAGAAATTCGAGTCTCCATAGCCGTTATTTTCTTTTCTAACTCAAGATCTCTAGGAGAAGAAGCTTCACTCACTTCGTGCATTGGAGTACGTCGCCCGAGAAGACTTTTGTTAAGAATTTATGCAAGAGTAGTGAAAATCTTATGGACCACTTGAGGAGGTTGATCTTTCATATTTCCCCCCGCTGACGTATCCACCATATATTGGAAATGTGGGTCCAATGCCTCATATAAAGTTTGAATTAAAAGCTCCCTTTCCATACAATGATGTGGACAACTCGTGAGAAGATCTTGGAAATGAGCCCAAGCGGAGTGAAACGGCTCATTTTTCATTTTCTTAAACAATATAATCTTGATCCTGAACTCGTCCGTCTTTTCATCAGAATAATATTGATCCAAGAATATCGTCGAGATCTCATCCCATGTATGAATGGAGTTGGAAGGGATACTCATAAACTGATGTGGCATAAAAAGGTCAGACCAAGACTGGGGTAGATCTGATTTGAGATAATCCGGGGAAAAGAAAGGAAATCAGGACGGCGCAGTCCTAGGCAAGGTATGACCTGGATTCCTTAGAGACGGAGCAGATGTTGAAGATAGGATTACCACGGCTCAGGAATTATCCTGAGCTGGTAGGGATTTCCTATGAAACAACCCTTAGAGAATGGCATCAAGGCAGGCTTGATGTCCTAACCTGGAATAAAAATGGAGAGCAAGATCAGGGCAGGCATGGAATCCTGACCTCCAATGAGGGGACAAAGGGGACCACCTGTCAGAATTTGTTGCTTAACGGCCCCTGATTCGCGGCCTTTGTTTCTGAGATCCCGGAAGGGGTCCCCACTGAGGAAAACTATAAATATCTCACCCCCAAGGCTGAGAAAGGTATGTCATTGTTTGTGCATTCCTTGCTTTGTTCACCAGAAACACTCTATACGCTTTCTGACTTAAGTATCGGAGAGGTTTCCACTGTAAAAGCCCCGGTGGTCCTTTTCTGACGTGTTTGTGTGTGCAGGTCGGGAAAAGCGCAAGGTTCAGGCATTGTCATATTTTTGGGTGAAACAATTAGCGCCGTCTGTGGGAAATTTCTGAGCTAAGATGTGAGATTTTGGAATGGCTTCAGATGGGTTACGGCGGAATCTGGTTGGGGAACTAGGTGGAACTCCTAGCTCAGCCGAACTGTGGGGCATGCCGCTGTCGACAGGGCCGCCAACGATGAGGCCGAGGGAACGGAACCATCAGTAGCCACTGGATCAGGCACCGTGCCACCCCACTTAGTGGGCCTACGCCTTCTGATGGCAGTTCATTGAACGAAAATTTCCTCAGGCAGTTGTCTGAGCTTATCGGCAAAGCCGTGGAGAAGAAATTCGCAGAGATATCATCGCCGCCACCTGGCTCACATCAAGATCGGACAGTTCCGCTAGCGGAAATGGAACCGTTATGCAATCATCGCACAGATCGGACCCCCCTCCAAGATAGGTAAGAACACTTCTCTACCTCCGATAGTGAAACATCGAGTCAGGCCAATCCAAGCCTTGCCGAGCAGATGCAGAGCCTGTAGAAAGAGGTGAGGGAGTTCAAAAGGAAAATGGCGAGTGCCGATATGGTGTCGACGTGGAGAGGCACGCCGTTCACTGAGGAGGTCATGCGCGATGACGTGCTAGCTTCCTATAGATCCTTGGGCTTTGAATATAGTGGAACAACATATCCGTGGGATCACCTCAGCCGCTTCGAAATTGTAGCAGCAGTGCACAAGTTCTTGGATGCATTCATGTGTCGGGTCTTCCCCATGACTTTCACTAAGTCAGCCCAGCTCTGGTTTAGTCAGCTGCCACCACGCTCTATCAGCAACTTTGATGAGTTTAGCTCGGCCTTCCTGCATCAGTTCACTAGCTGCAAAAAATACCAGAAGATTCCACTCGAGCTGTTTAGTTTGAAGAAAAAACAGAACGAGAGCCTGCGTGCTTATATCAATCGGTTTACCAATGCAAAGCTCGAGGTTCCTTTTGCGTCCGAGGAGCTTTTAGTGAACGCGCTAGCGCAAGACCTCAGGAGAGGAGAGTTTTTCCAGTCGTTGGTTGTAAATCCAGCTCTGAAATTTGGAGAACTTTTAGAAAGGGCAGAAAAGTATATTCATCTAGAGGAGGCCCTGAAAATCAAGGAGGAAGGAGAGAAGAAGAGAAGAAGAGAGAGAGAGATATGATAGAGAAGAGAGATCACCAGTAAAAAGATACAGGCCAGACTTGTCTGGTGGAAGACCTCGCTTCGACAAGTATACGCCCCTGGCGACTCCGCAGGGGGAAATCTTGTAGGCAATAGAGAGGCATCCGGACCTCAAGTGGCCTAAGACTTATTCGCAGAAGCCTAGGAAAGAAAGGTCTGATCGATTTTGTCGGTATCACAATGAGTACGGCCATGATACGGACCAATGTACCCATCTTAAGGACGAGTTGGAGAGGATGGTGCAGGCTGGGCACCTTAAGGAGTACGTATGGATGAGAAGGGAAGAGTCTAGGTCTGGCTACCGCAGTAATGATCGACCCCAGCAGAGTAAGAATGAGCAGGATAGTAGGCGAAATGGGGGGGAGAAGGAATGAACAAGCCCAGGTCATACGGGGTGAGATTCAGATGATCACAGGGGGAGAGTGGGATGGGCACTCCAGACGAACCTAAAACAGTTATGTGCGTGCTGCAAGGGATTTGACGAGAAAGGGAAAAGAAGTTGGACAGGTGGCGCCGAGTCCAAATGTTTGCATTGGGTCAGAGGATGAGGATGGGATCCTAGCTCCTCATATGGATGCCCTGGTCATTACGGCTACCATAGCCAATTATAGTGTCCGACGAATATTTGTGGACACAGGGAACTCGGCGGACATCATGTTCTACGACTACTTCAAGAAGATGAACCTGAATGTGGAGTTGGAAGAGGTCACGACATCGTTGGTAGGATTTGCAGGAGGTGCATTAAAACCCCTTGGAGCAGTTAACCTTTTGGTTACACTGGGGGACAGGCCATTTAGAAAGACCAGGACAGTCTGGTTCTTGGTGGTAGACGCAGCCTCCTCTTATAATGTGATGATGGGAAGACCTTCTTTGAGCAAATTTCAAGCAGTGGTCTCGATCTACCACATGAAATTAAAATTTCCCGCTCATGCTGGAGTAGGTGAAGCTAGGAGATCAGTATGCATCGTGGCAGACATACATAGAGAGCATTAGGCGAAGTGAAGAGGAAAGACAGGCTAAGAGGGCTCGAATGGAGGACAGACCTAAATTGATTGAGAGAGAAGAGAACTTAATGACCGTGGAGGTAGTCCCAGGGGATGATAGTCAATACTCCGTGTTGAGACAACCCTCAGCCCTGAAGTTTTGACAAGTTTGGTGGCTTTGTCACGAGATAAGCGAATGTATTTGCTTGGCTTTATTACGGTAAGTTCTTACGGTTAGTCTTACCATTAAGGCTACCGTAAGCGTCTCATTTTTTGCAGTATTTACGGGAATTAATTAAGGAATTCTTGGAATTGGTTGTTATAAGGATATTTAATCTTTGTTATTTTTGGACGGTTTTTCAAGTAATCACATGACTAGATTGCCTACCTTTTTAGAGTTCTAATTAAAATAGGTAAGTTTGGTCAATATACCTTAAAATTATATTTGGAGTAGAATTAGGATTCCAACCCTTGAGTCCCAAGACACCTATAAATAAACACACTATAGGACTCCCTGATTCACAATTTCATTCAAACCTTCATACCTTACTTTCATATATAAGCCTTTAGATTTCAAGCTAGTCCATTAATGAAACGCCACCAGCAACAGAGCAGAGCCATGGAAGAGATGCAAGCCGAGCTCGATGACGCTAGGAAGGAAATTCAGATTTTAAACAAAGGACTCGATGCATATTTTTTAAACGAGGCCTCGATTGCTTTCGACATTCTCACTCTGGAATATTACTTGGGGATAGCAACAAAAAAGCTGGTCAAGGTGGAGGAAGAAAAGATTGATTTCCTCGGTGAACTTATCGATCTATATGAGCAAACCTTCAGGTTTGCTGCGTTTTGGAAGCAAGAGCTTGGGGACGCCGACAATAAAAGCACCAAGCTTGGAAAGAGAATTTACAGACCTAGGGATTAAACACTTCGATTGTAATGGACCTAGCGAACCGTGTTTAGCAATTTTCAATTTAGTCGAGTCATTAGGATATTTACGTTCTACTTTATTTCGAGTCTTATGATTTATTTTAGTTGTTTTATTTTTATATTTATTGTCGTGTTAATTTATCATCACGCGCTCGCATATTAATGAAATTTATTTCTCATGTTCGTGAGTTTTGATTTAATTAATTTCTTTCGAACAAGTTCAATTTTTCGCAAGTTTTGCAGCCCAGACTTTACGGTTACACTTAACGGTAGGAGTAACCGTAAGGTTAACCGTTACCCACCAACAGAGGGCATTACGGTAAGAGTTAACGGTAACACCCTACCGTAAGGGGTTACCGTTAAGTAAGATAAGGCTTGGCCCGTATTCAAGGTTTTTAAGTTTACCGAAACCAACTTCTTTTGTATTGTTTACACCATAACTGCAAATACACAACCCGTTTTCACCGTAAACACAGATTGCTGTAACCAAACCAATCGCACCACCACAATTTATCAATTGATTCACCACATTCACAGCGCGCAATCGGACTTCGGTTGAATTCGATAGAGGGTGACAGCAACAGACGACGGAGAAGGTTTCAATATCTTAGGTCCGAATTTGTTCGAATACTGGGTAAGTGTGGCTCAACCAGACTCAATTACTTGTTGGATTGGGAAATTACAGGTTTAGGATAGAGTTTGGGGTGAATTGGAGTTGATTTGGGTTAGTAATCGTCGGCGGAAAGTTCTCACATAAAGTGGTCGACGAATTGCCTTACGGTAGCAGTTACGGTTACAAAGCTACCGTAAGGAGGCTACCGTAAGCCTCTCTGGTGCGCGGTTTTTCGGAGAATTTTTCGTCGCATTCTAGCAGAATTTTGGATACGATCGCTTCCTCCTCGCACAATAAAAGAAAGAATGTAGCACGGAGTGTTGGATCTCCTTTTAAGGTTTATGAGGACGAGGCGGACTTATATAGGTCATTGATTAGCCGGAGCATTATTCCGCCCGTGATTATCGATATTAACTATTGGCTTGACAAGGCGGTTAACAATAACCCTTTTGCTGAGAAAATCGTGGGGTACATTAAAAACCTCGACTGTATCCGCTGGGCGAGAATGCGATACCCGGCCTACGAGCAACACATGCTAGAGTTTTATACGTCCTTCGAGATTTTAGGCGATTATACTATGTCGTGTCATTTTGGAGGCCGAGAGTTTAAGTTTTCGAGCGAAGAAATTAATGCTTATTTTGGCATTGACGGTCGGATGACACTACGGGATCGCGATATTCATTATTGTGAGAGAGTTTTTCAAGATGATATCACTGTGCCGGGTAGTTCGGCGATGACTCGATACGCCTTGACGTATGTGGAGGACAATGCACTTTATGCTGCTTATCATTTTCTGGCCCGCTGCATTATCGGCAAGGAGGAGTCGACGATAGTTATTAAGGACGAGTTGTATACTCTATGGTGCATGGTGAAAGGTAAAGGAGTGCAGACATATCCTTTGATGATGCGGAGCATAAAAAACGTGCAAAGGATCGGCGATGAGAGAGGCGTTGTTATGACCCACGACGCATTTATTACGAGATTAGCATAAATTTGTGGATATGAGCCTAGGGAGGGTGACTTGAAGCATATCTATAAGCCGTTAGAGTTCGAATGGAGGATAAGTCGAACCCCAGGACAGCCGAGGGGTGAGAGACGAGCAGACTGAGCAAGCGGGTGATGATGTCGGATTTGATATGGATGTGAGTCGATAGGTGACTCAGGTTGTAGATGGCGGTGCTTCTACATTTCGAGCTTCCACCTTTCATACAGATCCAGTCATGGAGCCCCGTGCGGAGCAGTCGTACGGAGGGGCAGGAGGGTCATCTTCTACAGTGCCACCATATTTCACCGCCTTCTTAGGTGAATTCCACGACTTTAGGAGTAATGTTTATGATAGAATTTCTGGTGTAGAGTACGAGGCCCACCGAGCAGTGGAGGATGCGCGGCTTGCTTTTGAGAAAGCTCGTTTGGGTTATGAGGAGGCTCGTCTAGGTCATGAGCAGGATCGTTTATGTTACGAGGAAGCTCATTTGGGACATCAGGAGGTACGCAGTGCTAGGGAGGCCAGCGAGGCGAGTAGAGACTTGTTGATTACGCTAACGGACGATTTTGCTAGATTCCGATTGGATGCGGCGAATCATTGGGCACCGGCACCGCTTTTGGATTCTATGGATTATGCGCCGTATCAGGGTCCTCCTAATCATATGCCTCCTGGCGTTTGATTATTGCACTATTTATTTTCTATTTCTGTTTTTCTGTGTGTTTAATATTGAATATTTTTATTGTTATTCATTTTCGTTGTTAGTTGTGTTTTTCTTAGTTTTTAGTCGAGCGAATTCAAAATCACGACAATCGAGACGATTTTTCAACATAGAGCGGCTCGACCATTTTCGGTTATTCAGGGACGTTTTTCTTACCTCTCTTATCTTTACTTATTCTTTTTTTTTTTTTTTTGGATGGTGGTCTTAAATTATAAAAATTCATAAACATCGTAAATTCCTAATAAAATCTCCAAAACACTAATAACCAATAAAAAATACGAACTCCTACCCCACGCTTTTAATGGGTTTTGTAGGGGTCGACTC
>BMAC01000989.1:223882-247855 GCA_014905375.1 Phtheirospermum japonicum | reverse complement strand
ATGGAGTCCCATTTTGGACTGCATTGCTTCTTGCCATTTTTTCGAGTCAATGTCAGACATTGCCTCTTCATAGCTTCTTGGATCACTATCCAAAAGGAGTCCCTCTTCTTTGTTCTCTAACAAAAGGTTCATCCTCTCAGGAGCCCTTGAAACCCTTACGGATTTTCGAAGAGGTTGTGCTATAGATGGTCCAGCCTCAGCTGGTGTGCTATTTGCGGTAACCTGTGGGATACTTTGTGGTTCTTGAACTTCATCAAGTTCTACAACTCCGCCACCACTTTTCAGAAAGAAACTCTTCTTCAAGGAAATAGCATTCCTCGAAACAAACACCTTTTGTTCCGAAGGGTCATAGAAATAGTATCCTATAGACTCTCTTGGATACCCCACAAACTTACATAAGATGGATCTCATGTCCAACTTATCTCCCACTTGACGCTTCACGTAAGCATCACACCCCCATGCTTTTAGGTATTTGTAGGAAGGTGACTTCCCATACCATATTTCATAGGGTGTATCGGGTACGGCTTTACTTGGCACCCTATTTAATAGGTATGCCGCCGTTTCTAAGGCATAGCCCCAGAATGAAAGAGGTAAGGAAGTGCAACTCATCATTGATCGAACCATGTCCAACAAAGTTCGATTTCTACGCTCCGAAACTCCATTCAATTGTGGAGTTCCGGGAGGAGTCCACTGTGAGAGAATACCATTCTCTCTTAGATAATCAAGAAACTCAGTTGATAAGTATTCACCTCCTCGATCTGATCGAAGAGTCTTAATACTACGATCACTTTGTTTCTCTACTTCACATCTGAATTCCTTGGAACTTTTCAAAGGCCTCAGATTTATGCCTCATAAGGTATACATAACCAAACCTAGAATAATCGTCGGTAAAGGTTATGAAGTAGTGATAGTTCCCTCTCGCACTAACACTTAGCGGACCACATACATCTGTATGGATCAAATCCAATAGACCTTTGGCTCGTTCCACTTGTCCAACAAATGGTGATTTAGTCATCTTTCCTTTAAGGCATGACTCACATGTTGGCAACTTTTGCTCTCCCTTAAGGTCGAGTTTTTGTCCCAACTTGTGTATCCTTTTTTCGGAAATGTGACCTAATCTAGCATGCCAAAGTGTGAAAGAACTTTGATTATCTAACTTCCTTTTATTTTGTTGAATTGTGAGAATGGGTTCACTTGGGGAAATGGTGTATAAAGAATTCGTCAAATAACCGAATATATAAAAGAAGAGTCTTTGAAAATGGAACAACTTCCATTCTCAATAACAAGTCTAAAACCCCTCTCTGTCCAAAACAGGTACAGAGATAATGTTTCTGATAATATCCGAACATAAAGACAATTATTACAAACACAATTTAAAACCATTATCCAAAGATAAATAAACAGTCCCTATTGCTAATGCAGCAACTCTTGCTCCATTAAAAATGGCAAGAAGCAATGCAGTCCGAAATGGACTCCATGTACTCCAACAAGGTATTTACTTTAGTGGACCCACCAAAGGGAATTATTCCCATTGGCTGCAAATGGGTCTACAAGCGGAAGCTTGGAGTAGATGGAGAGGTAAGTACCTTTGAAGCATGTTTGGTTGCAAAAGGTTATACTCAGAAGCAATGAATTGATTATGAGGAAACTTTTTCACCAGTAGTGATGCTTAAGTCCATTCGGATCCTGTTAGCCATAGCTGCGTATTATGACTATGAGATATGGAAAATGGATGTGAAGACTGCTTTCCTTAATTGAAATATTAAGGAAGAGATATATATGAAGCAGCCAGAGGGCTTCATATTCAGTGGGAGTGGGCAACAGGTTTGCAAACTCCAGAGATCCATTTATGGTCTCAAACAGGCTTCGAGGAGTTGGAACATCCGATTTGATGAAACAATCAAAATGTTTGATTTTCATAAGAATCCGGATGAACCATGTGTCTATAAGAAGGTTTGTGGGAGGGCAGTTACTTTTGTTGTACTCTATGTTGATGACATTCTACTCATTGGGAATGATGTAGGGATGTTGCAATCAACGAGAACTTGATTGTCTAAGCAGTTCTCCATGAAGGACTTGGGAGAAGCATCTTTTATCCTTGGGATAAAGATCTATCGAGATAGATCACGAAAGATGGTCGGACTATCCCAATCCATGTACATAGACAAAGTGCTAAAACGGTTTAGCATGGAGGAATCCAAGCGTGGATACCTCCCAATGAGCAGTGATCCAATTTCTAGGGCTATGTCTCCAAAGACACCTGAAGAAAGAGGAAGGATGGCTCGTGTACCATATGCATCCTCTATTGGGAGCATTATGTATGCAATGCTATGTACTAGACCTGATGTCGCATATGCTGTGAGCGTCACAAGCAGATATCAGTCGAATCCAGGTTTAGAACACTGGAACGCCGTTAAGAAGATCCTTAAGTACTTGAGAAGAAACTAAGGATATATTCTTGATATACGGTAATGGAGAATTGAAACTAGAGGGATACACTGACTCTAGTTTTCAGTCTGATGTAGATGACTTAAAGTCAATGTCTGGATATATATTCATCTTGAATGGAGGAGTAGTCAGTTGGAAAAGTTCCAAACAAGAGACGACTGCAGACTCTGTTACAGAGGCTGAATATATTGCTGCATCAGATGCAGCAAAAGAGGCTGTTTGGATGCGGAACTTTATCCAAGAGTTGGATGTAGTTCCGTCCGCTGTTGATCCAACAATTATTTATTGTGACAACAACGGGGCTATAGCGCAAGCAAAAGAACCAAGATCTCATCCAAGATCCAAACACATCTTGAGASGATACCACCTGGTGAGAGAGATCGTTGGTAGAGGCGACGTCATTGTGGATCGAGTCGCTTCGGCAGAAAATGTAGCAGACCCTATGACTAAGCCTTTAGCACAAAAGGTATTCGACGGGCATCTTGAGAAGATGGGCCTAAGATACATGGGCAATTGGCACTAGGGKAAGTGGGAGATTGTTAGAYTAGAGTGCCCGACGTTCCAATTAGATTGGATTTCATTCTWCTTGTATAATYATTTTATTGGAATTATATTAATAAGGGCAACTTTKTTTATCTTATGTTTTCGCTTTTATTATAATTGCACGTATGATAAAGTCCTTAGACKAATTTAAACTATYGGACATGGTTGCGCATATGATGGCAATCATGGAACATYRCTCTAAGGTTTCYGTCTTAAACTTGTTCCAAGTCAATGGGCTTTTCGAGATAGGACATTGAATAGCCCGGTAAGACTAGCGCATATGATGCATGCTTGTAAGACAAGYATGTTGCATTCCATTAACATCAGCGTTGTGACGCGAGTGCATATATGTGGGTGCTTGTTGGAGAACAAGTTCATTGAACATGACCCAATGGAAATTCTTAACTGGAAGATTTGTCTGTCGAATAAGAATTTTCATACTGCAATAGTACATGATTAGTCCTTGACTTGAGGTACGATGGTAACCTTGTGCACATTGTATAATACTTAGATTTATCTTTTGATTGCTTGACAATCGTAAAAGGGGTATTTTGGGTATTGTATCGATGTGCATGGAGGTTTGTCTGTAGCCAACATAGAATTCGACACTTGTCTATGGACAAGAGAGTATCCTGTGAACTTTCATAGTTTGTGATTCAAAGACCTTGGCCAGGGCATGATGAATATTGATTCATAATGAATTACTTAAACTTGAAATGAAATCACAGTTATTAAATCAATTGGGTTTCGACTTATAAATCCATGCCCATGATTTAATCGGGAAACTAGTTGTCGAAAGGATCGTACATGTATGGACTTGCAATTGATATAGGTTTACTCGCTATTTAAACTAACACTGGGTAATCATGCTACTTGCTAGATGTTGTCATGATTTGTAGGTTCTTGAAGTTAAAGAGTTAATTTCAAGAGAATTAATTAATTAMATTAATTAATATAATAAATTYTTATTTACAYACTTATAAAAGTTATAAGCCTACTGCTAGTGTTAGTCGTGAACCTAAAAGGGTCACACATAATTTTGGTTGTTGACATTTCAAGATTGATAACTCCAATGGTTGGAATAATTAATTTATTTAGATTAATTAAATGAGATTTTATTTTAATTCAATTGTTGGATTAAATATTTAATTATATATATGATTATGTAATTAAATCTAATTTGATTAGAAATCTAAATTAAAGGAATATATTAAATTAGTCAATTGAATTGAATAATTTAAATTTATGGGATTAATTAATTAATTGAATTAATTAATTAGTTGGATTTAAAATCCAAATCCATGTAATTTTCTAATAGGCCCTAATTGTAGAAGCTCACTAGAATGATTGAAGCCTTTAAAATAAATAAATATATATATATATATGTATATATATATTTATATTTATATTAATTAGTTAATTAAGGTTAGTCCTAATCTTAACCTAACCTAACTAATATAATATAAATATATATATATAAGATAGAAGATGCAGCCGCTTTTTGAAGTCTGCTCATTCAACAAAAAAAACAAAGCAAAAAAAGGTTTTTCTTTTTGACTCTTGAAAAAAGGTGCAGACGGTTTTTTCAAAACAAAAAAAAAATTATTCTTTTATATATTTAAGTCTTCAATTGTAAGATGATAATTAATTCATAATTTCTCATCTACAATAATTAATCTTCAATCAATTATTGATTGTTGGATTAACAGTTTATTCCTTTAATCAATTTGAAAACGGAACGATTCTACTAGCGAAAAATTTTTCCGGTGTCGCAAACAAAAGGTGGACTCAATTAGAGGGGATACGCTTGGATCCCTGAGGCGAGAAGTTTTGGTGTTAGCCACATATCCGGTAATTGATTCCCTCTCAATCGTCGTTTGAAGATATCGAAAGCGAGGTATTAATTTATTTAATTTTATAAAAATCAAAATTTGTATTTGATACATAATAATGAAAATGACTATCGTTAAAATCGCTTACGAAATCTACGGGGCTTAGTATATATATTTGTTTTAATATTTTAAAAACTTTAAATTCTGGTGCGTAGGCCCCGTACGATTATAGCGAACTCAATTGCTGTGACAGTGTGCAGATGATCTTACTCTGGAGCATAGGCGAACGAGGTGGGCTCCGGAGAAGTTTTCAAGGAAAGAGCTCGATTAAAAGGAACCCTTGGGATGCTTGAGGTCCACTTCGCTTGCTCGTTCAGAGCAAAGTGATAGAAGCGTATAACCTCTGGGACGAGCAGCGAGTAGAGCTCTTTGGACCCCAGGAAGGCTGTGCGAGTCTCCTCCTGAGCAAGTTGGACCAACCTTAAGCCCTTCTCGGAGTTTAAGTACTCGGTCTCAAACCCTTCTCTGGCTTTCACCAGAACCTCATCAGCAAGGCTCCTAGCTTCTTCCAGGGCCTCATCCCTTGCCTCAGAGCGTGCAGTCTCCATCATCTTTGCTTGAGCCTTCCTCGCCTCGGCAAGCTCTGCTTTCGTCTTCTTGAGCTTATCCTTCAGCCCCTGCAGCTCTTACCCTTGTTTCTTCGGATCAACCCCTCGCTCTCTGGCTAGAGCCTTGGATAGATCCTCTTTCACGACCATCTCTTTGTTCTCATTGATCACGTCGAATTGGACCATAGATGTAGTAGCTCGAGTATCCAAGAGAGCCTTCATGGAGAGAGCCTGATTACGAGAAAAAAGGTTAATACTTGGGCATGTAATGTAAGATGGAAGTAAAAGGAAGGAAAATTTACTCGCGCTTCGTCTTGACACCAAGGCTCTAGGAGCTCGCGATCAGACATATTCTCCAGATCTGGCTGATCCGCGGTAGCATTTGACGGCGCATGTATTGGACGGTCACTTCTCCTGAGCAGTTGATGACTGAGTTAATGTGAGGAGGAGCACTGCGAGTGATTCGAGAAGAGGTCCTTAGAGCTCGACTGCCCTGAGCTACACGTGGCCTCTTGGCCAGAGGAAGGACATCCTCTTCTAATTCAGAGGAATGAATCCTAGCAGCTGTGGCGCGAAGTGGCAGTTGCGAAGAGCTAAAGCCTGGAGCTTGAGAAGATCTGAGGCCCTGTGCCTGGGAAGGAGCAAAACTTTGGATCGGGACGGATGGCGAAGGACCCACTTCTTGGGCGGTTTTTTCGGGGGCCTCCTCTATGGGGGCAACAATCATCTGGTGCATCTTCCTTTCTGATAAAAGGAAAGGAGGAAAAGTTAAGACTTGTGAAAAATAAAATGCGGAGAGACAGACCAGGATAAAAGAAAATATACCAATTTCTTGGGTTAGAGGACCCGTTTCTAGTCGTTCGTTGAAAAATTCCAAAACAAAGGGAAGGAGGAGTTCAGTGACATGGAGGGAATTTCCATTAAGGATGGAAATGGTTTTTGGCAAACGAGGAGACCTGTCTGCGGCAGATAGATGTTTGTAGGAGGGCAGCTTCTCGATGAGTTTAAGGTAAAAGCCCCAGTCCCCATTACAATTAACAAAGAAAAATTTCTTCCTCCAGGACTTATTCGAAGAAGGGAGTTTATGTAAGAAGTGGATGCCAGGTCTGGCGGAGAGATAGAAGCAGCTCGGGTGAGGGCTCTTCGCTTGAAAAAGCTGAAAGAAGGTATGAGTTGTAGGATCCAGACCAGCATAACGCATGGCCAAATTACAATATACCATGATCCTGAATGAATTGGGGGTGAATTGGAAGATGGGGATTTTGCACATAGTGGCGATTTCTAACATCAGAGGGCTTACCGGGAGGCGCAAGCCCGCCTAAAACTGGTCGACGTAGAAAGTCAACCAGCCAGCCGGCGCTTGGCATTCGAGAATGCCCGCCAGAGGGCTGAGAGGATCGAACTGTTCGGGGAACTAATACTTATGGCGAAATTCCTCAATAGATCTGTCACTGAGGATGGAAGTGGCCTTTGGGTGATCTGGAATAGGCGGAGGGTATTCTAGCCCAGATGATGAGGAAGTGGTCGCCACATCCGACCGAGCCCGCGCATTGATTTCGAGATCCACATCCACAAGACTTTCCGAGGATGCCCGCCGTCAACGAAAATCCTTACGCCGCACAAGATGTAGGTGGCCACCTGTTTGCCACCCCCGATGGAGGCCCGAAAAATAGTATAAAGGAGGTATCACGGCCATATATGGGCGATTTCTCCTCAAGCATTCGGTTAAGCCCCAAAGCCCTCGAGTATGACTTACGGCCGATTGATCTCAACCGACTTCCGAATTTTCACAGCCTACCACAAGAGGATTCTCTTCAATTCCTACGTATTTTTTCCTACACGGTGTCAAGCTTTCCGCGCCAAGGGATTCACATTGATCAAATTAAAATGAGATGTTTCTCGTACACAATGATGGATAAAGCAGTTGATTGGCTCATGACGTTGCCGGCTGATTCACTTACCAATTGGGACATGGTGACCGAGAGGTTTATGGAGGAATGCTATTCTCAAGATAAAACAACCGATTTTTGAGCAAAGATCGCCTCATTCCATCAAGCAAGTGACGAGAATTTCTACGAGGCGTGGGAGCGATTTAAGGGCTATCTCACCAAATGCCCCCATCATCGGTTCACCGGGGATTTCTTGAATCAATTCTTTCATAACGGGTTGACATTTGCATCCAAGCGTATGGTGAATAATGCCGCCGACGGAAATCTAGCCGGACGCTCGACGAGGGAGTTGTACTACATATTTGTGAACATGGCCGCCGACGACCATCGCATGAGTGTCTTAGAATGGAAGGAGCAAGTGAAGGAGGTTTCGACAAAATAGGAGCCCGAGTGGGCCCGTAAGATCGCTGAACGAGAGAGCCAAGTGGCCTCCCTCATCCAACCATTATCGGGGTCGATGGAGACGTGCCCCACATGTTGTATCTCGGGGCATGGAGCTAGTGCATGCCCGACGGTTTATGGGCCACCGAGTAATTTCGACGAGCATGCATTCGCGATTCAAGGTTACCAAGCCTATCGAAACGGAACCCAATATATGCGGAAGGACCATCCTAACTTTAGGTTGGGGGACACGTCCTAAGCTCAAATGCCACCCGGGCCTCCGATGCATCAACCACGGCCTCAAGCCCCGTTCAATGCGCGACCACCACCATTCCCACCTTCTCAAGCGTCATATCCGCCTCCACAAGACAAGTCGATATCGTGTAAACCGAACATTGAGTCTATCCTATCCGAATTGACCAAACGACTCGCAAGTTTGGAAACACAACTTGGGCAAGTGGCGACGAATGCTAATAAACTCAAACGGGCCTGTGACAAAGATAAGCTACATAGTCAACCGGCTCAATCTCAAGCCGTGACATTACTTCAAAGCGGAAAGTTAGTGGATAACAAGGTTGCTCTTCCCGAGAAAGATTCAACGCCCTCACCCCAATTCCAACAAGATTCGACCATGCAAGGCTCGAACGAGCCTATAGCCGATCTTAGCTCACCCTTGTCTTCTTCAATCGGAGAGGCGACAGAGACCAAGACTACCGGAGGGCTCCACAAATCCGCGACACCATACCGAACTCCGATTCCATACCCGAGTCGTATTCGACCGACAAAACAAGACGACCAATTTCTCGAGTTGTACAAGATGCTATCGAAGGTTAACATAACCTCCCTTTGCTCGACATAATCTGGAATGTGCCCGCGTACGCCAAGTTCTTCAAGGAATTGACGTCCAAGAAGTGAAGGTTCGAGGATAACGAGAAAGTGTGTATATCGAACGCGGAAAGTATCATCTATAGCAACCCTCTCCCACCAAAAGAGAGTGATCCGGGAAGCTTTTGCATCAAGATTACCCTTGGGAACGGAAAGGAAATACGAGGGATGTTGGACCTCGGCGCGGGAATTAATTTGATGCCCTACTCCATCTTTAAACAATTGTAGTTGGGCGATCTCAAGGAGACGAGAATGTGCTTTCAATTGGCCGACCGATCGATCCGATATCCGAAGGGCGTAGTAGAAGATGTGTTGGTACAAGTGGGAAACCTCATAGTGCCCGTGGATTTCATCATTTTGGATGTCAGGGAGGTGAGCAATGAAGGACGAGATCACACAATCATACTAGGGCGACCATTCATGGCGACTACAAACACCTTGATCGATGTTAAGAATGGAAAGTTGTCGTTCTCGGTTTTGGGGGACACGGTTAATTTTTTGATCCATGATTTGGGAGTTGTTCTCCCTTCATCTTTTCAAGCCAATTGCTCGATGATTGACTCGATAGATGAGTTGGTTGAGGAAGCATTCGTGGGACTTGTGGATGAGGTCGTCGAGGACGACGAGTGGCAAGAGCTTCAATCGGAGGGGGTGATGGAGATATTGGAGATCGCAAGTGCGGAACCAACCATTACACCAAAACCGGAACTCAAGACCCTTCTGAGCCATCTTAAGTACGTGTATTTGGAAGACGGAGGATCAAATCCCGTGATTATCTTTGTCGAGCTTTCCGAGCGTGAAGAGGCAAAATTGGTGGAAGTATTGAAAAATAATAAGAAGGCGATAGGGTGGAGCCTTGGCGATATTAAGGGGATAAGCCCCTCCACGTGTATGCATCGTATTGTTCTTGAAGACGGGGCGAAACCAACAAGAGAGTGCCAAAGTCGGTTGAACCCGAATTTGATGGAGGTGGTGAAAGGCGAGATCCTAAAGCTCGCAGCCGAGGGTCTGATTTTTCCAATTAGAGATAGTGAGTGGGTGAGCCCGGTGCATATGGTACCAAAGAAGAGTGTAATTACCGTAATTGAGAACGACCGTGGTGAGCTCAAGCCGACTCGTGCAATTACCGGATGGCGGATGTGCATAGATTTCCGAAAACTTAACGCCGCCACCATGAAGGATCACTTCATGCTACCGTTCATTGGCCAAATGTTGGACAAAATCACGGGGCACCACTCGTATTGCTTCCTCGATGGGTTATCCGGATATTACCGAATTGCCATATCGCCGGAGGACCAATCCAAAATGACGTTTACGTGCCCTTTTGGCACATACGCTTTCCGACGAATGCCCTTCGGGTTATGCAACGCACCCGCCACCTTCCAATGGTGTATGTTATCTATATTCTCCGATATGATCGACAAGTATATGGAGGTTTTTATGGACGATTTTTCCTTCTACGGCTCCTCGTTCGATGAATGTCTTGATCTCTTGGCGAGTGTTTTGGAGAGGTGTGTCGAAAGTAACCTCACCTTGAGTTGGGAGAAGAGCCACTTCATGGTGAGAAGTGGGATAGTTTTGGGGCATGTGGTGTCGTCTAAGGGAATCGAAGTTGACAAGGCCAAGGTCGACGTGATCGAGAAACTCCCACCTCCAATCAACGTGAAGGGAGTTCGTAGTTTTCTTGGTCATGCGGGGTTCTATAGACGGTTTATCAAGGATTTCTCAAAGCATATACATCCCTTGTGCCATTTGCTTAGTACCGATGTCCCATTTGTGTTTGACGATGCTTGTCGCTTGGCGTTCAATTCATTGAAGGAAAGTCTGACCTCGGCTCCCGTGGTGGTGGCCCCGGATTGGTCTCTCCCTTTCGAATCATGTGCAACGCATCGAACGAAGCGGTGGGATCCGTCTTGGGGCAAAAAGTAGACAAGCTTCTTTGAGTCGTCTGTTACGCAAGTCTCATGCTCAACGACGCCTAAAAGAACTACACAACTACCGAAAAAGAGCTACTCGCCGTAATTTTCTCGCTTGAAAAGTTTCGAGCCTACATCATTGGTTCGAGGGTTATTGTGCATAGTGACCATGCGGCGTTGCGATATCTCTTCAACAAGCCTCAAGCGAAGCCGAGGCTAATCCGATGGATACTCTTGCTTCAAGAGTCCGATGTGGAGATCAAGGATCGGAAGGGGTGCGAGAACGTTTTTGCCGACCACCTCTCTCGTTTAGAGATCCATTTCGTAGAGAGAGAGCTCATTGGAGAAAACCTTGCGCACGAGAATTTATTCGTTGTATCCGCCGCGCCGTGGTATGCCGACATTGCCAACTATCTTGCTAGCGAAGCACTCCGCCCGGACCTATCTCATCATGAGAAAAGGAGGTTTCTCTCCACGTGCCGAGGGTATTATTGGGATGACCCTCACATGTACAAGATTGGAAAGGATGGTATGTTGAGGCGGTGTATTCCGGACGAGGAAAAAGGGGAGATTTTGATGAAGTGCCACGATCACCTAGTCGGGGCACATTTCGGCGGGCAAAAGACCGCTTACAAGGTTCTTCAATCGGGTTTCTAATGGCCTAGCCTTTTCAAGGATGCCCACGACCATTGCCAAAAGTGTGATCGATGCGAAAGGACCGGAAGTATAGGAAAAAGGAACGAGATGCCAATGACGTATAATTTGGCCGTGGAGATATTCGACGTGTGGGGGATCGACTTCATGGGCCCCTTTCCGAAGTCTCATGATTTCGAATACATTTTGGTTGGAGTTGATTACGTTTCTAAATGGATCGAGGAAATCCCGACGAGGAGGAACGATGGCGACACCGTGGTGAAGTTTGTGCGGAGTAACATTTTTAGCCGATTTGGAGTTCCGAGGGTGATTATTAGTGACGGCGGCAAACACTTCAACAACAAGTTACTTGAAAAGGTGTTGCAGAATTTATGGGGTTGTTCACAAGGTATCCACGCCATACCATCCTCAAACGGCGGGTCAAGTCGAGACGAGCAACCGTCAAATCAAGAACATTCTCGAGAAGACCGTGCAACCAAACCGGAAAGATTGGTCAATAAAGCTCGTGGATGCCTTGTGGGCCATCCGCACAGCTCATAAGAAGGTTCTCGGAATGAGCCCCTATTGCCTTGTATACGGGAAAGCATGCCATCTACCGGTCGAAATGGAGCATAGAGCTTGGTGGGCCATCCGGGCATGCAACTACGACTTGAAACGAGCCGGCGAGGAGCGGAGGCTTCAAATCGAGGAGCTTGAAGAGCTAAGAAATGAGGCATTCGAGAGTGCTCGAGTTTACAAAGAGAAGATGAAGCTCCTCCACAACAAGAAGCTTGTGCGCAAGGAGTTGGAGGAAGGGATGCAAGTGCTCCTTTACAATACCAAACTCGCGTTGTTTCTCGGGAAACTCATGTCTAAGTGGAGCGGACCGTACATGATCGAGAAGATATCCCCATTTGGAGCCATAAAATTAATCGACCCCAAGACGAACGAGCATTTCCAAGTGAATGGTGCACGAGTCAAGCCTTACCGACGCGGATTGCTGCAAGCCAAGGATCTCGAGCTCGTGACCGTGGAGGAGGAGGATTTAAGAGATGTGCCCCCGATGGGACCTTGATCAAAGGAGGATAGTCGAGCGAATGACTTCAAAAAAACACGCTACATGGAAGGCAACCCACGACTTCTTATCCCCTTTTCTCATTTTCTTTCGATTTTTGTGTATATTATTTGTCAATTGATCGTTAACTTAGGGTTTTCTTTCTTTTCGGGTTTTGTAGGAGAAATCATGGCGGTTTGAGAATGAAGGAAATTGAAATCGGGAAGTTGGATACTGCTCCTCAGTTGATCGACTGAACGATCGACTGGAAGGGCGAAATCGACTGAGAGGCAGTAAGTTTTCAAGTTTTGCGAGTTCAGTCGATCGACAGGAGTCTCGACTAGAAGGGCGAAATCGACTGAGAGGCAGTAAGTTTTTGAGTTTTGTGAGCTCAGTCGATCGACTGCTACAGTGTCGCGGCGTCCTTTTAAATGGCTAATCGACTCAGAAACATAAAGAGAAAGACGAAAAAAATAGAAGAGCGGAAAAGGACATGAATAGAAAGACACGAGTTTTTTTAAAAAAAGAGCTAGTCGATCGACTCAACTTCATTTCTCTTCCTGGTAATCCCCATCCCAACTTCGCCTAGATTCGGAAATCTCATAAATTCTTCCTTGTTTTCCTCATTTGCTTCCAATTTCTAAAAAAAAGGAGGGTGGGAGTCGCTTTTCGGTTCCAATCTCGATTTCGAGCCATTCATTGAGGTAATTCGCTTGAAACTCGATCCTTGACGTTCTTAATTGTGAATTGGTTGGGTTTTGGGTAGGATCTTGTTCCAATTTTCTCAAAATTTCCTCAATTGAAAACCCTGCGCACCAAGTGCTTGATGAAATGCCCCAATGAGCACTCTTAGCTAAAACTCTTTCGTTTTCCCATCTTGTCAATTCCTTCCGAATCCTTAATCAAAATTTTTGTATTCCCGTCGTGATTCACTTCGTATAATCCTTATGGCTAATCTTTCCGACGGTGAGATTTATGAGGCCAATATCCCCAATCTCGCCCACATCTATGGTGCTCCGTTCCGATTCATTCCGAGGCCGAAGGGGAAATGTATCAAAGCCTCGCCCAATGGTAATACGCCCGCCCGTGTTTTTTCGATATTGAACGCCTACAAGGGTGGGTAGCTAACGGGGACTACGAGCATTTTGGGGAATGGACGCTCTATTCCATCGACGCCTTGAACGGGCGCCAATTCGCATCCCTCCGTGCACCGACGTACCCAGAGCTAATGCTCGAATTCTTCTCGACCTACCAGTGTCACGGGAGCGGGGAGTTCACCGTTCATTTTCGAGGAGTCGAATTCCGGAGCACTCGAGACGTGCTTCATACGGTGCTCGGGTTGGATTGTCAAGTATTGTGGGAAGAGCAACGAGTAGGGTTTGCGCTGCATCAATTTTGGGAAACTATCACGGGCGGATGTGGAACTCCGTGTTTCCAGGCTACGGCAATCACCGACTTGGTATTGCTCGGGATCTACAGGTTCTTCGCCCACGTCCTGATGGGCAAGCACGAGAGCACCAACCTCACCCAGGATGAGGTTTACATGCTTTGGTGCCTTCACACCGGCCATCGATTCGCCGCCTATCCCTTTCTCCGAGCCGGGATTCTTGGGATTCAGAGGACGAGGCCTGGGAGTGTCGCTCGGGTCGGGATGGGACCCATGATTACCTTGCTCACCCGACACTTTGGTATCAACCCCGAGGCGGCAAATCTTGAGAGGATCGAGCCGGTGGAGCTTGTGTTGAAAACGCCCAAGGTCCCGAGAGACCCGCGACGCCGCCGAGTCCACGAGCAAGCACAAGAGGCGAACGAAGAAGAGGACGAGTTAGAGAGATGGCACGAGGAGGGTGTCGAGCCCGAGGAAGCCCCAAACACCGGTTCGGGGCAACATTTCGACGCAAGAACAAGCCACGCGGCAATCCCGCATGGCGAGGGAGGCCCTAGCACCGGGCCGGGTCCCGATATGGGTTGGCCCGAGTTCCAACGCCAAGTTTTCGCCCGACTCGACCAGCTCGACACCAGAATGGAGGAGTTGAGGGCCGCGCTAGCGAGAAACGAACGAGCACACCCCGCCCTCCATAGCCGCCTCTTGTTGATCGAGAGCTGATTGGCTCAGAACGAGGAGAACGATGGAGAAGGAGATGGAAATGAGGAGGAAGAATAGGAAGAAGAGAACGAGGACGCAAACCTCCAACCCCGACGTAGGAGACGTCATTGATATCCGATTATCCTTTTTTTATTGTTTCATTTTGATTTGATTATGTTCTTTTATTTCTTATATAACTCTTGAAAAATCCAAAACAAATTAAAAAAAAAAACATATTTTCATTGTTTTTGTATAAAAAAAAAAATAGAAATTTCGAAAAACCCAAAAAGATTTTCGCTTTTTGTATATCACTTGTTCGTGCAACCCCTCATTTGTTCATTTCTTGTAGATAGCTTGCCTTGACTCATGGAGAGGACTTATGCACAACGCGTTAACACAAGCTCAGAAATAGGGGCGTTCTCTTTTCCTTACACTTTTTACCGCTTTACTTTGCTTAATATGCAATGAGGTCATTGCTAGGTTTTAAGTGTGGGGTGGTTAGGATTCGTCTTAGGATTTTAATTTCTTGCATGCTTGCTTGTGATGATTGAGTAGCGTGTGTGCTATGTTTGCTTGGAACCTTGGCGAAGTGATGCGGTTTTGATTATTTGGTTAAGAAGTTTAGATTGTCGATCGGATTAGTGTACTTAGGGAATTTGACTTGTTGGGAACTTTGTTCGGCTTTAGCTTCGTGCAATCCTTGTGCTCAATTTTGAACTAGTGCCTCAACTAGACTTGTTATCGGATACTCTCTATAGGATTTTACTTTGTATTTTGGAGTCATCAATTGCTCCATGTGCTCGATCGGAAATAAATGTAAGTTGCTAGTAGCAACGAATGATCGGAGTCATTGAACGCCCGTTGTATTGTATATATTTTTGAGTACCTCACATTCATGCTACCAAAAAAAAATTAATAATAATAAAAAAATAAAAAAAATGATGATGTTGAATAAACAAGGATACGATATAAATCCTTGAGTTTATTACGTAATAAACGTGCATCCCTTGCACATTTCTTTTTTTTTTGTTTTGTTTTCTCTTTAGATTTTGTTTGTTAAAGAGAGTTGTAGATAATCGAGGCTAGTAGGGAGCCGATTAATGGTTCGAGCGTGGATAGACCTTAGCCGGGGCAAGGACGAGGGGACCGACTTGGAGGGTTACCTAGTACTTTTAGGTTTCAGGAGTCGATCTAAACTTTCTTAGTCAACGCATCGTTGTCGCCCTTTTAGCCAAGCTAACAAACATTGTAGTATACGACGTCTCGAATTAAGTTTGGTGCTTTAGTTTATTGTCCGGGGTAGTTTTGTAATTCTATATTAAGTTTTGCTTGAGGACAAGCAATCATTCTATGTGTGGGGTGGTTGATTTGTATGTTTTTGTACATATTTTTGTTACCGTTTTGCGTTGCGTTTGCATGTGTTTTGTTTACTTTTATGTGTATTAGGAGTCGTTTTGGCCGATTTTATTAGTTTTAGTTTTTTGTAACTTTTGTGCGGTTTTTCGTTGGATTTTCGTTTATTTCTACTCGTTTTTATTTCTTTGGCCATAGGATGACCAAAGCGGTCACGTGCAAGCTCAAGACATTCCATTCGACTCGGATTAGAACAAGCAAGCAAGGGAACACAGCACGAATGAGGAGCGACAGCCGGCGAACGTTAGAGCAGAAACGAGAAAAAGAACGAGCCGGAACTGCCTGTTAGTCGATCGACTGACAGGACAGTCGATCGACTGGATCTCAGTCGATCGACTGGACTGCTGTCAATCGACTGACTTCCAGTCGATCGACTGAACCCCAAGGAAATCAACTGACCAGCAGTGTGTTTTGTGATTTTTGGGCATTTCGGTCGATCGACGGCTTTCAGTCGATCGACTGACGCGTAGAATTTTTGATCCATTTTGATGTTTTTGCCCCTGCGTTTTTGTATAAATAGCTAGCACTCTCCCTCACCAACCTTATCCTTCCTTGGCTGATTTTGAACCCCATTCAATCTCTTCCAAGCTCATTTTCACTATTCCATTGCAAACCCTAGATATAATCCTTAGTTAGCTCCTTTAATTTAGCTTAGTTAATTAGCTAGTTAGCAGTTGTTCATAAGTGTTGGAGAATGTGACATCTGTCTCATTTGTGGATTTTATTTTATGAAGTTGCTCTTGGTGTTTTGAAGATTGTACTCTACATTTGAAGCTTTTGGTTGGAATACAAATTGGTAGTAATGTTTCCCCTTCTTATTGTTGTTGTTCTTGCTTGTTATTATTGTTGTGTGTTGGTAGTTAATTTGTAGTTCTTGTTGTGTTCCTCTTAGCATTTTCAGTTCTCTTCCAATTTCCAAATCACTTTCCTTCTTGCTTAAAACTCCATTGAAGCTTGCGTGTTGAAGCTTTTTACTCTTTTTGTTCAAACAAACATTGGAGTCTTGAAAGTTATTAGTAGCTTCCCCTTTTAAAACATTTGACTTTTACCTATTAAATGCTTTTGACTTCTTTTGAATTTAAGTTTGACTTTCCCTCCTTTTTAGCTTTTAAATTTACAAGCATTCTTAGTTAATAGTTTTAATTTAATTAAGTTGTTAATTAGGTTTAATTTGTGTCATTAAGTCTAGTTATTTTCAAGCAAGTTTTAAATTCCTTTCTCCTTGCGTCAATGTTTTTCAAACTCTCTTTTCAATTCAAGTTTAGTGATTAAAACACAAAAACCAAACCAATGATTAATGCTTTCTTAGATTAGATTAGTTTAACTAAGAGTAACAAGAGATTAATCAAAAACACTTAACGCCGATTACATCTATCTTCGAGAGACACGACTCGGGAAAACTTACCGCTCTACAATCGACGCCGTACTATTGCGGAGAAAATTTCTTAGAGTGCTAAGAAATCTTCGATCAGGTATTATCGGAATTTGATTGTTCTTAGGAATCTATGGGTTCTTAGCTTGATAAAATTAAAGGAAAGCGAAGGATAAATGGAAAATTACATAAATAAATGATTAACTATAAAGATCTATGACTAACTATGAAAAGTAATTGCAAGTATTTTGGATGCCTCGTGCGTATGCCATATTGAAATTGCAAGTAATAATCAAAATAAGCAATAAAAATCAAGAAAACAACAAGGTGCAAATATGGAAACCTAAGGTAGAACTATGCATGCATGATAATAAAAATCTAAATAATGCAAATCAACAAAAATCGAAAGAACCAATAGAAAGAGCAATAAAAGTTGACGTGAAAGTTTAAATCTTTTCGAAAAATAACAAGAAACGAGTAGTAGATCTAGGATTCAACATAAAACCATGCATGAAAATAAAATCTAAAATAAAGCATATGAAATACTTAAAATAAAAATGATCAAGGACCCGATCTATAATAAAGGTGTGTCACTCACCTATATTCCATAAACCAAATCACAAATCTAACAATAAATCTAAGAGCTAAGGCAAAATGCATAAATTGAAGAACAAGCTTGAAATTGAAGAACAAGGAAGAAAATAATGAAAAATTTACTTGAATTAAGAAAGAGAATCCAAAAACTTGAGTGAAATTACAAAGTAAATAAAATCCAAGTGATGACTTGTATTCTTCTTGAGCTTACAAACCCAAGAAAAAACTTGAAATTAAATCTAAAACCTAGAGAGAGAAATAAATTCCAAACCCATTCAAGAGTTGGGAGGAGAGTGGATGTCTTTGTTGGGGAAAGATGTGGGGTTTTTATAGGGGTTCTCAAGGGCAAAAATATCAAAAATACCGCAAATCCCGGCGATGCAGTCGATCGACAGGTTAGGAGTCAATCGGGCTACTTTCGGCTCGGTTTTCTCATTTGGCATGGATTTTGGGCCTCAATGCCTTGGCTCGAACCTAGGCACATGCCGGCACGTCTTGGCGCAAATTTAATTCATTAAGCCACCTGCGAAATAAGAATTTTAAACATAAAAACTCAAAAATCCCACAAACCTCACCAACATTGTACGCATTCGGCTCAAAAATAATAAAATGAGAAAACAACCTAATAACCTAACGAAACTCGACTCAAAACTACTATATACAACATTAAACCCTAATTAAAAATATGAGAAAAACAACACAGTTACATGCAAAAACGAACAGGAAATATTGGAAAGAGGAATGAGATGCCAATGACGAGCAATCTTGTGGTGGAAATTTTTTACGTTTGGGGCATCAATTTCATGGGACCGTTCCCAACGTCTTTTGGGTACGAGTACATCCTAGTCATCATTAACTACGTGTCCAAATGGGTTGAATCCATCCCCACCAAGACATGCGACGCCAAGGTGGTGCTCAAATTTTTGCAAGAAAACATTTTCAGTCGGTTTGGGTTCTCGAGAGCCATTATCAGCGATGGAGGCGCCCATTTCTGCAACAAATCATTCGAAAGTGATGACAATATATGGGATAAATCATAAGGTGGTCATAGATTATCATCCTTAGACTTAGGGCCAAGTCAAGACGAGCAACAGGTAAATCAAGGCCATTCTTGAGAAGACCATTCAACCGAGCCGTAAAGATTTGTCGGCTAAACTCAGCGATGCTCTTTTGGCGTACCAGACAGCATACAAGATGGTATTGGGAACCAGCCCTTATCAAATAGTATATGGCAAGGTGTTTCACCTTCCAGTTGAGATGGAGCACCGAGACTATTATGCTATACGAGCAGTCAATTTCAATTTGACGCAAGTCGGCACTGTACGAGGGCTACAGCTGGAAGAGCTCGATGAGATATGGAATGAAGCTTAGGAGAGTTCCAATATATATAAGAAGAAAGTGAAGCTTCAACACGAGAAAAAGCTCGTCACTAAAGACCTTAGAGGCGGCATGCAAGTCTTACTATACAACTCTCGTTTCAGCTTGTTTCCCAGGAAATTCAAGTCTTGATGGAGTGTCCCCTTTCTAGTTGAAGACATGATGCCATACGTGGTGGTGAGGCTAGTCAACAAAAAGACCCAAGAGCATTTTTCGGTCAACGACCAATGCGTCAAACTGTATTTTCAAGGATCGAGAGTGATTCACGATGAGGAGACCGAAACTCTCGAAGACCCATCTACCGCCTAGATGACGTGAACTCGTCAAGCTAGTGACTTTAAACAAGCGCTTATTGGGAGACAACCCAAGACTTTTGTAGTAATTTCTGTATATATTTTCTCTCCAACCTTTCTTTATTTTTGTCTTTGTTGTGTTTTGCTTTGTTTTCCTTTGTTCCAGTGGTTTTTCTTGTTTTTTAGTACAGTTGGGGGAATCGCGTCGATAAAGAAAGATGATTTCTCGCAAGTCTAGACTTCTAGCCGAAGAACGTTTAATAATTAAGCAAAAATGAGGCGCAGGGAAGCATTCGTCGATCGAAGACCAGCGTCGACACAGCATCGACGCCACTGTGCTGCAGGCATTGATCGACCAGCAAATCGACGACATGTCGACGAAGTCTCTGTCCATCCCGTCGTCCCTCCGTAGATCAACGCAAGTGGTCGATGAACTCTCTGTCCTTCCCATCGATGCTCCATCGATTGATGCAAGTGGTTGACGAGATCTCTATCCATCCCATCGATGCTGCGTCGATCGATGCAAATGGTCGACGAGCTCTCTGTCCAGTCCATCAACCCCTCATCAATCGACAGGTCCATCGATGCCGACCCAAAACTAGCCCGCCTGTTGACTTAAAAGTCAGGTACTTTAATCTAGCCTGAAACCAAACCAACCCAGTGATTAGAACGGATTTGTCTTGGTTTTTATTAGTATTTTAGTTTATTTTTTCTTATTGTTTTTGGTATAAGTTGGATAGATTGAGCATATTTTCGTATTTTCTTATCTCCAACTTATTTTATCATTTTTTTAATTAAAATTATTTAAATTTATATTTATTATAGGTATTTTGAAGTATTTTTACCTGAAGATAGTCGAGGATGGGCGTACGAGTGGAGTTTCAGCGAAAACGGGCCGCGATTTGAAGAATTTAAAGCTGTCATACTTTCTATAACGGATTTCTACCTGTAACCGTTCTAGAAAGCCATGGCCGACCACAACCCTCTGTAGCGTCGACTTCGCGTCGGTCGACGCCAGAACTGATGTTGATCGACGCAGCTGCCACGGTGTCTGCAGCGTCGACTTCGCGTCGGTCGACGCGAGAACTGATGTTGATCGACGCTCCTGCCACGGTCTCTGTAGCGTCGACCAGTTCGCGTCAGTTGACGCGAGAACTGACGTCGATCGAAGCGCCTGCCTCAGTCTCTGTAGCGTCGATCGACGCGCCTGCCACGACCTCTGTAGCGGCGACCAGTTTCGCGATAGTCGACGCCAGAACCGACGTCGATCGACGCGACGGCCCAAAACGTGAATTTTAGGGTTTCTTGTGCGCCAAGTCATGAAATAACTYTATAAACCCTTCATATTTCGGTTTTAACATACACCCATGACCCAAAACACCTACCTAGGGTTGAAAAACCTATTTTCAACACCCTACAATATATTTTAAAGATCTAAGTCGAAGATTCAAGGCCCGAAGCACCAAGACGAAGACGTTCGTTCAAGCTCCGATTTCTCGACCAAGATCAACCATCTACAACCCGGATTTTCAGAGCAATTTCAGCACCTTTAGCTACTTAATAAGTCATCTAAACTCTAGTTATTCTTAGTTCAACTCTAGATAATTTATGTTTAATTATTTCGTTTGAGTTTTTAGTTTCGTTAATTTATTTCGAATCGTTTGAACCATTGAATCGCTGAGCCTTTGAACCTTAGAATTTTATTTTTAATATTAATTAGTCGCTGCGTTTATTCTCGTGTTGATGCTTGGTGATGATTTGTTCATGATTAATTTAATTATTGCTTTAGTTTTGATAATTAGTTGATAATTGGTTATTGCTATGTTATTGCTTGAGAATTTTGAGATTGATCTTATTGTTCTTGAGAATTCATATGTTAGATTTAGTTCATAGTAGTTTGATGCATGCTAGTTAATTAATTTAGAATTTATTTGCTTTAAAATCCCTAGATTAATAATTCTTATATAATTTAGTTTGAAGCTTTAGTTAATTAATTAGAATAAATTAGTTAGTTTAAAATAATTAGTTGATGCTTTTAAATTTATTAGTATTTGATAATTTTCAAAAACCAAATTTATACAAGTTCTCGTGTTTACATTGTGATTAAACAAACATTAAAAATCCCGAACGTCAGTCCTTGAGAGACGACTCGAGTTAAGCTTGCCAGAATCCTACTCGTGCTTAGGGTTTCTATTCAGATCCGCCAAAGTCCTAATTCCACCACCGCCGCCGCCGCCATCGCTGCGTCTCCATCCACCAGAAGTCAAGCCCCCAACTTTAGGTTTAGCGGAGGAGTGGAGACCGTAAGAGCGGGAAGCAGACGGCGGCGAAGGGGATCGAGATCGAGAGGGAAAAGCATAGAACTGAGAAGACGAATACTGAGGTTGAGGCTGCGACGCCGGAGAAGACGGATCATCTGCGGCGGGGTTAGCGTTGTCGAGGAAGGTGAAGACGGCGGCGTCGAGATCGAAGATGAGCTGAGGGTGGTTGTTGAGTCTGGACGAGGGGGTCTGTTTTTGAGTTCTGTTGTTTGAGGGCGACCGCTTATATTTATTTTATTTATTGTATTTTAATATATTTTTTATAGAATTTTTCACGTCGGTTTGTTCAAGAACTGATGTAAATTATTTTTAATCACGTCAGTTTTTAAATAGACTGACGTGGATATTTACTTATCACATCGGTTTATTTGAAAACTAATGTGAGAAATAGTTGACATCGGGTTTTAAATAACTGATGTTAAATGGCCAACGTTAAATCGCTAGTGAGAGAGTCGACTCGAGTCAAATTTGTCACTTACAACCGCTCTTTTATCTTGCGGACGAACTTTTATTTTAATAAAAAGTAATTATTAAAAACTTCGATTCAACACCCATAAACATCATCAAATAACCTGTTAATTTAACCATGACGTAACCATAAATAAAAACCACAGGTTGATTCTAGCAACAAAATCAATTAATGAAACAATGAATAATATTACCTCTTACTTTGTCCCTTACTTTGTTTAGTTAAAATAATATTATTTGTGCATTAAATCATCATCACCTTCTTCGACTTATCCTTCTACTATTAGCACATATGTACCCTACATATAAATAACATAAGAATTTGACTCACAGCTTTAATCAAGCTTCTTAGGCCCAATTAATAAACAAACCTTTTTTTTACGTTGACTAAATATAAATTGTACTCTTTTCTTTTTAGCTAAGTTAAATTGTACTTTTCCAATATAAATATAGTAGAGAATGAGAATAGACAAATAGTTCTCTAGAGTGCAGACATATAGTTGTTTTATCTATCCAAATAATCAAAGTGTATTTGAGTCTAAGCCTAAAGCGCAGCAGGAAGTTATCAAACCCACGGAGTGAATTAAGGTGTGGGAAATGACTACGGTGTCTTCACGATACCCAGAGACAGACTCAGGGAGTGTTGGTGTGGGCAGTCCCCCCCTCACTTTCTACCGGTATCTTAAAATAGTATTATTTAGTTAATATTTTATATGTATAAATACAAAATAATTATATTTTGCCACCCTTAATAAATTACCTTCTAACTTCTATGTCTTTAATAATGTTATATATACA
Organism: Phtheirospermum japonicum; assembly: GCA_014905375.1. Taxonomy (NCBI): domain Eukaryota; kingdom Viridiplantae; phylum Streptophyta; class Magnoliopsida; order Lamiales; family Orobanchaceae; genus Phtheirospermum; species Phtheirospermum japonicum. The sequence continues at coordinate 224,884 of BMAC01000989.1, read as the reverse complement.
TGATAAGTTTTCCGAAAAGATAATTTACTAATTTTCAATTGAATCTTTTGTAATCAAGTTATTATTATGTCTTAAAATTTCTTTATTTTTCATTGCCTCAACCATATTCATTTTATAGTAAATGACATATTATTTTACAAGAATCTAAAACTAAAAGTATAATAAGATATAAAAATATGGTAAAAAATATTTTTTATTTCATATTATTTCATTCAAGTAAAAAAATTTTTTTATTATTTTCAAGTTAATATTTAGTAAATTCGAAAAAAAATTCTTGGGGTCTACCGCCCCGAACCCTCATACATTTTTTCTTTACTTAAACTTCCCTAGTTCGCCACCCCTCCCTAAAACTCCTGCGTCCGTCCCTAACGGTACCATGCCCCCCATCCCACGTGCATTTACATCCGTCCATCTTTTAATATTTATAACTTTAAATTGATCCAATGGTTGATAATATGTGAGGAATTGTACATTCACGACATCGTAGATCTTTCCTAAGGTTAGATTTATGTGCATAGATTTTGATTAACGCTTTGTTATCATATGTCGTTTTTAATAATATATATATATATATATATATATATATATATATATATATATAATATATATATATAATCGGGAAATTCCCCCTATTTTCTAATTAAATTTACATTATAATCTCTCGCTTCGATGTGGATGTCTACTTGACTTTCTTTCTATTTGTGCCTGTCCTTTTTTCCTTTTTTGTTTATGTTTAAATCATGTAAGTTTATTATTTTTCTTATTTCTACTCTACATTAGTATTTCGTTTTTTAAAACTGTCCGATACCACTATTTATCTGTATTAGTAACCAGCGTATTTAAGTAACACCAGTTTTTTATTTATATTATGTAATACCATTATTTCTCTGTTTACCCTACAATTGATGAGATTAATTAGGTAACACCACTTTTTTATTTATATTATGTAATACCTCTACCACTATTTTTCTGTCTATCCTATAATATTTTTCTATCTAAAAA
>BMAC01000989.1:181383-202489 GCA_014905375.1 Phtheirospermum japonicum | reverse complement strand
GATTTTGCTCCCAAATTCGGTGCAAACTAGTGAGTAGCCTTGTGTGATTTATCGGCTTGCTTGCATTTTATGGAAATTGCATTGAGGAGGTTTGATTTTGCTCGTACATGATTTAATTCGAAAATGACCTCGAGGCAACATATATCACCCTTGTTCCGGCCATATCCATATATTTAAGCTACTTTAAAAATCCCAAATGAGCCCCCTTGAGCCTTTATCCCGTTTCTTGTTAGCCGAGCTCGATTTTAGCTCTTGTATCTTCGCGTTGGTGAGGTGAGAGAGTGCGTTGTTAGTTGACAAGAGATGTGTGGGAAATTAATTGTGAGTTTTGGGTTTTGAGTTGCTTATACCAAAAAAAAAAAAATGAAACAAAAAGAGAATAATACTCCAACACAAATCACGAAAAGTGATAAAGCGTGCGTTCATGTGAAAAGCCTAATTCAAAAAGGCTAAGTTTAGTAAAAAGAAGCAAATTTAAAAAGCTTCTAAGTGTTGAGAAATAAAAGTCGGGAAAAGTGAGTGTACGAAAGGGTTTCGAATGAAAGTTTGGTGAATTGGGAAGGGTGAAGCGACCATAAGCTTCGGGTTTTATAAATTAGGATTTTGTGTGTTATTGATCACGTTTGATCGTGTGTTAGCCACTATATCCAAATATTACATACCTTACCAAAGAGCCAACATTACAACCCATAATAAAGACCTCTTTCGATTCTTCTTTGGTCATGTACTATGAGCAATTTTGAGCGTCCGATTTGTGAAATCTTGACGAGGTGCATGCATTGTCCGACTTGAGCGTAAACACGTCCTATCTACTAACACTTGAGCGAATTGAGCGAACACCCTCAAAATTTCCATTTGTGAGGAAGTCATCGATTTGGCTTGCATTTGAGAAAGAGTAATACGAGCAATGCTTGACGATAGCGAGTTTATGTTGATATTATCATCGTATTAATAAGGATAAGCACAAAGGTTTTTCTTTTTACACAATGTTCATTGCATGTACACTCTCGATTCTTTTCGTTGTTCGAGGACGAACAAACCGATAAGTGTGGGGTAGTTGTTTTGCATGTAATTGTTGTGTTTTTCTTCGTGTTTTTAGATAGATTTTTATATTGATTTTAGTAGTTTTGAGTCATTTTTCATTAGGTTTTTAGGTCGTTTTTCTTGTTTTATTGCTTTTCGTGTTTCTTGCCAACTTTATATTTAATTTGGTTTAATTGGTTCAATTACCTTGAGGTTTGGTGAAATTCTTGGGTTTTTATGTTCAAATCTCTATTTATAGGCTAAGGCATTGAGGACCAAAATTCAGGCCAAGAGAGGCTCAAAAATGCCCAAACATTCTGGAATGCTGGCCTAGTCTCGCGCCCCCCGGCGCCCCGCGCGCGCCAGCTCGCGCCGCTCGCGCCATCCCGCCCGGCAGCACACGCACGCGCCCGGCATCTCCAGGCAGCGCCCGCGCGCGCAACCTCGCGCCTGCGCGCGGCCTCTCGCCAGCGCCCGCCCTGCTCGCCAGCACTCGCCGAGCGTCGACATGCGGCGCCATCCCGCGCGCCGCAACCTCCGCCTGCGTCGCGGCCTCTCGCAAAAGAGCTTTTAGAGCTTTGCAATCTTTTCACGAGAAAATATTGATTATATATATATAGGAGGGTTTGGACGAAGCACAAAAATTCAACCATTCACACAAGAGGCCATAAACATGCAAAAACCCGACAAGTAAACTATTCAAACTTCCAAGCACGTGGAGTTGTTCAACAAAGTAATAACGACTCAAAAGACACAAAAATTGACTCAACCATATAAATGCGCAAATAGTAAGCGTCACTTCGCCAAGAATGCGTCACTTCGTCAAGTCTCGAGTTAAGAACAACAAAACATGCTTTTCGACACCCGGACCCTAACCACCTACCCACCCCACACTTAAACCATGCGATACCCGCATTTTAATGAAAACCAAGTAAAAGGAGGGGGAATAGAAACTTCCTTAACCGAGCGAGTTTTGAGTCGAGCTCGGTGGGGTCCACCTAGTCATCTAAGCAATCCAATCAAAAATCAAGCATGGCTAGTATCTCCCGGCTTCATGAACGCTACTAACTTATCAAATCGCCCAATGGTTGAAGTCGAAAAACAAAACCTAGAAAAGAAAATCACACAAAATAAAAAACACAAGGAAATATGTACATGAACTTCAACAAAAGACTTTTTTTTTGTTTGTTTTTCAATTTTTCAATTTTTTGGATTTTTGAATTTTTTAATGTTTTTGGATTTTTCAATAAAAGAAAGAAAGAAAGAAGGAAATGGAAAGAACTTGGGTTGCCTCCCAAGAAGCGCTTATTTTACGTCACTAGCTTGACGTACTCCCTTTTCGATCAAGGTGGGAATATCACGGGAGGGTCCACCAACACAATCTCCTCCTTGTCGGGAGGCTCCACTCTTTGGAACATTCTTGGCGCATTGCATAGCTCATATAAGATCCGCCAAAAAGCAAACGTTCCAAATGGACAATTGAAGCTCGTCTCGGCTAGGTCCTCGGGTGGAATGGTGATTTTAAAATGACCCGAAGACTCATCAAAGAAATGATAGGAGTAATGGCCGGCTAGCTTCTTCAACATTTGATCGACAAACGAGGGAGAGAAATGATCTCTCTTGGTAGCCGGATTAAACTTCTTAGAATCGATCAACATCCTCCATCTCGTCGTTGCCCTCATGGCCAACAATTCTCCGTCTCCATCCTCGAGAACTAACGAGCCGCTCGTCTAGGGCACCATGCGAATGGGATTTACCCACTCACTCCCAGCGAGTACGAACATCAAGCCCTCTAATAAAAATCTCCAAATCCCGGCTCTCATCATTTCATCAAGAATCAAATTCAACGGGCTCACTCTCTCAACCACTCCCGGTCTCCAATCAATAGCACTCTTAAGAATTTTAAACCCTTCAATCATCCTCTTCTCCCCTTCTTCCCGGTGTGAGTTTGCAAGGATAATAATCCACTTACTCTCTTCATCCTCCTCAAGATAATCGTCTTTTTCTCCAAGTTTATCATCAATAACCCCCACCTCCCCCTCTAAAATGTCGTCGTTGCCCTCAACGACACAACGAGAATCGTCTTCACATAAACATGGGGCACATAGAGGCGCAACGGGCGCATTATTAAGAACAAGGGGCTCATTCTCACAAAATCCCTCCATATCGACATCCGGGCCAACCTCCTCCTCGTTGCTCTTTGCCTCCATATACGCTCGCTCGACTATCCCTTCGATCATGTCCATATATATCCGATCGAAAATAGAATTTTTGGAAAGAGAAAGAAAGGAGAGGTCCACGGAGGTGGAATCGAAATGAGTAAGAACACTCAGAATTGAAAACAACTCCTCCTCCGACGGCGAGATGACCGTATCCTCAACCACCCCACACTTATCGAAGAACGCGATCGAAAATGTATGTGAAGGCAGACTTGAGAATTATCGTGGAGTAGGAGCAATCATCGGGGTAGCCGGATGAAACGGGCCCTCGTGAGGAGTAACAAGAGGATTAGGAGTTGGTGGTGGAGCAAAATAAGGTGTAGCACAAGCGGGTCCCACCGGATATCCATGGCCTCCATATTCATCCTCAAAAAGGCAAGAGTCGGTAACATGACCACGCGATCCACACCATCCACATTCCAAAAAAGGTTGGGTAACATCTCTCATAGTACGGATGGGGGGGCCACTTTTCACATTGGAGATCGGACCGCCAAACGACTCATAATCCTCGAGATCTTTAGCGGTTAAAGGGGGAACTTCGCGATATCCCGCCCGGCAGCACACGCACGCGCCCGGCATCTCTAGGCAGCGCCCACGCGCGCAACCTCGCGCCTGCGCGCGGCCTCTCGCCAGCGCCCGCGCCTGCTCGCCAGCACTCGCGAGCATCGACATGCGGCGCCATCCCGGGCGCGCAACCTCGCGCCTGCGCGCGGCCTCTCGCCAGTGCCCGCGCCTACTCGCCAGCACACGCCCATCCGACCAGCGCCCAGGCCTGCCGACCACTCGCGCCCAGCAGCGCCCAGGCTCGGCCATGGCCGAGCCACATCGAGCCATGGTCGAGCCATCTCGAGCCATATCGAGCCAAAATGTGCCAAAAAGCTAGCCAAGGGTCTAGGAAGGTGTCTCCAGGTCAAACTTGGTCAAACCCGGAAATTTTAAGCCTCTAAGGCTAATTTGGCCCATTTAAACCCAATTAAATGTAATATAAATAGACTACAACTCTCATTTTTGAAAGACACCTCCTCCCAACCCAAGCTTGGGTTTGGGACTTAATTTCTCTCTCTAGATTTTATTTTCAAGCTTTTTGCCTTGGGTTTGTAAGCTCAAGAAGGATTCAAGTATTCCCTTGAATTTTTAATTCCTTGCAATTTCAATCAAGCTTTTGGATTCTCCCTTTAATTCTAGTAAGCTTTCTTTTAATTTCATGCTTTGTTCTTCATTTGTTTTATGCTTTTTGCCTTGGGTATTAGAAGTTGTGCTTGATCTTGTGAATTTAGCTATGATCCTAGTTGAGTGACCCATCTAGATCATAGATCAAGTCCTTGATTTGTTTAATTTCAATCAATTTCATATATTTCATGCATTTTTCTTCATTTCATGCTTTTTGTCTTAGCTACTTGAATTCATGATGAAACTTATGATTTGGCTATGGAATCTAGATGAGTGACACATCTAGATCATAGATCGGCTCTTGGATCATCTTGATTTTGAGTTTTTCCTATGCTTTATTTTGATTTTTATTTTCATGCATAGTTTTAGCTTAAATCCTAGATCTAGACTTCGTTGCTTGTTATTTTCTTTAAAGTTTTAAACTTTCCCGTATATTTTCATTGATTTATCCATTCATGCTTTCAATTTTAGTCAATTTGCTTTATTTGAGTTTTTATGCATAGTTGTACCTTGTGCTTGCATGCTTGTACTCGGTGGAAACATTGCATTTTCTTGCTTATTTTCATTACTTGCTTGCATTTTCATTTAAGGCATACGAACGAGGCATCCTACCCATTTGCACTTTCAATTTCTAGCTTAGTTTAGCTATTTTAATTGCTTTATTTTCCTTTTTCTTTTATTTTTCAAGCTTGAAACACATTGAAACCTTCAATTGAATCGATCTCCAATAATACCAAGCCATGAACCCGTTGATTCATTTCAACACCATGGTGTTGAAATGAATCAACGGGTTCATGGCTTGGTATTATTGGAGATCGATTCAATTGAAGGTTTCAATGTGTTTCAAGCTTGAAAAATAAAAGAAAAAGGAAAATAAAGCAATTAAAATAGCTAAACTAAGCTAGAAATTGAAAGTGCAAATGGGTAGGATGCCTCGTTCGTATGCCTTAAATGAAAATGCAAGCAAGTAATGAAAATAAGCAAGAAAATGCAATGTTTCACCGAGTACAAGCATGCAAGCACAAGGTACAACTATGCATAAAAACTCAAATAAAGCAAATTGACTAAAATTGAAAGCATGAATGGATAAATCAATGAAAATATACGGGAAAGTTTAAAACTTTAAAGAAAATAACAAGCAACGAAGTCTAGATCTAGGATTTAAGCTAAAACTATGCATGAAAATAAAAATCAAAATAAAGCATAGGAAAAACTCAAAATCAAGATGATCCAAGAGCCGATCTATGATCTAGATGTGTCACTCATCTAGATTCCATAGCCAAATCATAAGTTTCATCATGAATTCAAGTAGCTAAGACAAAAAGCATGAAATGAAGAAAAATGCATGAAATATATGAAATTGATTGAAATTAAACAAATCAAGGACTTGATCTATGATCTAGATGGGTCACTCAACTAGGATCATAGCTAATTCACAAGATCAAGCACAACTTCTAATACCCAAGGCAAAAAGCATAAAACAAATGAAGAACAAAGCATGAAATTAAAAGAAAGCTTACTAGAATTAAAGGGAGAATCCAAAAGCTTGATTGAAATTGCAAGGAATTAAAAATTCAAGGGAATACTTGAATCCTTCTTGAGCTTACAAACCCAAGGCAAAAGCTTGAAAATAAAATCTAGAGAGAGAAATTAAGTCCCAAACCCAAGCTTGGGTTGGGAGGAGGTGTCTTTCAAAAATGAGAGTTGTAGTCTATTTATATTACATTTAATTGGGTTTAAATGGGCCAAATTAGCCTTAGAGGCTTAAAATTTCCGGGTTTGACCAAGTTTGACCTGGAGACACCTTCCTAGACCCTTGGCTAGCTTTTTGGCACATTTTGGCTCGATATGGCTCGAGATGGCTCGACCATGGCTCGATGTGGCTCGGCCATGGCCGAGCCTGGGCGCTGCTGGGCGCGAGTGGTCGGCAGGCCTGGGCGCTGGTCGGATGGGCGTGTGCTGGCGAGTAGGCGCGGGCACTGGCGAGAGGCCGCGCGCAGGCGCGAGGTTGCGCGCCCGGGATGGCGCCGCATGTCGATGCTCGCGAGTGCTGGCGAGCAGGCGCGGGCGCTGGCGAGAGGCCGCGTCTAACAAAATGGCGCCGTTGCGACTCGGCTTGGTTAAGGCTTTCGATTTGATTGTTGTTTCTTGTTTTTTTAGCTTTAGTGGGCGCGAGCTGGCGCGCGGCGGGGCGTCGGGTGGCGCGAGAGGGCGCGAGACTAGGCCAGCATTCCAGAATGTTTGGGCATTTTTGAGCCTCTCTTGGCCTGAATTTTGGTCCTCAATGCCTTTAAATAGAGATTTGAACATAAAAACCCAAGAATTTCAACAAAACTCAAGGTAATTGAACCAATTAAACCAAATTAAATATAAAGTTGGCAAGAAACACGAAAAGCAATAAAACAAGAAAAACGACCTAAAAACCTAATGTAAAATGACTCAAAACTACTAAAATCAATATAAAAATCTATCTAAAAACACGAAGAAAAACACAACAATTACATGCAAAACAGATGGTCAGTTTAAGACAGGAGGGGCTAAGGGCGGTTGACCATGCTATCTCCTGACCTGGTTTTCATAAGCACCAGGATTGACTTAGGGCGATCGCCCATTAAATATTCTTACTTGTTTAAACAGGTACGCTAGGACTGGCTAGGTATGCAGACTCACATTAATGCCTGACCTGATTGACAGCCCAAAGCTCGTGAAACGCTTGCTTTGGTTGATCAGCCTTAAGCAAGACCTGACTACAGACGGGGGCCTTAGAGGGTAAATCTAATGAATTTGGATTGGCTAGCACTTAGAAAAAACACAAATCACATGACTCAAACAGAAAGAATCGATTAAAAGGAAATCTTTTAATAAAGCCCTTATACTTATCATGGTATTCTGGCAAATGAGAAATTGCGTACGGCAGGTGAGAATCTTAGATGAGTAGAAATTCAAACTAATATATGTTAAGAAGATATTTCATTCATTAAGTTCTGGAAAATACAAAAAGCAGACTGCACACACCTTCTACGAAGGTTGGCAATTTTGATTACAGAATGCAGGAAATAAAAAGAGACGAATACAAGTGTTCATCCATGAGGAGCTCTTCGATCTGAGGATAGAGCTTGGGGAACACGCCAAAGCTCACGTTCCGTCTCATGAAGATGCTGACGATACTTGTCAGCCCGCCCTGATAGAGCATGAGCCTCACCGGCGATGATGGCCAAGTGGCTCACCGACTCTGTCAAGTCGGCCTTCTCCTCCTGCAATTGACGGTTCAGCTGATGCAGCTCAGCACATTCCTGTTTGTAATGGCGTTTTTTCTATCTCTTCCTATCCAAAAGACGGTAAATATAGCCAATCTTTTATTTAAGCGTGGTCAGTCGGTTGGAAAGCTTGAAATTTTCGACGACCAAGGAAGTGTTTTTGCGTTTCACTATGTCAAGTTCTTCGAGAAGAGGGGAGGAAGCCATTTCATAGAATTGAAAGAAATGAGTCATACATGCACGTATATAAAGAAAACCGTGGCACGTGCCAAGGAATCAAAAGTACTAGGGTTTCCAAAAAATCAGAAAACCCTAGAAACCCAAGAGTTGATACAAGACAAAAATATTTATTAATTATTCTCAGTACATATCCGGAAACCAACAGAAAGTCAGACCAGCCACACAGGTGAACTAAAGGTCTGACTAATGAAAAGCAAAAAAATTTTCACTACCAGCCTAAGGCCCGGCTTCCAGCTCGTCATCTAGCACTGTTGCCAGCTGATCCACCACACCCTCGTTCAAAGCGCCAGGCGAAGACCCACCTGGTAGCTCACCCAGACCTGCAAAGGTTGGGGAGGGAGAAGAAGCAGGGAGAGCAGCTGCGGTAAGAGCTGAGTCTGGTTGAGACAGCTGGGGCTCGGCGGAATGGAGAGAAGAAAAGAAACACTCCGCAAATTCTGGGTCCCCAACAGTGTGCATTCGATCTAGCTCCGGAACATAGGAAGAAAAGGTTTGCTCAGGAGGGTTCTCCAGTGGAAGATCTCGGTTAAAGGGGACCTCTGGATTGGCTAGGGCCCACTTAGCCTGTTCGTCTAGACCGAGGTGATAATAAACCACAGCCTCTGGGAAAAGGAGGGTGTAAAGCTCCTTGGACCCTAGGAAATCCTCTCGGGTCTTTTCCCTCGCCACCTGAACCAACGTTAAGCCCTCTTCGAAGTTCAAAAACTCAGTCCTCCAATCCATCCGGGCCCTCGCCAAGGTTTCATCCGCCAAGATTCTCGCTTCTGCCAGAGTTTCATCTCTCGCCTCTAACCGAGCTGTCTCATTCATCTTGTCATGGGCTCTTTTTTCACTTGCTAGCTCTTCCTCTAGGTCTGCCAGCTTTTCCCTTTATTTTTTTAGCTCCACACCGCGATCCTTGGCAAGAATCTTGACGCGCTCATACTTCGCGGACAACTCCTTGTTCTCCTTGATCACATCAAACTGGATCATGGATCTAGTGGATCGCGTAGCCAAGAGGGCTTTCTTAGAGAGAGCCTGATTGCGAGAAAGGGGGTCAGAACCTGAACACTTAATGAAAGACAAAATTAAAGAAAAGGAAATTTACCCTTGCTTCATCCTGGCACCAAGATTCCAGGAGCTCGCGATTGCTCATTTTCTCCAGTTCGGGATGGTCTGCCGGCATCATTTGCCTACGCATGAGTTAGAGAGCCACTTTGTCCGAACAGCTAAGGACCGAATTGATCGGTGGAGGAGCGCTGCGCGTAATGGGGGCAGTGAATGGTACTACTGGACCACTCCGGGTCGTGCGGGGCCATTTGGATAATGGCATCGCATCTTCTTCAGAGCCAGAGGAAGGGCTCCTAGCCATTATAGAGGTTTGAGGAGGCCTAGACGAGTCGGAGCTAGGAGGTTGTGAACATTGGGCTTGGGGAGCTGAAGAGGAACCTGTCCCACGGGTTGCCAGTTCTGGAGCTGCTCTTTTCTTGGCAGATGCAAACATCTGGCGCATCATTTTTTCTGAAAAGAGAAGAGAAAAATAAGACTTGTGGAAATTAAAAGGTATAATAAAATAGATGAGGATAAAGGGAATTTTACCGATCTCCTTGGTCAGAGGACCCGTTTCAGATTGTTCGTTAAAAAAGTCTAAGACAGATTGTTTTTACAAACTGAGAGATCTGTCCGCAACAGAGATAGGTGGGTAAGAAGGTAGCTTCTTAATGGGCTTAGGACGAAAACCCCAATCTCCGTCGAAGTGGACAAAGAAAAACCTCTTCCTCCAGGCCTTATTGGAGGAAGGGAGTTTGTATAAAAAGTGGACGCCAGGTCTGGCGCTGAGGTAGAAGCAGCCTGGGTAAGAGCTCTTCACCTGGAAAAGCTGGAAGAAGGTGTGGGGTGTTGGATCCAGGCCAGCATAGCGCATGCCCAGATTATAGCGCACCATGATCCTAAATGAGTTGGGGGTGAATTCGAAGACAGGGATTTTGTAAAAGGATGCGATCTCCAACATCATCGGATTCACCGGGAGGCGCAAGCCTGCCTGAAATTGGTCAACATAAAAGGTCAACCAGCCTGCCGACGCCTGGCAAGCCAGAATACACGCCGGAGGGCTAATAGGGTCAAAAGGCTCGGAAATTTTATACTTATAACGGACCTCTTCCATCATCCGGTCATTAAGAATGGAAAGGATTTTAGGATGACCAGGGACAGGCGGAGGATATTCTAAGCCAGAGGAAGATGAGGGGGTAGCCGCCGTCGCCTGGGTAGGACAGCGAGGAAGAGGAATCCGCCGCCGCCTCATGGCTAGCAGGCGGTAAAGAAGACAGAGTTGCCGCCGCTTCTAGAGCAGTGGACATCGAAGATGAAGAAATCACCGCCACTACTGGGGCAATAGATGGCGGAGGAGATGAAGCCCTCGCCATCGGAGAAAGGGGAACAGTTGGAGGAATGTCGGAGAGAGGGGCAGACGACGACATTATAAGAGATTAAAAGAGTAAAAGACTAAGGAAGTACCTAGTCTATAGAGATGATCGGAGAAATGGAATGGAGGAATTGAAGTCGGAAGATTCGCCGAAAAATATTGGAGAAAGGAGAAGGAAACTCGATGATTTTTTGTGAAAGTAAAAAATGAAAAGTGAGAGAAAGAGAAAGAATAGCGGGAATAAAATGGAAGTAGATAAATTCAAAAAAAAATCAAGGAAAAGGGGATTTGATGGGATCCCCGCATTTAATACGGGCAGACAAACAGTACCCTAGGTGATGAGCTGGAAGGCCAACCGTCCTAGGGTAAATCACACGCCGCTGACTTGTCAGTACTCTGAGAGACGTGTGGGAATAGTAACCGTTTGGAAAGATGGGCTGACACCACTAATGCCAATGATTAGTCCTGGTTGTCAGGTGGATTTCTTTGGATTTGTACCAGTACGAGAAACAATAAAGGATAAGTGGGACCTCATTTATTTCTGAGGGCCCTGCAAAGTCACAGCTCTACCCCAACCATTTCGGGGGGAGGAGTTGATGAGGCATAAATAGGCCAGACCCGAAATAGTGTAGACCTGGATCTACATAGTCGAAGAAGGGAGCTGAGGATGGCTTACGCCTAGTTTGATCTGGTTTTCTTAAGAGCTGAATAGATCAAGAGCAGTGTCACCCCAGCCCAGGAGTTGTCCTGAGCTTAGTAGAACTAAGCAGCGTCATCTCAGCCCGGGAGTTATCCTGAGCTAATAGAAGACCTCCTGTGAGGTAAACCTTGAAAATATAAAGGCAGGCTTGTCAGCAGAAAGGAGACCAGGACTAGGGAAGACCTGGCCTCCTGACCCCTGGCGGGGGGACAAGTGGGACCACTTTTCGGAGTTTATTATCTAAACGGCCCCTGATTCGCGGCCTTTGTTCCAAAGATCCCGGAAGGGGTCCCCACTGGCAAAAACTATAAATATCTCAGCCCCAAGGCTGAGAGAGGTATGTCATCTTTGTGCATTCCTTCTTTCTTTCCTGAAAACACCTCATACGCTTTCTGACTTAGGCATCGGAGAGGTTTCCGTCGGAAACACCGGTGGTCCTTTCTAACGTGTCGTGTTCTGCAGGTCAGGAAGAAATCCAGGTTTCAGGTGTTGTTTTGGACGTGGTAATATTTTTGGGTGAAACAAAACTGAATGGGCAGTTAGCCCAAAGAAGAGAAAGGCAATTCTCAATTATCTAGGTCATGTTGTGGTATTTCCCACAAATAATTGATTAGAAAAAAAAATTACGACTTGTATAGAAAACAAACAAGACTGCTGAAAATAAAAAACTACGAAGGAAAGTAACCCTTTAAATTTTGAAAACCTAATCTAAATTTCTTAGAGTTAGAGAATTTAAAGTTATGTATGAAATAGCTTCCAATGATGCATTTGACTGGAGTAGAAGATTTGAACTCTCTCTTGTATTAATTAATTGTGTCCCGATTTTTCTAAGAGTTTTATTGGGGGATTTGTTAGTCGGTGTAAAATAAAATAACTTTGGGCTTTAAATTGTTCAAATGGTTGTTACTTAACTTGATTTGTGGGAGATTATTTTATTTTATCTTCAAATGTTGTGGTTTAATTGTCCCACGAAGACGGGAATTTTGTGGTGGCACGCTAAATTGAAAATTTTTCATCATTTTCGAGTTGAAGTCTTTTAAGAGGTATTGATTTACAATTGCAAGAACTTGAAAATCGGTTTTGTGAGGTAAGTAAACATTACTAATTTGTAAGCCCTTTTATTCCCGCCAATGATTTTTTTTTTTGAATTTCATTTGCATAAAAAAATTAATCCACTTTGTTAAGTTTTATCCATGTGAATTTCTTAGTGTTAATTTTTTATTTATTGAAAATTTATTTGGTTACGTATATAAAAAATGATTCATTTTTAAATGTTAATATTGATACTTTTGTAACTAGTGCAGAAAGATGTATTTGAGGTAGTGTATAAGAGATGATTTATATTAGAATCACCTCTAAAAACTTATATGTGTCGGTCCTTACATCAAAACCACCATATAATTAGTAAAATATAATTAAAAATGAAGTACGGGAGGTGATTTTAACTTTAACCGCATCAAAAAAATCACGTAGGGGCGGTTCTTTTTAAACCCGCCGTAAACGAGTGTCCACCGGGTGGAAGTTTTCAAATTGTACCGCCTCGAAGACATAAAATTTACTTAGGGGATGCTTGGTGAATTTCATGGGAATATGAATGGGAATGAGTTTGATTGTGGAGGTTAATGGGTTTTGATAACCCATGTTTTGTGGGGGTATGGCTCAATACCAAAAATTGGGCAATCAAACCCATAGTGTGGTAGTTATCAAGCACCACTTTAATAGTGTTCCCCATTCCCTACTCTCTAAACCCTCCAACCAAGCATCCCCTTAGTGGCGATTCTTAATTAAAAAACCCTTAAAATCTTAAAAAAAAAAACCGCCCCTAAAAAAAACCGCCACTAAAATCATCCCGCACAGCTTAAACTCAAAATCCTTAACCCTAACTCCATCATGCTCCTTGGCAGCTCCGTGCTTCTTTGCCTTGATCCTCCATTGACGCACAAGTCACTTCTTTCTACTCCTCAGCTTATGCGCTCGCCTCTGCCCTTTCTGCTCTTCACAATAAAACACCCTTACCCTAATTGTACTTTACAAACTAAGTGCCGCCATGAGCCAGTCACCTCATCATCGCCACTGCACCACGACTTAATTAACATATTGGTAAGATTATCTTTCTTAGATAACTGTGTCCAACCTAATAAGATTCTAGATCTATGAAACCTGGTTCTATGGACTATATATTTTTTCTTTAATTTTTGTTTTCATAAGAACCCTAAAGGTTTTAGATCTAAATGTGTATGGGCTTTTGTAATGTATAGGGTTATGTGTAATTTCAAGGAGACTATTTGTAATTACAACTCTTAGATGTACATTGGAGATGTTGTTTAGTGAAACTAGGAGTATGTGATGATCTTAGAGGAGTCAAGAATGGGGACGCCTCCTCCTTGCTTACCAAAAGTATGTGATGATCTTTCTCATATTTTTTTTTCGCGAATTTCCTTCTTGTGATAGAATAATAAATGGTTACACGTTTTTTCAATTTTTTTTATCATCAGACTTGACATCGGATATCTAAATGTTTGTATGATTAATTCTGTTTTTGCACTGGATAAATAAGAGCCTAAATTTTGATTTTTTTAAAGTTACGTCATGCTTCTTTATAGTCGTGTCATTGCATCATCTTCCTGCTCAGTTTTTATTAGATACTCTAAGGTTTGTTATCTGTATATTTCGTGAGTACTCTGATTCTGTGTAGGGACTCGAGATTTTATGAGGTAAGGGTACGTTGTCAATCATTTTGGTTAGAAATTATATTCTTCTTGAGTGAATTTTGCTGCAATATGTTTGTTCATTGAAAGTCTTGCGTTAACTTTACAATACTTTATTTCTCTCGTAACATGAATTTTCATAACATGCAGACTAGGATGCTGAGCTCACTGAATTTGAGAAGAAGAATAAAAGACGTTAAGGCACTGACAATGAATTATGAATTTGTATTTATATGTAGGCTTTGTTTAACTTGGAATGACTAGCCTCGGGTTTAGTTTCTCCATCGCCGGGCTTTTATTTCTTTACCATCTTGGGGTTGCTCAGCTTCTAATTGAGAAGGGTTATATGAAGGTTCTTTGTTCTTACGGTTCAATTAATTATATTTTATGAATTTTAATTGAACTAATTTGCTAGGTAATTTATCCATTTACTACAGCTGATTTTAGCACAATTGAGTTAATTTTAACATTAAGTTTCACATTAGTATAATAGTATCAATGCACGATGAGATGAAAGTTCTTATTTATTTGATTTTTATTGTTTCCTTTTAACCTTTGACAAGTGAAAATTTCATTTTTGGTACACTATGTTGAACACATTCCAGAAAAGGCGCGATGTAGGTCATCATCAAACAATGTTTATTAAGTTGGCCAATTCATCAAAAAAGGTACAAAAAAAGCCCGATCAGGCTTTTTTGCTGACGTGGCGTGATTAAATACTTTCTTATCATTCTTCTTTAATTTTAAATTGACAAAAAAAACTGGGAAATCTTTCATTTTCGGTACACTATGTTGGCCACATTTCAGAAAAGGTACGTTAAATTGGCCATCATCAAATCATATCTGCTAAGTTAACCAATTCATCAAAAAAAAGGTCCAAAAATACTTTGAACGAATTTTTTCCTGACGTGCCATGATTATATATTATTTTATTATTTTTTATTTAAATATTAAGTTGTAGACAAAAATCTGTTTTGCCTTAATTTTCTTTTCTTTTAATCAAATAAACAAAATCTTAATTACTAAGAAATAACAAAAATATCAGTGATAAATATATAAACATAAAATAGATCTTCAAAAATTATAAAGTTAATATAATAGTTTATATGACTTTTATATTATTAATGTTATAATTAATACAAAATTAATAAACTCGGAGATAAATATAAGAATATAAAATAAATCTTAAAAAAATAATAAAATATATATAAAAATATATATGAGAAAATCTATTATAAATGAATTTTGAACTCTCTATATTTATTATATATTTTTAATATTTGTATTATATTTTTATATTTATAAATAATTAATATTAATTCTTATTGATTAATATTTAATCTTTGTTTTGCAAATAATAATAATAATAATAATAATAACTAAAGAGACTAAAAATTAACTAAAAAGAATCTGAAATGTAAAGTGTTCTAAAGAGACCAATTATTATTAGTTTACCAAAATTATAAAAACAATCTGAAATTATAAAATAGTAGAATTCTAAAAATTAACTAAAACAAATCTGAAATTTAAAAATTATTACTTTTTTTTTTATTTTCTCAAGTGGTTGCACTTTAAAATAAACTATAATTCAATAATGAATTCAGAAAACTAGGGGAGGAAGGCAATATTAAGGAATCCCACTAAACAACAAATGATCAATCAGATTCTAAAACTAGTTAGACAAGCAAATTAAGTAATAATAATTCCCAACCGAAAATACTAAGGAAAGTCAGATTCCAATGGGATAAAAAATAAAGAATAACRGGCCTGAAAAGCAGAATTTCATAGTGCTTCCACTTTTTTCCTTTGTTTTGTTGTACAGATTCTTCTCATATTCCATATAGGTGCAGTTTATGCATTTCTTTCTTTTCTTTTTTTTTTTTTGCTAAAATGTGCATTTCTTTTTTAATCCCTTTTTTGTTTGTTTGTTTCCTACTATTGTATTGCCACATCAGTATATCTTTTGTTCCCACTTTAAAGTTACAGCTGTTTTTCCTAAGTTAAAGTTCCATTATTATCATCAACCTAACACAGCAACAAAGCCCAGCCTGTAAGACTTAATGATTAAGGTCCAATTTGCTAACTTACACAGAAACATGATAAACCATTAAAAAAAACACTCTTGAATGAAAATTAAATACCCAAAAAAAAAAATAAAAATTGCAACAGTTTCAATTTTTTTGTCAGGAAAAGAAAAAAGAACTTACTTGTTTCCCTAAATCTTGAACCAAGCCTCAGCACATTGTTTGTGGGCCAAATCATCTTTACAAGAACATCCCAGTTCAATTGGGATCCCATAATCTTGATTATTGGTTATATCCAAGCTCAGATAGCAAATCCTACAATCCCCCATAGTTCTTGCCAAACACGCCTTAGTATTAAGTGGCCCAATTTCCAGATCCACTATCTCCACTGAACACTCTGAAACACTAGATTCCCTCCTCTCATGATCCTTTCCTTTATCATTACTAATATTATTATTGCCATCAATTTCCAAAACCCCAACAATCTCATTTGCACCAGTGGAGAGCTGTCCACCGCCTTCAGCCATGGCGGCGCCGCCGCCTCCATGACCACCGCAAACACCATCAGTAGTATTAGTTGATGCTATCTCAACAACAACTTCATTTTGTTGTAAAGATGACATTTTTACAATAGCCCAGATCAAGAATCTTCATGTACAGTAAAAAATAAAACTAAATAAGACTGAGATCATCAATAAWAATAATGTGAAGTAGGTTTTTGTACCCCACGCACTAGACCCCTCAAGTCTGTGACTGGGACAAATTCACGAACACTATACGAGCAAGAAAATAGTTTCTACTATAAAAGGGGAAAACACTCTTTAAAAGCCCGTGAAAAARGATCAACCTAAGGACCTCTGCACACCCATTCAAATATAGATACAACACAAATTACATTTACACCGTCCCGATTTCACAGAACTTGTCCAAAAATTTATATGCCGCAAACAATGTATCAGTAGAAATTAAGCTACTGTTTTTTCATGATCTAAAGATGGGTCTTCAATGTAGATAATTTATCAATACTTCATCTACCAAGTAGTTCCCTAACAAATTCTGTATAAATTTTTGTTTCAATTCAATCAAAACAACATTGCGCTAGTATATACAGTATTTTTCAGAATTGGGAAAAACTTACCCTCAAATTATCAATCTCGTACTCCGCTGAAGATGAATATATGTTGGAGGGATGCTGGCAGGAGGTTTTGGCCGGCGACGTGGTGGCAGGCAATTTATTATGGGTGACGGGAGAGAGGGGTTAAGGTTAATGTTTTCGTGGATGGACAGTGATTTTCGAATGTCGGAGGTGATTGTGGCAGAAGATTTTGGGTGGTGGTGGCGGGTGATATGGCGGTCGGCGACGTGGTGGCGAGATAGGGTTTGGGCGACGGGAGAGAGGGTGAGAACGGAGGACGGCAGTAATGAGAAATAAGAAATAAGAAATACAATAATTAAAATAAAAAAAATAAAGTGTGTAATATTTGATCGAATAAAATATTATAAAATTTGGAAAGTTTTACCAGAAGGTATTTTAAATTATAAGTTCTAAATAGTTTGATATATCAGATGGTACTTAAAATATACGTTCTGAAAAGTAGATATTCAAGAACGGGTTTTAAATATACCTTCTAAATATGGGCAGTCTCCGATTTTTCAGAAGGTACATTTTAAAATCCGTTCTAGGATTCTGACTTTATTTACGAAAATGCTACCGGACAGACATTCTAGAAGGTAGCCGAAACAACCGTTCTAGAATGTCTGTTCTTGAATGTGTTTTTTGTACTAGTGAGATTATCCAATCTTATGGTCAAGATGAGTCCCTAGGTTCACATATAATGATGTGTTCTAATTTGAACCCAACCCTCTCTCTCTCTCTCTCTCTCTCTATATATATATATATATATATATATATAGATATAGATATATATATATATATTTTTATTTTTTTTTTAATTTCTTGAAAATTTATCTTACTGCAGGGCGTGAATGCTATGAAAGATTAGCTTACTGGAGAATAGCACCAACATCCTACTTTATCTCACTAATCAGTTTAATCAAGGCAATGCTACTACTTCCAAAAATCTGTCGAGTTGGAATGGAACCTGCTTTCTATGCCCTTGGTTGGAGCATTTCTTGCTGATTCATATCTTGGAGAATATTGGACTACTGCCACCTTTTCTATCATCTATGTTATTGTAATTTGTTTTATATCACTTTCGTAAATTAAACTTTTACTTGTAGGATTCGAACATTGGGCATATATGTGGTGAACTGTCAAATGAGAGAGCCCAATTAAAAGTGATCAAATAAAGTTTAAGATATTGACTTTAATGTATCTAATAGGACGTGGGCCTTTGATGTGTGATACTCAATGAGTTATCTATCTTAATGATGGGCTAAAATAGGCAAACCTTAGATGACTCAAGTATATAAGGGTTATGGTCCTTAGGTCATACATATCATCATTATCACCTATTTTATTTTGCATCTTATCGTCAGAACAGAGCATTGGATACGTGTTGCCCTAGAAGGCCAAACTCCAAAATCAATCTCTTATGGATTCAGGTACGCTTCCGTAAACTATTTCATGATTTTTAATAATTCAATATAATAGTTTCGCGATTATAACGATGGTTTTCGCTAAGATTTTATTATCTTACAAGTGGTATCAGATCGCTTGTGGATTCAGGTACGCTTCCGTAAACTAACTCATGATTCTTAATAATTCAATATGATGGTTTCTCGATTATAGCGATAGTTTTTGCTAAGATTTTATTATCTTACAAGTGGTATCAGAGCCGATTATATTGAGTTATTGAGAATCGAATTTATTTGGAGATTTAATTATATTTATGGAGTCAGACATGCAATTCGAAAACAAGTTTTGTTATTTATAGATTTAGTTCTGAAAATCAATAACAAATTGTTCTTGTGGGTATATGGTTAAATAAATAAATAATCTAGATCAGATTGGATACATTATTTACTCACCAGGTACATACTTTCATTATTTTTTTTTCTGCGATTTTATGGATTCAGGGCCTCATTAAGACGTCTGGTATTAAAAAAAAACATGGATTGACCTAGTCCGTACAAAACTCAGGATGGGACCTTGTTCTTTTTTTTCGATTATGCATGCCCCTGCTTTTGGTTTATGGATTCAGATTAATGTTGAGCAAAGCACAAATAAAAATAAAAATTCTTATGGCCCATTTCACAATCAACATAAATGCTTATTTTTATTTTTGTTGTTGTATTGGGACTAGTTTGGGATTTCTTGAGTTTTGAAATTTTGTGGTCCATTTGCGGTTTAAAGAGATTAAAGGGTCTTAACATAATTTTATCATTATTTTTTTAGATTAAATTAAAGTTTATTTAATTTTTTAAATTGATCTCAAATAACAAATAAGACCCTACAATCAAGTTAATCTTAGAATTTAAATTTTAAATTATAATATTGGTATGGTTTTATATATTTTGAGATATATTAATTGAAGTAACAATGTCAAAAAAGTGACCTCTCTTATGAAAATTAGTTTATTTCAAAGGGAGAATTCCCAACTAGGCCAAAAACAAATAAAAACCCCAATTAATCCATACTATAATATTACTTCCCACTTACTCACAAGTACACGTATTAAGACATTGATACCCTTAATCCCTATAAAAAATAACCCTCTCACGCCCGCCTTTCCACCTTTCCTCCCGAAAAATCTGCAATCAAATTCCTTCCCTTTTTGGCAAAAAAATCAAGAAGATACAACAAAATGGTTGCAATATTCCAGGTTTAGCGAACTGGTAAAATGAAGAAGCTTCTGTAATTGTAGAAAAACGAATCGTGAAAATTTGGAGAACTTCGAATTTCTGCCTAGGGTTTATTCCGAATTGAAGATTTGCGGAGGGTGTGATTTTCCCCAAAATCGCTGATAGGAATTCGATACAATTCTCCAGATAATCACATAATTGAAGTTGGTTATTCACTGATTCTCAACCTATCTATCCCCAGTATGGAATTCTCCCTATATATGGAAGTGTCGTAGGTTTTTTCGATTTTGTATTGCATGTACACGAAAAATGAACAGACCAACTATTCCGTTCCAGCGACTAAAGATGACGAACAAGCCTTCCCCCTCCGTAAGTATTTTGTTCTCATTTTTTTTTACTAGTGAAGGCGTTCAAATTAAAAGGACTAGTATGTAATTGATAACTAATCGGTAGTTGGCATATCATTATGCACTATAACCTTGCTGAATTCGATACTGAATACCATTTACACAGACTAGGTTTGCTTGTGATGAACTTATTTTGTAAGGGAAAAAATAGAATTGGCCAGAAACGGGAAGGAACTTTTTCATATATACCCATGCTCATATGTAAAAGTTTCCCAAATTTGTAAACCTGTTGTTATTGGTGTGATTTCTTTGGAAAAAATGTAGAATTGTGACAAAACCGTGTGGCCTTTGTCAAAGGTGTTGGTGTATTAATTTGACGGAATTGTAACTAGTCTGTAATTGGCATCAACTATCTTAAAGTTTGTAGGATTGAATGAATAGAGATTAGTATACAATTGTCCTAATATGTAGTAATGAGGAATATGTAGTCTGTATTGCTGTTATGTAAAGCATAAAGTACGGAGTGCATTCCATACACCGGGTGGTAAGTATGTGTGCATTGGTAATAACTAGTCCGTAATTGGTAGTTTGTAATTCTTTCTTCTAGTAGTATGAATTTCATCTAGGTTGTAGTATAGAATTATATGCCAAGTACGTAATATAAATTTCATCGTGTGTATTGGTATTCCATTATGAAATGTAACGGTTCCATTTTGCGACATTCTGTAAGCTAAATTTGTAACTAGTATATAATTGATCCTCCTATGTAAATGTATCGAGTGAACTCTGCAGTATTTTTTATTCTGTATATAGAATGTAAATTTATTGGAATTGGTGAGAAATACAAAGGGGACTTTCAACATTATTCGAAAACTAGCTTTGTAAAATGGGAAAAAAAAAATCAGATACCTGTTGTCATCGGTCTGATCTGTAGGAATAAAATGTGTAATTTCTGATAAAAGGGCGGGAATGTAATTTCTGAAAAAATTACAGATACCTGTTGTCATTTTGAAACTAGTATGTAATTGTCGTAATCTGTCATAAAGTTTGTATTCTGGAATGAAAAGGAGATGTAGTATGCAATTGTCCTAATATGTATTAATTTGTTATAGATGTATGTAATTGCTGTTATGTAAATCAAAAAGGTTTGGTATCTTTCTGCCAAGTTTTACTTTGTCAAAGGAAGAAAGAGATTCCTTTATGCAAATAATTAAAATTTTACTATGATTATTAATTTTCCTCGGCATAAATA
>BMAC01000989.1:151566-181358 GCA_014905375.1 Phtheirospermum japonicum | reverse complement strand
CCCCCACCCCCCGGAAATATGCATGTAATAACTAGTCTGCTATTGGTAGTTTGTAATTCTTTCCTAGTAATTGTCCTAGTAACTAGTCTGTAATTATCAACTAGGAATTGAAATCAGTATGGAAACCATCCCGGTTATAGTATAGAATTATATGCGAACTTCGTAATATAAATTCCTTCGTGTTTATTAGAAAATGAACAATAGTAAATGTATTCAGTATGGAATTCATCCAGGTTATAGTACATAATTATATGCCAAGTTCGTAGTATAGATTCCATCGTGATTATTAGCAAAAAAATAATAGTAGCATGGTCAGTTTCTACTAGTAACTAGTCGCTAATTGATAACTAGTCCGTAAGTGTTAGTTTGTATATCATTCTTCTAGTAGTACGAAAATCATCTAGGTTGTAGTATAGAATTATGTGCCAAGTACGTAATGTTAATTCCGTCGTGTGTATTGGTAAATGTAATATAAATTCTTGATTTTGAATTGAAATTCATTCTTCTTTTTTTCACTATAAATCTTTTAATTCAGTACTATTTTTCCAGTACTAGTTTTTTTGTTTGTTTTTTGGTATACATATTTGTATGGGGATGTCAATTTGTACTACTCTGTTCCTATTTATTTTAGTATTTTCATTATATATATATATATATATACACACACACACACACACATGTATGTATATTAGAAGTATGGAACTCAATTAATGTCATACTTCTTTGTCTCATGGTAGCTTGAATTATTGTGTGTTTTTTCTTTGCCTAATGATTTATGTGACCAAGTTCTTCGTGAGATTTTTTCCAACTAATTCAATTTGAAAAGAACTTGTATGTAAATCATATTGGTTATTTAATCTCATACTAGTTTATCTATTTATAGTATGGAATGATGATTTGTACTGATCTGCTCGTAGTTGGGTTAGTTAGTATTTTTTTTCTTAATTTGTAGTATGGAATCCAACTAAATACATACCAATGAGAAATTTCTGAATTTTTATTCAGATTCTTGTTTTTCTGATTCTGGATCTCATCTCATGGTAGTTTGAATTATTATGTGATCAGTTCTATTTTTCTATTTCGAGTAATTTACTTGACTAGTTTCTTGTTGGAATATTCTCCAACTAATGCGTTTTGAAAAAAATGGGTAGTGCATAATTCATATTGATACTTGAATCGTATACTAGTTTATTATTTTTTCATGGAACGATAATTTGTATTGATCCTACGCAATTTAGTTTGTTTGGGTCCTTTTTTTTTTTTGAAGTATATAATCCAACTAATGTCATACTACTTTTCCCATAGTAGTTTGAATTATTATTGATATCATATAACTTTTGTCGGTGAAACATGAATACTGGTATTAATGTGTCGATATTTATTTAATTTCTTTATGTAATATGGTTTTTTATTCTAAGTGTAGTATGGAGCTCAGTTTGGAATTCCAAATAGGTAGTCTGTTATCATGTTCGCTGTCAATTAGAATTACATACTATATGTTAAAATTATGTGCTATCTGTTACATTGTTAGAATTACCTACTACATAGTTTGGAATTAGAGATAGGTATATGTTTTTGGTATTGTGTGGTGGCAAAGGTTTGATAGGTTTGAATGAATTATTGAATTTGATGTAAAAAAAAAGTGTAGAAGGCTTAATGGTAAGTAGTATGTGTTTTCTTTTGGATATGAGTTGCATCTGTGTATATATTTTTTAAACTAACTGGAGGAGTATAGTGGAGAATTCAATAGCAATCTAAACTACTTGTTGAGTTTCTTGTTATGTAGTATTGGACTTCTTGTTATGTATTGGAGAAAAAGTATACATTCTTCAACTATTCAAGTTTGATATATGTTATGGTGCTATGTAAAGTAGGGTATTTATGTTTAAATTCTAGACCCCCTTAGGCCCCTAGTCACTAGTCCGTCACTTAGCGATTTTAAGATTCATGTTATACATTGTTACTTTGTATATAATTATGTAGCATAAGGTTTAATTTTGCATAGTAGCTGCTTACGTTGTCTGCATTCTTACCTTTCAATTTTGTATGGAATCAGTATATGTAGTATGAAATTGGATTTCGGCAGTGTCTGCATGATGACATGTTGTATAGAGTTTGTGTGTATAGTACAAAATATGTGTAATTATATTTGATTTTTGGTAGTGTGTGTTGTACAATAGGTTTTTTTTTCCCATTAATATGTATGCTTTTTTAAAATTGAAATGTGATCGTGCTATTTGGTTTGGTATTCTCATATTTAATATCATATTTGCCAATATATGTAGATGTATTTTGAAAATTATTGTATAATGTGATTTTCAATTCGAGTTTTCACTATATTTAATTGAAGTTATGCAGTAAATACGCAATAGAAAGGCATGTCAAGAGGTTGTCCAAAAGATAATATCCGACGATTCAAGACTGACATTTTGAAGACAATTTTATGAAACCGTGACTTTACAAGACACTGTATATCGAACATGTTTTGTCAAGTATAGTTTTGCCTATTGTAGAAATAGTATGAATAGTATAGAATTTTATAGCATATTCGTTGTTAAGTATGGTTCTGTAAGTTATGTGGATAATGATGTTCGGGAATTAATAATTAATTTTTGATTACATATTTATGTAATTATCGTAATTAATATAGAATGATAATATCGAGTATGAAATTAGTGTTCTCCATATGGAGTTATTATGGTATTATTTTGCACTATGGAATCGCTATAATCATTGTGAAATTGCATAGGATGTAATTGTTATGCCCATTTTATAATTTGAATTACACATTAGATAATAAGTTTCTCAATATTAATTTTACATTACCCACTTTATTACCAGTTTAAGAAAGAAAAAACTATTGTCATTTCAAAAACATACTCCAAGTTAGGAAAAACAAATTGAAGACGGAATTGTAATTGAATAAATTGAACAAGGAAAGTACTTTCAAGAAATAAGGAATTGTAATTGAATGAATTGAAGAAGGAAAGTACTTTTAAGAAAGAATGAATTTTAATTAAAATTGAAGAAGGAAAGTTATTGTTGATTCTGCAAAAATATCAAGAGTGGAGTAAGTAGATTTGAGAAGCGGGATTTTGGCATCTTACCATGCATAAGCATGGGCATATTTGAGAAA
Source organism: Phtheirospermum japonicum (assembly GCA_014905375.1). NCBI lineage: Eukaryota > Viridiplantae > Streptophyta > Magnoliopsida > Lamiales > Orobanchaceae > Phtheirospermum > Phtheirospermum japonicum. Next base: position 178,222 of record BMAC01000989.1, on the reverse strand, counting down.
GCACGTATTAATTTTTGTTGTAATGGGATAAATATAACTTAAATGGGAATATAAGATTTGAATGGATTATATGGGATACTATGTTTTAAAAAGTGTATCAAATGAGAATTTTCCCTATTTCAAAATATAAAAGGTTGTGTGCATGTAATTTATGTGAATATTCATCGTCCATAAGGAAGATTCATATTTATCATAATTACATATGCAATTTTAGTAGTAAACGTGTGATGATTATTTGGTTTTTCATATGAGTAATGAATCGGCCAAAAGGAAGATTCATTGTTTGATATATTCTTATTATCGGTGTTTGATTACTGAGACAAGTTGTCAATTACAAGTCAATATCTTGTCAAAAGATGAGATTTTAATGTAGTGTCTATATCTTGAGATGGGATTTACCATTTACTTGAATTTATTATTTGGATTCTACGTTTATTTTATGTGAGCATGACAAGTTTATTTTCATTAATTCAATTATGTCTAATCCTGCTAATATTACTGTCGGCATCAACTCCATTCCTATGCTAAATGGCACAAACTTCAAGTCATGACAAGAGAATCTTTTAATAGTTCTCGGAGTCATGGATCTCGACCTTGCGATAAGGACTGATTCCCCACCACCTCTTACGGATAAAAGTACTACGGATGAAGAGAGGGATATGGAAAGGTGGGAGAAATCGAATCGCATGTGTATGATGGTCATGAAGAAAGCTATTCCAAAAGCATTTAGGGGCACTATGTCTGAGAAAATCACTACAACTAAAGAATTCCTTGCAGATATTGAGAAAAGGTTCGTCAAGAACGAAAAGGCTGAAATTGGTACGCTCTTGACGAATCTGATCTCAATGAGGTATGGAAGTAAAGAAAATATTAGGGAATACATTATGTGTAACGCCCCGATTTCACTTTAGTTTAAAAATGATTTATATTTTTAAAATAATTAAATATAAGAAATCTTGGCGTCACAATAAATGTCAAATTTCGTAATTTTAATTTAAAAGATCAAAAGAAAATAGAAAATCTTCTTTAGGTTCAAAATTACGCAGCGGAAAATAACATTCATAATATAAATATCTAAAACTCCACCAATGGAAAATAATTTAAAAACACGCATTTATGTCTAATTCGACTTGTAATCAAAACAATAAAATAATTTAAGAACATAAATTCAGTGTCAAAGTTTTGTTCATTTCCTCGTCTCCCATTCACTCGATATCGTCGTTGGTACCTAAAAAAAATATCGTTGATTTGGGATGAGCTCAACGTACTCAATAGTTACACCGACATTTCTATGCAAAATCATACAACTCAAATATAGCACAATTAACCATAGAATTCGCAAATTTTAACGTCGAAAAACAGTTGACTGCAGCTAAAACGCGGCGAGTTTCCTCGATGACACTTTAGGTCATAGGCACATAAGGCCCCTGGTTTTAATCAATAGGTATAGCACGCCGGGATGAACCCGATGACAACTTTTGGTCACAGACAACTTTTGGTCTACGTCTATATTAGATTTTATAAACATCGAACTTCATGATACACATAGCACGTAGATTTAAGCATGTAAAATTGAACATAGATAAGTCGGTGGTCCCTACCTCGTAAATATGTCGTGGAAAATCGAGCGAATGCACGTAGTTGAAATCCTAAATCCCCTTAATGCTCGTCACCTAATAAATTAGAAAATGCATTTAATTAGTAAAGGGAAGGTTGAAGCAAGACAAGACTAAAAGTGCTAATATTGCCTTAACTTTTAAATTTAATGGCAAGGGATTAAAGCGAAAGAAGGATAAGGAAACAATACACACAACACCACAAAAGAAACAACAAAAGGCACCTAGTGCAATAGACGATAACGGTACTGGTACTGGTATGGGTTGTTTCTTCAGTGGAGGTGAGGGGCATAAGAAGAAAGAGTGTACCAACTATCACGACTGGCATTGATTCAAACATTTGTGTTCCTGCTTTATAAATATTTGTTAATTATTCAAAAGCTCGCTCGCAAGAGTACGAGTTCGCATGTAGGTTGGTAAGATAAAGTCGATCTCAAGGAACAAGCAATCGGAATCTCAAACGTTTGTTTATTCATGAATTAAACGAAACTTGTACAATTTGGGGGTTTTGTTTGGTTTGATTATCTAAGAATTTAAAACGCAATAACATTAATGAAAACTAAGTAACTTCAATTAATTAATCAACTAGAAATTAATATCATGGATTAACTCCAAGAAATCAATCTAGAAAGCATGTACGAATCTAAATAGCAATAAAACTCAAACGAGAATAACTAGTATAAACGAAAATCAATTATCATAAACGAAACGTAAACAGAATCAAATAACATGAACGAATTATATATCTTGAAAAGTATAAAAGTAATTAAATAGCATGAAAGCATGAACAATATTAAATCTCCAATAACCAAGCATAAATTTATTAAACTAAATTAAGATGAAATATTACGAATCCAATTATCCAAAGTAACTAAGGTTTGAAGCATAAAATAACTTAAGAACAATAATAAAAGCAACTACTTAATCGCATGAATTAAACTAAGAAAGCAATTAAAAAATTTAGAATACTTATTTGAACTAAGAAGTGCAGTAAATCCTCCAGCTATTCCGGAGAAAACGTGTAGATCTTGGCCGAAAACCAAATCACGAACTAAAGAACAGAGCTTGGAACTTTTGACTCTTGAATCTTCGATCTTGATCTTCTATTATGATATGGGATGTAAAAGTATGTTGTTTTTCAGGCTAAGGACCTAAAATAAGGTTATGGTGGTGATATGTGTGTTTTGGGACAGATTTAGGGAGGGGGTTATATAGTTTTCCCATGTCTTGGAGCACAAGTTAGGGCAAAAATGAATTTCTGGGCAGATAACGGTAAGACTTAGCGGTATGAGTTACCGTTAACTATACCGTTAACCCTCTCTGAGTAGTCTCTGTCCATCTGTAGCGGTGTGATAGCGGCAATAAAGTAATTGTTAAGTATACCGCTAAACCTCTCTATCGCTTCCTAAGGGTGTAACTAACGGTAAAGAGGTACCATTAAGGTTACAGTTAGTTTCGTCTGGGAACTCTCTGTCCATCTTTAGTGGTAAGGTAACGATAATGGTAGCGGTAATGGTTGCCGCTAACTCGTAAGTTCTGCTACTTCTTCATCGGAACGCTCGATTATCATTTCTTAATTATTGAACTTCGTCTCTTATGTGTTGAACTCTTCCGGTTACTTAGCTATAAGATGAAAAACAGAGAATAACAACCTATTTGCATCAATTTAGATCATAATATGGTAAAATAAGCTGGAAGTATAAAATTACAAAATTAAGCTTAATCTACCCAACTTATACCAATAATAATAAGAAAAACTAACTAAAATACTAATAAAAATAAGGACAAATATATGTTAATCAACTACCCCACGCTTTATTGGTTTGTTCGTTCTCGAACAAACGATAGATTTAAAGAATAACAAAACTGAAAATAAATTTAAGCAATGAGTCGTGTCGTGCTACATAGATAATTTTAAAAATATAGATAATGTAACGCAACCTCAAACACTCGACCATTATTACATTGTCGCTTCATAAACAAATCATAATTCCTCACGAAGGGTAATACATAAGTGTATGCTCAAGCCCTCAAGAATTTTTATAGGGACGTGTTTACACTCAATTCATCAAATACAAGCACAATAATCATGCACTGAAAATAAAAAAACCTCTCCATCGCAGTTAAGTGTGTAATCAATAAAGAATAGGAAAAGGTCTTTTCGGGTTGTAATGTAGGCTCTTTTGATGGGTATGGAATATATAAGTCGTGTGGCTAACTCACGATCTAACGTGATCAATAACTCACTCAGCTAATCTAATCATGAAGCAATGTGCTTCACCTCAATCAAAAGAAACCTCACTAAACACTCATAAGGTAGCCTTTAAACTTGGGCTATTTTTCAACTTGAAAACCGTAAACCGACTTTCGCTCGAACCACTTTAACACGTAGAAGCTTATGATACGCTTCTTCTTTTCAAACACAACTCTTGTCTTCTAAACATTAGGCTTCATAAGAAACTCAACACTAAACACAAGCCTTTATAATCTTAGGCAATGACTCAACATGATTCACCACCCTTCTTATTCTTTTTTTTTTATTTTATCCATTTCTTATTCATTTTTATGTTTTTTTATCCCCCTTTTATTCTTTTTTATGGGGTCATTTTTTTTAAGGATGGTGATCCTTTATTACAACTTTTTCATAAATCCTTGATAAAATCTCCAAAACACAAGTAACCAATAAAAATAACTAACTCCTACCCCACGCTTTTAACAATCGTAGGAGTCGACTAAAAACACTCATGACTTTAGGAAATGGATTATTTGGCTATGAGGGGCTCATTCAAAATTTATAGTGGCTAAAATATATGGATATGGCCGGAATAAGATTTTTTTTTTTTTGTGCCTTAACATCATGTTCAAAGCTAACTACACACAGCGACTTCAAAAAGTTCTTAAAATAGAACTCACTCAAGTACATGCAACGATGATAAATACTCAGGCTACTCACACGCTTTTGCATGAAAAGTCTTGGATTGACATTGCTTTTTAGGTTTTGCGAAATTATTTGCGTCCAAGTACCATTTTATAATATATAAGTAATAATTTTGAAAAATCATTCACTTATGCACGCTTAAAGACAAGAACATCAAATTATACTTAGTTAACTTTGACAGGCAAGCCAGACAAACACAATTCAGCGCAGAAATGACAATTAAACATGAGAAGTTACTAATTATTACAGGCCATAAGAATTCAAATTGCACAAATAACAAATTACAAATCATACTCGACCCTCCCCCTCCCTCAAAATTCGGCAATCTCTGGATTGCCATAAGCACAAATAAAATTAAACGGGGTGAGAAAAAGAAAAACTTCCTTGAAAACGTAAAAAGGTCGAGTCGCTCATGTCGATGACGTGCAATTGGCAGTCGTCTCGATTCTCAATATTTGAATTGCCCCTTAACAAAAAATCCGAAAACAAAAAATAACAAGAAAACAAATAATAAAAATAAAAAGCGCAAGAAAATAAAAACATTGTCCAACATAAAATAAAACACAAATAAAAGTATCACTCCCACGGTGGCATGTGACCTTTTGGACCCTAGAATGGAGCGTTGTCAAGTGGAGGAGCAAGAGGCCATTGACCCATAAATCGGGCAAAATCGGTCGTCAAACCAGTCAGTAAATCCCTGTTGGCCTCGCTCACCTCTCTTCCTCGGCGAGCCTCCTCATGTGCGAACTTAGCCTCTCTATGCCCCCGCCTCGCTTCCATAACAGCTATCCTCGTGTTCTCGTTTGCCTCATGATCCTATTCAAAGGCTAGGCGTGCATCCGTCCTAGCTGCCTGGGCATCATACTCGACGCCAGAGAGTCAGTTATAGACATTCAGCTTAAAGTCCCTATAGTCGGTCAAGTAGGCGTCGAACTCGGGCCGACCCCACTGTGATGTTCCTCTAGTTGATCCAAACGCGGGACCATCATGAGTCCCAGTACATCCTTAATCAACCACCGACGTTTCCTTGCCAGCCTCATTCTCTTCATCATCGTCGTCGTCTTCCTATCCTTCCTCTTCATTCTCCTCAACATTCGCCCACAATAGTGTTACCGACCGTCTCTCTCCTCTCGGTCGCCCGGGGACTCGAACCATATGCCATGAAAGTGACAGTTGCTGATAATTATGCACATTGCCGTAGTCCCTCAGTGTGTAACTGCACACCTCGGCAATTCCCGTGATGAAAATCCCATGCGACATAGGAACCGGTCGCATATCACTAGTCTTCTTCATGCTCTTCAAGTACTTAATGATCAATTGGTAGATTTGGACAAGTTTCCCCTTAGTCATGCACCACAGGGCATACAGCTCGTCCCTCGTAATCAACGTCAGCTCCTCCTTGGCAATCACACATCGAGCCAAGAATCGGTACACGGCGTATAACGCGTTATCTTTCACCATCATGAGGGGGTATTGGATCCTCCCCTCATAGCCCGGATATGAAATAACTGCCCAAAACTCCCGCTCGTTATAATTATAGTCTCGTTCACGGAGCATTAGTCGACCTTCAAAACCAAATATGGCCGTGATCATCTCAGGGGTGATATTGTACGCTCGGCCCCCGAATCGACATGTCAACGTGTTATCGACCATGATCTCAAATGAAGTGTAAAACTCGAGCATCATTTGCTCGTAGGCCGGGACTTGAATCAGAGCCCATTCCATGCAATTGAGGCTATTAATAAACCCCACAAACTTTTCAGTGAACGGATCACCTTGGACTACTTGGTCCAATAAGTAATCAACTTCGATGACCACTGGATTCACAATCTGTCGGTTCAACAATGAATTATAAAGATCGACTTCGTCGTCCTAAACCTTGAACCGGGATCCAATCGTCCATTGCATATTTTTCTCGTGTTGCGTGATGATGAGGCCATGGCGTCAGAATGAAATAATAAATTGTCGGACTGCGGCTTTGAATATGGTCGGAATGCGACCTTGAAAATGGTCCTCAACTTTGCAAAATCTGAACCGGCAGAATACTTAGCGATTAGGCCTAGCGGTAAGCCTAACTGTTAACCCGTATCGCTAAGTTTTAACAGTATGCTAGCGGTCACCGGTACCGTTATTGATACCTCTAGCGCTTTTGTCGAACAACTTGCGTGAGAAAATTCACGGGCGGTTTCTCAAACAAAATTAACTCAAATAGTCTAATCTAAATAACCCGCAATCCCAACCAAACAGTTTCGAGGAAGATGAGAAAAGCAGCCACGCTTACCCCAAACTGTAGCAAGTTCGGATCTGAAAAAAAAAAGAATTTGCGGCGAACAGTTGGCTCCTTTGAATTCCGCATCCGAATAGTGTCCAAAGTCGCCGGATATCGGCATATGGCTGAATTGAAGTGGTGATGTAGCGGTCGGGGTAGCGATATCTCTCTCAAAAAGTGGTAGCGGTTTGTGGTAGATTTAAAACTTGATACATGATATTAACAAATTTTCATCTATTAGGTGATAGAACAAATATTTCGACAATACCTACTCATCCATGGGCAGAGTTGGGGAAGAATGAGTGTCGACTGCCATTCATCCTTGGAGCCAGATGCAGATACCACTGGCCCATCAAGAGATGGAACGTACCTCCAGATGAAATCTATGTATTAGATTCATCAAGTAAAATTCAGAATGAAAAAGATGACACAATTAATGGTTTATAAATAAACGAATGTTCACCATCATCGAAGCTCCTATCAAAAGCTCATATCAATCACACGAACAATCATTTTTTGATTTAAAAAATACTGATATTGGACTTTAGAATTTTGTGATATAGTTTTACAAACCTGCAAACCACCTTCGGTGAAGATATGGAGAAAATTAAGGCTTGTCACAGCAGCAACCCAGTCACTTCCAAGTGCTATTACTCTAACTTCCTCCCCTTCAAATCGCATAGACCACTAAATTTGCACAAGGAAACCAGCATCAGCTAACTAAAGGTAACCATTTTAGCATAAGGCCAATGGTATTTTTTTTTTTTTTTTTAATGAATAGCCTATTCTCCGATGGTATTTAGAAGAAGATATTATTCCATATAAACAAGAAAATGAAGATGGCTAACCTCAGTGTTATTTGCCCATCTACTGAAGGGATGATACATAAGCGTGCTCATATTCTTCTCATCTTTGCATGGATTGACAAATACACTCCTATTCTCATTGATAGAAGCGATTGTGAAACCAAAATAGTCAATCATTGCAGGATCACGTGGGTCGCTGCTAGTGTCATGGAAATTTGTCTGCAATTAAATCATGTAAACTAATTTAATAGAGGATCATATTCAAATTATCATTCTAGTGTTCAAGAAAATCTGGAGTAACTTCATCCTTTCCACCATTGGACAATAAGTTCAGTGTTTGATCCAATATTCGGTCCTGGTAATTCAGTGTTCATAATGTAGATTGTGTTTATTATGAAGACTACAGGTGTTCAAGTAGGAAAACAGATGAAAGTCATTACATCTGAATATTCATAAACCACTTAATGGTGTAGTAATTTTCATTTTGGTTCTCTAAGTTTCATTCTAGCCAATATCACACATTTCGTATGGATTTTGGTAACAGCTAATCACCAGAGGTAAGAAAATAGAGATAACAGTGTACCTCTATATGTGAATATCCACCATGATCCATTGTGGTTATATTTCCGAGCATACTGTTGCACATAAAGTGCCTTTTTCCAGGTTGTGCAGGTGTAGGTCCAAGCTTATTATAGATTCAGCCCATCAATCCAATATTCAAGTCCATAGACCAAAAACAATAGTAATTAATTAGTAGCATAATTAACATATAATCAGTAGCCAACAAATTCAAAAAATAGAAAAAAGAAATAAAAACCAAATAAAAATATAGTTAATTTTTTTCTCACGGCTCAATTGATTCAGTTTCTTTAAATCACACAATTCAGTCACAAAATAAATTAAAAACCAAATAGAATCTTACAAATTAACGCATTTTGGCATTTGACATTCTGAAATCAACAAATAACAAATGGTTTCATAAATAATGAAAAAAAATGTAATAATAGAAATAAATCAATTAAGAGTACGATGAAGAAAGATTATGGGGATTTAACAAGGCGATTAAGCTTATGCTTCCTCTTCTCAAGATCCTCTGGTGGGTTGAGAAAATCGTAGTCATTTGAGATAGCCTATTTTCAGTAATCAATCAATAAATACCCATTAAATGACAAAATAAATCTCAATAAAAACAATTCATGAAATAATCTAAATTAACACAAGAAATTATAGAGATGATGAATCATTTATAAACTCACCATCTTTGACAAACGGTGCAAACCAATCGCCAGCTCAAAGTGGTGCACATTATGAATAGATAAAAACAAAATGCCACATAACAAAATGCAGTGAAACAGCAAGCAACTGTCTCATGCCACCTCAATTTCAGAAATCCTGTGAAACATTCAAATGCCCAACATAGAGGTCCAGTATCAGCCTGTTCGCTTCATAGAAGGTCAGTGAAAATATATGAATAAGATGTAATAAACATCAAGGAAGAACACAGGAATTAGAATTTAACTTCAAAAGAAAATGCAATACACATGGAATAGTTATATTAGCAAATCAGGACTTTGATAGTCGAGACTCAAATTAACAGTATTAATTAAGTCAAAAGTGCAGAAACCCTCAGAGAGAATGCACAAATTATACGATGATCGGTTTCCCACAACTATTTCTGAGTCCACCACAACAATTACATTGAATCCAGTTCTTGAAACCAATCACCAAGGGAAGGCTGAAAAACTAAAGAGAAAAAAACAAGGGGGGGAGGGGGACAGGACTAACAAGATTCTCTTGAAGTTTCAACGTCTACACTATTCCAAGCAACTAGTACTATTTCCTCATATTCCCTTATCATTACTCGGAAGAGTGTAGAAACTGAAACTTTGAGAGAATCTTATAATATAGCCATCCATAATGATTTATCAACAGCCTGATAGTTCTGAACCAGCAATATTCACTCGATTATCAACTATATGACCCTAATTAGAAAAATACTATACCTGATTTGGATATGTTGGCCCTTTCGCAGCAACGGGTAATTCCTGAAACTTCCACTTTTGGGAATGCTTGTCCTTACTTCATTTAGTCAACTCGTTCACATGGAAACACAACCTTGTCTAGGCTGCACAAACAAGACAAAGAAAACTCATGCCAATTTAGTCAACAGAAACACATTTATCGTAAACATGTATTTTTTTTAAGGTTATAAATAGGTTACCTTCGATTAACCACATTATGCACATGGCATAACCATCGGGAAAAGTCATGATGAGAGCTAGCCTCCACTGGGTTTGCCCTGCACAGCATTTAAAATATATGTGAAGTTTGGTTGCTTCTTTCTGCTCGGGAATATGTGAAGTTTGGTTGCCAATCCCTTAGAGAKAAACATTAAAAAATTTAAGATGGTTTAAAGAAGAAGAAGAAGAAGAAGATAACATTTACTTACCTCCAAGATACTGATAAAGAAATTTTTTAAAGTTGGCAAAGCTCTATTATCTACATGAACTTCGGTCTCAACATTTAGGTGCTCATATCTGACTTCTATCATTGGCAAATTAATTCCAACTCTGGAAAAAAAGAAAAAGAAAAAAAAAAAAAGCACAGGTATCGAAAAATTCAGAAATAAATTACTATTAAACAAGCAAAACAAACCAAATAAAATATAATCAGACTCAGTTACCTATCAATCCTATTCTTAAACTTAAACAAAAACTTTTCATTATCTTCTTCCACAACTTTCACTAGCCTTTCAACCAATTGTTTCCTTTCTTGAAACCCGAGATCTTGTACATCAACCTCATTCACAACGCCTCCCGATCCTAACAAAAGTCCTTTTCTCAGACGATCYAAAGTGGGYAGCRTTTCCAGGGCAGRCCATTTCAAAGCTTCGTTGTCATCATCATCTTCACGAGCTCGTGATGAACTCGGAAATATCTCAAATGAATCGTTCCTGAAAGCTGCTGAAGCACTTCTCCTGAAGCTACTATTACTGGCTCTATCGACATCGTGCATGTCCATTTTAGCCAGGGATAGCAGAAAAAATTATGCCTCAGACTATATAGTTAAATACAATCAAACCAAACTGCWAGACAATTTGACTAAGTTTTGAGATTTATGGTAATGTATATATATCCATGCATGGAACAACCTAAAATGCAGGCTGATGTGGTAGAGCCTAAAATTACCTTTCTGCCCTCAACAAGTCACCYAAATAGTAAAAAGACCAGAAGATATGCGCCTTTCTTAACTTGATTCAGGTCCCAGACTTCTCAACCATAAAAGTCAACTATATTTAAACTCRAATTTCACCCGTGCCAGTTAATTCATTCAATACACCTTAACTTCGCTCTCCATATCCTACCAACCTCACAACCTAAACTAACTTGTGCTTAAGAAAAAAGAAAAAAGGTCYAAAGGATCTTAGTAGGGGACCACCCCGGCTAGCCTAAYAAAATTATATACTTRTTCATGCAAATCACAATAAAAAGTGGATAATTTGCTCAAATTAAACATTTTGTCTCTTGTTACGTGTCATAAATTCTTGCTCATATATCTATAATGCAGAACACATAATAAATATAWTTTAATAAAGGTGCCAAACCTCAAATCTCTTTGGTGGGACTAGGGAAGGTGGAGCAAATAATAATATCACATTTTTTCCATTTCATGAAACAATCCTACAAGGAGCGGAAGAGGAAGATAATTAAATTAAAACAAAAAATAAGAAAMWTAAATCAGAAACTTMCCATGTATKTATAGAGTAGTAAAATTAGTTCATTTTAAGCTTCATTTTCACAAGATAAGTCAAAATTTCAGTCCAAATTCGTCGGAAATCGAAATTTTAGTAAAAAAGAAAAAAAACTAGGGATTTTGTCTTTTTACGGCCAAATTTGGGAATATTGCTAAATTAGCACATGAAGCCAACGTGATTAACATCAAACACGATATGTGCATATAGAATACAACTATATATGCACCTCTAACTGATTTGAAAAGCACCTCTTAAGACAGACATTTCAGTAGCAGATATTGTTTCCTCGACATTTTTTCTTCCCTTTCTTCTTCATCATTCGTCTCCGCTACCTTTATTTCCATGTCTTACAGCTACTTTACGACAAAAATGGGGTTTTCTGTAACAACACTGCTCAAAAAACAATTGAGAAATCAAACAACTCACATGAACAATTAGTTTACAATGTGGTTCATGTTGGGAGAAGACGAAAGGAGCAATAAGGCAGCGAGATGGGATACATCTCACAATCACATAACAAAATCTTCAACATTATAAGTCCCATTAACTGGAAGGATAAAAAAAATAAAATAATAAAAGTTCACTCAGGATTTTCATCGAACAGTTAGAAAGCTTCCTCGAGAAGTTCAATATGCTGCAAAAAGCAAGATATCAATCACATAATTGAGTACTATATTAACTAAAGTATGGGAAAAAAGGGGGGCAACCTTTATAAGGAATTCGGCCGGTTGGAGATGAGAGTCGGCGGTGGACGGTGAGGAGAGAGAAAGAATCTGGTTCTGGTTTGTGCTGAATGACGATGAAGGTCCGCCGGGACGCAAGACGAACTGGGAGAGATGGCTCTGGATACACTCCGAAACTTTATCAAAGGCTTGGAAGAGAAGCTGTAGCGGATTTTCGGACATTGTCGCTTGTGCGCACAAATACGGGGGGGTGAAGGATAGGGGTTTGGCGGCGGCGGAGAAGGAGGGGTGCGGAGGAGGACGGCGGGAGCGTGGTGGGAGACGGCGAGGGCTCGCTGGAGGCGAAGGTGACGAGGGCGGAGCCGGTGATGCGGAGGGAGCGGCAGTAGTCGGAGTGGGCGGCGGCGAGGTGGTGGCGGGCGTAGACGGCTTCCTTTATCAGGCGGCGGCGCTCCTTGCACCGTCGGACGGTGTCCTCGTTGTCCAGCTTGGAGCCTTACCTCTGTTGGGTTCTCGCCGTCTGCTTCGTGCGGGAATGTAAGATTTTGAAAGGAATGGCAGATGAGAGATGGATTGGGGAAGAGGAAGGGATAAGGGTTTGTTTGTTTTATTTTTTAATTAAAAAAATTGATTTTGTGGTCATATTTTAATACATAAATAATATGACACACGAGAACGCTTTTTAAAGGCGTTCTGAATAATACTTTCCAGAACGACGTTTTTAAAGATGTTTTCGATAGTTAACATACGAGAACGTCGTTTTTAAAGACATTCTCGATATTTAACATACGAGAACGTCGTTTTTAACGACGTTCTTGATATCTAACATACGAGAACGTCTTTGAAAAAGACGTTCTCGTATGTGACACTTTTATTACAAAAATGCCACCGCCTGACATTTAAGAACGCCACCTCCTGAGGCGTTCTTAAATCTCTGTTTTTAAGTCCTATTTTGTACTAGTTATATTTAGTATTTAACTTAGTGTAAGAAGTTCTAGTAACTAATTTTCCTTGCACACAAGTATCACATGGGAATTCAATTTGTTAAAATAATCTTATGGTTCTTCATTAATAATTCGGCGCATCATTGTTGCTCTGGGGTCATGCCAAAGCTTAAAGCTTTTTGTGTCATTGAAATTCAGGTACATGTTGTGATTTGCCTTAATTGCTTTTATGAATGTAAAATAATTTTCCAACGATAAAGTTGAGAACTTTCTTTTGTCTACTTCTATCTAGATATAAAAAGATTTTATACAAAGGTATTCATTACTACATTATTCCAACTTTCTGCACCTACTTTTTAAATATAAGTTTGTCAAGATTAAAAAGTTCGCTCGCAAAAGTACTAGTTCGCTTGTAGGTTTGGAAGGTTGAAGCGAGTCAAATCTCTCAAGGAAAACTAATCGGAGACTCTTTTTGTGTTTGTTTTCACGAATAAGCAAAATAACGAAAAACTAATCTAAACACTTAAAATCAAGACGTTGACTTGAATGACGAATAATGAATGATTTACACTTTGAAAAGATTTAAGATAGCAAGGTCTAGGGCTTCTAGAATCATCTACATGACCACTTGGGCATTTCATCGAACACCTTACCTACGAGCTAGGGTTGTCAATCTCAACTTGTAGATTAAGTACCCAACAATCCCAATTGATGGTTCTAAATGAATGTAGGCACTATAACCGTAAGATCTAGCCAACAATCATCAATAATTTCAATATCACAATCTCAAAACAACCAAAATCCATGAACACGGGGTGGTTGAAGTGTTATTATTCTAATAATTGAAAACTAGTAAAGTAAAGGAAATTGAAAACTTACTAATTACCGGAGAAAAGTAACATCGTTCCAATGAGTAATTTATCTAAAATCTACTAATAAATTTATTTAAGATCTACTATAACTAAGAAACTATCTAAGATATAATACTAAGAAACTGGAATTTAAACTGAAAGGTACAAGAAAGAAAACAAAGAACACTCTTGGGGTTGCCAATCCCAAGAGGTTCGAGAAAATAAAGAGGGTGAGGGGCTGGAAAGGACTCAGGAGGAGCGGGCAGAGACGAGGAGCCAGTCTTTTTCTTCCTCTTTCCACCCCCAGTAGCGGCGGGTTTCTTGGCCGGCTTCTTGTTCAGCTCCAAGAACTTGGCGGCTCGATCAAGCGCAGATAGAGGCATAGTTCGGTCGAGGAAAGGGTAAAACACTACAAAACGAAAAGTAGAACTCAACAAAACACGAACAAATACGCCGCTCAAACATATGATACATTTCCGAGCAGAACATACGCCGAGCAGAGACACGATGATGGTCTCCTTTTTCTCTCACCAAATCCTTCTTAAAAAAGGTATCTTGATTTTATTTTCAATTACTCTTCTCTTCTAATCCTTCAAAGGAAAGGTCTTTTCCCCTTGAACAAGTATCCCCAGCTACTGTTAATAAATTAGTATCATTTTTAAAGACGCGTTGGAGCTGAGCTTGCTTGTTTTCCGGGCCTAAGACTCAAAATTCCCGAAATCGTGCTGACACTGGGTAACCCAGAGTGGATAACAGATATAGTGTCGGCTGTAACACTTCAAATCGAGGACCAATCTCGTTAAAACTCCAATCGCGGGCCCACACTCATCCATCTAAAGACCAAAACACTTTAAAATCCCTGAAATAAACATAAAGTACGGTAAAATAGGCCGGAGATACATTAAATATGAGAATATACTCAATCTATCCAACCTATACCAAAATTAACCACAAATCTAACTAAAACACCACCCAAACATGTATAAAAATCACGACAAATTTATGTAATCCAATACCCCATGATTTATAATTTCAAAGAATAACAAGTATATAAATCAGCCCAAACAAAGAGTCGTGTCGTGCTACATAGATAATTTTGAAAATATAGATAATTGCAATGCATACTCAAACGCTAGACCATTATTACATTTTCGCTCCAAAAATAAAAGCATGCATCCTCACAAAAGGTAATATATATGTGTACGCTCAAAAGCACTCAAGAATTTTTTATAGAGGCGTGTTTACGCTCAAATCATCAAAATACATGTACAATAAAAAAAGTACTGAAAATCTAAAAATTCTCCATCGCATAAGTGTGTGTGACTAAAAAAGAATCAATAAAGGTCTTTTCGGGTTGTAATGTAGGCTCTTTGGATGGGTATGGAATATATAAGTCGTGTGGCTAACTCACGATGTAACGTTATCAATAACTCACCAAACTAGTCTAATCATGAAGCACTGTGCTTCACCTCATTCAAACGAAACCTCACTTAACTTTCATAATATAGCCTTTATACTTAGGTTATTTCTCAACTCGAACCCAAAACTGACTTATGCACAAACCACTTAAACAATTAAGAAGCTTCTGATATGCTTCTTCTTTCAAACTAAACTCTTACCTCTTAAACATAAGGCATCATAAGAAAATTAAAATACTAAGCACAAGCCTTTATAATCATAGGCAATAACTCAACAAGATTCACCATCCTTTTTATTATTTATTTTATTTTTTGTTATTTTCTTTTCTTTTTTTTTCTTCTTTTTTTTTTTTGTAAAGGGATGGTGATCCTTAACACTTATATATATATATATATATATATAGATATAGATAGATAGATATTGTGACATTAAATTCTGAGGGTGTAGTTCGAATAAGGAAAGTGTTTCCTCTTTCGATGCCGTTTTGTTATACACATATCCCCGTGCTATAATGGGATGGGAAAAAATAGTGATTAGTTCTTAATGGTATATGGTTTTCATTTATGTAACTTGTGTTACTACAATCTTGGCAATGCTACCTTTCTTGAGAGGTAAGAAAAACAACCCCCTTTTTCTTCTTAGGAGACATTTCCAAGATTTGTGTAATATATATATATATATATATATATATATATATATATATATATATATATATATATTAAATCAAAAGAGGAAATGAGTAAGAGAAACATCCCTGAAGATTAAATAGTCGAGCTGCTTCAAATAGAACTGTGCAATCATCCTAATGTCTCGAATCGCGTGGTTTTGAATTCTTGATTAACAAAATTATCAATGTGGGTGCCAAAGATCTAATCCAAGATCAACTCTCAAAATCCGCGGCCTTTACAAATGCTAGCGTGCCTCCTGAATGTAGCTAACAGTCCGAATCAAGGTTGGCATCAAAGGGCATTGATCGATGGGGGGTACATCGACGGGGACAGAAGGCTTGTCTAACATTGCCATTGATCTACAGGGCATCGACGAGGGTAGATCAACGGGGACAGAGGGCTTGTCGAACATCGCCGTTGATCTACAGGACGTCTACGAGGGTGGTCGGCGGGGATAGAGGGCTTGTCGAACATCGTCGTCGATCTACAGGGCGTCAATCGACGGCTGCTTCCTGTGCCTCGTATTCCGCTCGATTAATCAATGTTTTTCAGCAAGAATCCCTCCAACTGATCTAAAAACAAAGAAAAACACGACATAACACATAAACGAAGAAACATTAGAGAAGAAAAACACATAAATTGCAAAAGGATATGAAAAGCTCGGTTTGCCTCCCGAGAAGCGCTTGTTTAACGTCGAAAGCTCGATGACCCATACGATCAATGTTATCCAGGATCCAAGAAGAGGTGAAGATCATGCCACGCTTAGTGTTCTCCGAGAGCAAGAGCGGGCGATGCAAATCACTAAGGCCGGCACGGAAAGCAAGTCGTATAGGAAGAGGAATCAAAACTTCAACTCGCTTTGGAGGTTAGAAAGCGAGTAATTAATAACCATGAAGATATCAAAAGTCAATCGGAGCACGAGGCGATCCTCGATCACAGAAAAAACTAAGAAATCCTTCAAAAAAACGGCATAACCATCGACCAACCTAAACTCCTTCTTTCTTATGACATCCCCCTCAAAGTTCTCAAAAATACTTAATGCCATATCCGGCATAGGGAGGGGGATCAGAATCCTTCTCAACTATTTCTTCCACCACCTCAAAGTTAAGTTTCGACACTGCATCGGGCGGAATGAAGTGAGGCTCAATAATCTCACCCTCCTCCAAAACCGGCACTTCAACTTCACCATTCTCATAGAGAGCAAGTAAGTTCGAATCCCCAACATCTTTAAGGCCCTCCAACGGAAACACCCTAATATTCCTATCCAAAATCTCATCAAATAGAAAAAGTGGGGTGATGCTTTCAACCAAATCCCCGATCTTAATCTCATTACATACCTATCCCAAACGAGTGTTCAAGCTTGAATCCTCAACATCAAATATGGGCTCCACCACATCAAGAATTAGCAGCTCTGGCTGACTTGGAAGTGTGTCTCTCTCGTTCGACAATTTTGCTAAAGAGCTATCATTTTGCCTATCATCTTCTCTATATTCGTCATAGTTTTAGAAAGGTCATTATCCTGTACAATCGATTGCACAAGGTCGTCCTGATGACGAATGATCTCAGCTTGTTGATCTTCTTGCCACATCAATAATTAATCATCTGGCAGGGTAAATTCTTTATAGCTAGGGTAGTAGAAAATCGAGTCGGGAGGGACATAAGAGTTGTAGCTCAGATAATTCTGAATGGCGGTAAGTTCCTCCTGTGGTTCTTCATCAAATGTCACTGGGCATACATTCGTCAAATGCCCTGTTACTCCACATCGAGCACACACTTCAATGGTTTTCTTCGAAGTTATTCTTGCTAATTCGGCCTTCATCGCGGCCATCTCTTTGGATAATTCCTCGAGCCTCTGTCGTTGTGTATTGAATCGTATGAATTAGGATATGCGGCCCATTAAGGATAGTAGAACATCCTCATAAACTGGTCATATACTTCCTCTCATGTTTTCAAGGAATCGGGATCTAGATGTGCCAACCATTTTTAGGCCCGATCTTTTAGTGCGGAAGGGAGGAGTTGCATCTTCACTTGATCCCTCGTAAGGCCAAGGAGAGGGAAAGTCCGAGTGATAGCCTCGTACTCTCGAATGAACTTCAATGGATCCTCGCTCAGGAGCCCATGAAAAATCGGGAGTTGCTCGTAGTAGAACTCGTCAAGATCGTAATCCCGCATCGCGGGGATCACAGGGATGGACGGTCCACGGACAGGAAAAGTGTACGGATTTGCATACCATTGAGAAACTCGATAGTTCGACATTTTTTTCTTTTTTTATATTATTTTTTATTTTATTTGGCTTGTTGAATCTTGGTAGTCGAGGTACCTAGCATACACAACACTCAACACAAGAGATTAAACGCACCGGTGGAGAATAACAAAAACAAACAAAAATAAAAATCACATACGAAACAAAATAAAAAAAATATGAACAAAGATCACGAAGAGCAAACACAAAAATCACAACCTTTGGTCTACCCCATCAACGACGCCAAAATCTTGATTCGAACTTTCCGCACCTACTTTTTGTTGGAATTCGTAGAGACGAACACCATGCTCATGCAGTGGAAGTTTAAAAAAAAATTAGATCCAACAGATCCATCCTATGAACGAATATATTCATACGATAAATAAACGAGATACAAGCATGAAACTCCTACATTAAATCCAGGTCCGAGTTCAAAACTAAGGTATCCACGCGATTAATTCTCCTACTGCAAGATCCAACTTCAGTGCATTGCTATCTTGAAGAGAGCTAGGGAATCTCACGAAAGCTCAAGAACTCCCAATCTCAAAATTAGGATTTATGTTTTCTAAAAACTATTTGTGTCTCTCTTGTTTTTCATTGTTTACAACTTATGACTTTATGTTATATTTATACTAGGTACATAAGAGAACCCTAATCCTAAAAAGGGTTGAACTGTCCAAGACATGGGCCCAAAAAATTTTTAGCCCAAGTACCTTTATTAATATAACATAGATAATTAAATCCAAATCCAATTTAATTTAATTAAATAATTTCTATCAAATAGTAATTAATATCATAATTATTAACAATTCTAAATTAAATATTGAATATTTTCTTGATACACTCTTAAATCGGAAAACTAATAGCATATAGTGTGAGCCTATAGGCCTTTATATATGACATCAATCCAATGATGATCCAAACAAAACTCCTAGACGGCTTAGTTGGACGAACTTAATATATAAAGAACATTCACTTGAACTCAGCAAATTATAACCTTTATACAAAGCTTTGGTGAAATTCCTTTCATTCCGAATCACTCGATTAAGCTTAAGATTTATCCAAGTGTCTATCTCAATGGCTTAATCAATTTAGTTCATCTTTATTAGTCGACAACTAGACAATACTTCGATTACTATATTGAACATGTCTCTTGCATTGGCCAATGACTTTAGTCGACCTAATAAAGAGATTATGAGTGATCTCTCTCGAAATTCCAATCGAGGAATGAATTCTTTCTTGGCTCAACTACCACCTTAATTTACATCATGATGCACCCAACACAAGCCGTATCTACTCCAAAAGGAGTTCAAGCATTGTTCGTGGTCAAAGTACATCACTCAGTAAACAAGGTGTGTATTGACCTCAAGTCAAAGGATTATCACACGCTTTATACATTGATAAGTTTATAGACATACAATAAATAACTTATCAGTAGGGTTTACCAATACTCTACAAAGTATCCATGTGTCCATCACGAATAACCATTATTAGCAGTCGTAAGACTTACTGCATTCTCTAAAATGTGATGCAGACCACATGCCGACATATATTATATTATCAATATCCCAATCTTGATAATCGTTAGTCGTGGCTATTTTAAGAGTAATGTTTTATCAATGACATCACACCATATCAATGACAACATTAACTCTACGGGAACATTTATATGAATAATCACAAACAATCAAAATAATAATTCAAAAAATGCAATGTTATATATATTACGATATATATAATAATTGTGATCAAGTATAATGTCTTTAAATCTGATTTTCTATAGGATATTCATACTTTCAATCTCCCACTTGTCCTAGAGACAATCACCTATATATCTAATATTCAGACTTACGAAATGCTCATCATGTTACCCAGAATATGATGATTTTGAGCACACTCTATTTTAATTTCTCTTATATCCACTATCCCCTTGATCAAGTGGTAGCGTCTTAGTACATGCTTGTTGCTGTTCATGGATCTCAGTTCCTTTGCTAATGCAATAGCACCAATGTTGTCATTATACAGTGATATTGGTGCTAGGAACTACCCCTAATTCCTTAAGAATTTATTTATCGATACAACTTCTTTAGCTGCCTCTTATGCAGCAATGTACTCAGCTTCGATTTACCGAATAAGCGGCAGTAGTTTGCTTGGAACTATTCCAACTTACTACCTTATCATTAAAAACGAAGACATACCCAAATTGTGACTTGTAGTCATCATGGTATATTTGGAAAATAGCATCAAAGTACACAATAAATGCCAGTTCCTTTTATCCACCATAGACTAAGAAATATTCTTTAGTTCTTCTAAGATACCTAAGAATACTCTTAACTGCTTTCCAGTGTTCTTCCACAGGATTCTGCTGAAATCTGCCAGTCATGCTAAGTGAATAGGCCACATCTGGCCTTGTGCAAATCATGGCGTACATGATTGATCCTATTGCTGAAGCGTTTGGGTTCCTTTTCATGCGCTTAAGCTCCTTATCAGTAGACGGACCATCCTTCTTTGATAACTTGAGACCATGACCCATTGGAATATATCCCCTGTTGGAATTTTTCATAGAGAATCGTCTTAGCACTTTATCTATGTACATGGACTGTGATAGCCCTAATATTCTATTAGGTCTATCCCGATAGATCCTAATTCCAAGAATATAACAGGCTTCACCCAAGTTCTTCATCATGAAGGTGCTGGACAACCAATCCTTTACTAATTGCATGATAAGGGTATCATTTCCAATTATCAATATGTCATCAACATATATAATAATAAAAACAATACAACCTCTAGTGCGTTTAGTATAAATGCATGGATCTTCTTTGTTTCTGACAAAATCAAATGATTTGATTGCTTTGTCAAAATAAATGTTCCAACTTCTAGAGTCTTGTTTAAGTCCATAAATAGACTTTTTTAGCTTGCATACCGTTTTGGGTTCCGATTCAGATGTAAAACCCTATGGTTGTATCATATACACTTCCTCGGTCAATTCACCATTAAGGAAAGCGGTTTTAACATCCATCTGCCAAATATGGTAATTATAGTATGCAGCTATAGCAAGTAAAATCCTAATGGACTTGAATTTCGCAACTGGAGAAAAGGTTTCATCATAGTCAATTCCTTCTCGTTGACTATAACCTTTTGCTACCAACCTAGCCTTGTAGGTTTGTACCTTACCATTTGTATCGATCTTCTTCTTGAAGACCCATTTGTATCCAATGGGTCTAACCCCAACTGGAAAGTCAACCAAGTTCCAAACTTGATTTGTGTACATCGAGTCCATTTCTGATTTCATGGCTTCAAGCCACTTCTTTGAGTCTATGTCTAACATAGCCTTAGTGTAAGTCATCGTCCAGAATTTCCACGTTACATTGACCCTCTACAAGGAGGTTTAGTCTTTCTAGTCGCCTATGAATCCTAGTAGACTTACAAAGTTGGTTATTATGCGTTTGAGTGTTTTTAGTGTTCTGATCATGAGAAGATTCATCTGTGCTGTATGTCCAGCATTTTGAGATTCCTCAGAAGTGTCATTAACATGAACTTCTTGGGGAGGGAGTTGTGCAACCATTTCTTGGTCTACCATTGGTTGCGATGATAAATTTTGCATTACTGCACCAATTCTATCAATGCTCCCACTGGCTAAAGATTTCCCTCTAAGTGACAAATCTTCACCATAGGAATGACAAGAAGCTCTGATTAGCACGAGTTTATCTTGATTTTTATTAGTATTTTAGTTTATTTTTCTTATTATTTTTTGTATAAGTTGGATAGATTGAGCATATTTTCGTATTTTCTTATCTCCAACTTATTCTATCATATTTTAATTATAATTAATTAATTTTATGTTTATTATAGGTATTTTGAAGTATTTTGGCCTGAAGATAGTCGAGGATGGGCCTACGAGTGAAGTTTTAGCGAAAACGGGCCTCGAGTTGAAGTATTTAAGTTGACACTGGGTACGCTGATCCACATTGGGTTACCCAGTGTCTGAGTCATGGCCGACACTGCTGCCAACGCTACCGGACACTTGCTGCACTGGATGGTCGACACTGGGTAGGCTGCTGCCACTGGGTTGCCCAGTGTTCAAGTCATTACTGCCGATTGCTGCACTGGATGCCCACGTCGACCAACGTGGCCGTCGACGCGCCCTTCGATGCACCCCCTGCTCGCATCGATGCCGAGAGCTGCTCGCGTCCACCTACGCTCCGTCAACGCCAATGTCCACGAACTCTCTGTCGCGTTGATCCTAAACGCGTCGATCGACGCCCGATCGACGCGACGGCCCAGAATCGTAATTTTTAGGGTTTCTTGTGCGCCAAGTCATGAAATAACTATATAAACCCTTCATATTTCGGATTAAACATACAACCACGAACCAAAACACTTACCTAGGGTTGAGAAACCTTTTCAACACCCTACAACATATTTTCAAGATCTACGTCGAAGATTCAAGATCTGAAGCACCAAGACGAAGACGTTCGTTCAAGTTCCGATTTTTCGACGAAGAGCAACCACTYACAACCCGGATTCACGGAGAACACTACTGAAAAATAGCTTAATTAACGGCGGTTTTTTGAGGGTTTTAACGGCAGTTTTCGAACCGCCTTTAAATCGACCGCCGTAAACTTTTACGGCGGTTTTTAAAAACCGCCGTTAAAAAGTCGAATTTAACGGCATTTTTTTTTTCATTTTTAACGTCGGTTTTACAACCGCCGTAAAATGTTATGTTTACGGCGGTTTTAGAAACGCCATTAATTTGTGCACTTTTTATATCGGTTTTTAGAACCACTGTTAATTTAGTGTACTTTTACGTCGGTTCTTAAAAATACCTTCTAGAAAGTAGTAAAAAAATTTTTAAAAAAAGAAATGAAAGCAGGTGCACCAAAATATACATATTAATCAAGAAAACATCTAAAGCTTATTAGTACTGGTATTCCAACCACTATACACATTATATGAACATAAATGACTAATAAAAATATCAATCCAGTTCTTGAAATTCTTAATGCTACATACATCCAAGAGATCTCTAAACAAGTAAAAAAAAAAAGACAACAGAAATAGTTTCTATTTACTAATCAAACTAAAACTATTATCTTATATCTTACTACAAAAACATTAATAAGTTCCAAGGAACATTGCATTTCACTAACCAACACCATCTATGGCCATATCTGAAGCTGGAAGGGCAAAATAGGAGCGTAACTTCACGAGCATACCTTAGCGAACGTCAAGCTTCTCAAGGTAGACGGCCAATGCAGATCTCATGTACCGTTGTGAAGAGTGGGAAAAGCTCTAAACTTCGTAAACCTCTTTCGCAGTCGACACACCCTACAAAATTTTGAAAGTTAAATTAATTAACACCGAGACAATATGTGACTATTTGGGTAAAGCCAAATTAGAAGCGGAATCAGAAATCTAAATTTGCGCATTTATTAAATCATGCAAAATCAGAAGCATCTTTACTAAAGCTGACAATCACTTTTTTTTAGGTGTTTCAAAATGTTCCCTTAGTATGTGAAACGATATGCACCTGTAATTTTTGACCCTGCAACATCTCAGCTTCGAGCTCGTCAAAAGACCTCTTCCCACCGTTTCTAGCAAAAGCCTCGGCACATTTCCTGTTTCGTCCCCCCACTGGTAATCGAAAACAGATTATTCATACTAATATTGTGAAATAACCATACTAAGTAAGAATTTGAAACTAGAAAATATTCCTTTAAGATCACTTACAGCAAGTTATAATTAAATCTGCTACTCCACATGCTCACTTCATCTGCTTAAAATGAAGAGAAAAATAAAGAAGTTAAAAAATAAAATAAAATAAATTACACGAGACTGAAATGACTTGATTCGGATGTGGAAATTAATCCAGTAATGAAATTAATTAACAGTGGAATGAATTGAGCTTAAGTGTGTTTAAAGCAACGACCAATATCCAGGACCCGAAGGAGGGAGAGGTCGAAATCCAGAAATTTACAGGAGAATAGCTTGGCGGCGATCCGGGAGCAGTAGAAGAGGCCGCGTCGACACGTGGAGGAAAGGTCGGCGGTGTGGTCTGCAAAATTTTTACTTTATGACTGATTTGTTCTTGTAATGAGAACAACCTCCCAGACTCCCAATCCTACAAAAGAAAAATCGAATCATCATAAAAATAAAATAAAAAGATTACACTGAAATATCATAAACTCAACCGAATATTTGATTATATTAAAACAATACTAACATGTTTTAGAAACCAGGATTATCTTTTAACAGATGGAACCATAAAAATAAAATTCCTAGAAAAAACTAAAAGAATGAACCCTCGTATTTTCAACACTGATGAAACTTCCCAATAGAAAAACCAAGCAATAAACATTTTTCTTTAGTTTTCAATAAATGTCAAATTAACCTAATTAAGATTAGAAAAAGATGAATACTATACAACTGCAAAATAAGACCAACTGTAATGTATTTAAATACTAAATGACAACCGTTGCGTGGAGATCTAAATTGTTATAACATAATCACCTTGTCTGAGTGGGATATGTGGACAATAGCTTCACCATGGGAAAGAAAAAAAGCAATCAGCACCCAAAACTAATAAGTCAAAAGCCCAAGAACTTAAAAAAAAATGAAATTACTTATTGTTTTTACTTGCCTGTTACTGATGCAGTCCCTCCAAGCAACTCATACAAAATCTCCAAAAAATCATTGTAGAATGAGATTACACCTATCACATATTAAACATTTTTTTTAATAAGTTGGGTCAAGTGGTTGGAAAGTAGAAGATAAATTCTAAATAACTTGAGAGGTATAGGGTTCGAACCCTTGTCAACACCCTTATAAAGGGTTAGTGATACCACTTGAGCTACAAGCTCGTGGTATCACATATTAAACATTTATTTATAATATAAAATAAAGGATTATCCCAAAAACCAGGGGCTTAACCTTATTACAAAAACCTCCAATTATTATTCTAATATTACTAATACCACTTAAATTGTCACTAACTCTTGAGATGTAATTTTTAAAATAGATACAGACATCAATTGGGTATTGCAATTTTTTGAAAGATAACTAGAACTTTTCTTGTAATTAACCTTATAAAAATTACTTATAAATACCTGGATTGCCAGGAATAAACAAGACATGTAACTTCGGGTCTTGGCTATGAATCTCCATTAAATTCGTTTTAAACCTGGTTCAATTGTATTGAATAAAAAAATAATTTCCCCAGTATAATTTTCTACAATATAGCGCACAAAATTAATAGCATAACAATKTGTGATTAGATTAAGCTAAATGCGACTATGAACGCCAAGATTCTCGAAATTACCCAAAAACACTGATTAGCCGAAAACTCGCACGCTTGCTTTTCTGTATCAAACTTAAGTTTTCAGCACCCATCTGCGATTTCACACGCCTCGCCCGAAAATCTCCTGCAAATGCAATTAATTGAGCACAGACAGAGATGAATTAAGAACTCTTGAGAACTTTGGAACCTTAGAGTAACAAAAAAAAGGCACGCAAGTCCATTTTCCAATATTAAAATAAAATCAGAAAACTGCAGCTCACACCCAGCTAAGTGAAAATTAATACAATTTAATACACAATTCTCAGTAATGCGATAGCCAAATTTAATACAATTTCACGATTAATTTCACGATAGCGTCCATTTCATTAGAATCTAGTAAAACCTATTTCAGTTGAAGAAAGAAAGAAAGAAAGAAAGAAAGAAAGAAGATGAAGACAAACACATGATAGCAGGTTGATTTAAAAAATAATTGCACTTAACCCAGCACTATCGAGAGGAATGTCACTGAGTCAAACCCCTCTGAGAAAAAGCATTGAATCCTCCTTCATTATCCTCCTCCGGTCCATTGCTACTGGATTCTACCAAAACAAACAAACAAACAAATTAAATCCCCAAACCCTACATCAAAATTAGGGTTCTCGATTACGAACCAGCTCACAATTGGAATAGGTTTTTCTCACCATTTGTGCAGGCAACGATTGGTGGAGCGGCTTTCGATTCTCGAGAAGCGTGTCAACTCGGCTCCGAAGCGCACTCCGAAATCGCTTATCGGAGGATGGG
Source organism: Phtheirospermum japonicum (assembly GCA_014905375.1). Taxonomy (NCBI): domain Eukaryota; kingdom Viridiplantae; phylum Streptophyta; class Magnoliopsida; order Lamiales; family Orobanchaceae; genus Phtheirospermum; species Phtheirospermum japonicum. The sequence continues at coordinate 151,952 of BMAC01000989.1, read as the reverse complement.
CTGAGCAATTGAGGAGACGAGGCCATCGTGAGAAGGAGAAGCCGTTACTGGCGAGGATGGAGTGGGCGAGGGTGAGGGATAGCGATTCGATGTTCGATTGGACGGAGGAGAGCGAGAGGTCGGAGACCTCGCAGCAGGTGGTGGAGAGATTAAGATCGAGAGGGCTAGGGTTTTCGCGGAGGAATAGGATGCAGCCTGATTTGAGGGTTTTGATGGTGGAGTCGTGTTTGAGCCTGGAAAATAAAAAGGGGGAGTCGTGGAGGATGGTGGAGTCGTGATTGGAGGGTGAGGAGTCGTGTTTTTTATTAGAGAAATAAATAAAAAGAAAAAGAATTGAAAAAAGAAATAAATAAAAATAAAAAGAGAGGGGATGGATTCTACGGCGG
>BMAC01000989.1:102890-142974 GCA_014905375.1 Phtheirospermum japonicum | reverse complement strand
ATCGAGAAACTCTTTACTCAAGTATTCTCCTCCTCGATCCGATCAAAGAGTCTTAATACTCTTTTCAACTTGTTTCTCAACTTCTAACTTATACTTCTTAAACTTCTCAAAAGCCTCCGACTTGTGCTTCAAAAGATACACATGTCCAAACTTACAGAAGTCATCAGTAAAAGTAATGAAGTATGAATAACCACCTCTAGCTTGAGTAAGAAAAGGTCTGCATACATCAGTATGAACCAGCTCAAGCACCTCTTTTTCTCGTATGCCTTTCCAAGAAAATGGCTTGTTGGTCTTTGAGACAAGACTCGCATTGTCCATAAGACTCAAAATCAAATATTGTTAAGTAGTCTAACTTTCTTAACCTTGTGATTCTTGTTTTATTTATGTGACCAAGCCTACAAGGCCATAAGTAGGTGGATTATTCATATTACTTAACTTTATACATTTGTTTTGCACATTGAGAATGTCACGACTACAATCAAGAACCTATAAACCATTCAAAAGTGGAGCATTTCCATAAACAATACCATTATGTGTAAATAAACAATTATTATTAGTGAAATGGAAGGAAAACCCTTCAATGTCTAACATCGGAATGGAAACAATATTCTTCATAATCGATGGAACAAAATAACAATTATATAAATTTAGTCTATAACCCGAGGGTAAATCTAATTTATAAGTCCCTACACGCTCGGCAGCAACCTTTGCTCCATTTCCCACGCACAGGCAAACTTCTCCCGGTCTAACCATCCTACTTTCACTTAGCCCCTGCACATTATTACAAATGTGTGAGCCACATCCGGTATCAAATACCCAATAGTGAGAGTTATTAATAGACATATTATTCTCAATGAAAAACATACCTGAGGAATCGGAAACATCTAATGTTTTCCACTTCTCACAGTCTCTCTTCCAATGTCCCTTTTCTTTGCAATATAAGCACACATCTTTAGCCAATGTTGGCTTCTTACGAGCACCTCCTTTTGGCTTCAAAGTTGTAGGCTTAGGCCCAGCCTTAGTTTTCTTTTTCTGCTTTTTCTTACCTTTCAGGTTAGATCTAGCAGATGTACTCACCACGAGTACAGCTTTGCCCTTTGAGGTGGAAGGCTCATATGTCTTAATCAAGTTATGAAGCTCGGGAAGCTTCGCTTTCGTGTTGTTCATATTATAATTCACAATGAAGTTTTTAAATGAACTAGGAAGCGAATTCAAGATTAAGTTGACTGAGACATTTTCAGGTAGGTTCGTTCGAATCGAAGCCAACCTCTCAATCAACCCTATCATCTTCAAGACATGCTCAGACACCTTGCCTCCATCATGAAGCTTTCACTTAAAGAGATCTCTTAGCAGCTCATACTCCATAGTTTGAGCTTGCGAAGCATAGAGACTCTTCAAATGCTCAAACATTTCGTAAGGGGACATGTGTTCATGCTGTCTCTGCAATTCCGTCGTCATCGCAGTTAGCATGACACATTGTGCCGAAGTTGCATCATCCTTATGTTTCCCATGAATATCCATGTCAAACTTGGCATATTCAGAAGAATTTTTATCAGGAATCTCAGGAACAGGTGTGTCCAACACATACTCAATCTTTTCTTGTCTCATAAATAAACGGAGATTGTGCAACCAATCCATAAGTCTTGGTCCAGTCAACTTGTTCGTTTCAACCAAACATTTCAATGATAAATTCGACATCTTAATTAATCTGGAGAAAATTAATAGAGCGAGAATTAAAACTCTAATTTTAATTCCTATGATCACAATTATTAAATAATTAATAAGGACTTTAATAATTAGCTCCCACTATTTTAACATATTCTACGAACCCACAGTAGAATACAGACTCATATCAAATATGATCATAGTGAGCCAAGATCCATATTCATACTATTGCAGCCTCTGCTAGGGCTGATGACCACAATAGCACAACTGGTAGGTGTCCAGACTAATTATACACAATTATAACTCTTGGTCGATCGAATCTAATTCGATCTTACACCCTTAATTGATTCCGACACTAGGGCGACAAGAAAGAACTAAGTGAGTCAACCACATTATATGATCGCAAACATATGCACCTATGAGTGAGCCTTGACCTCGTGGACCGGAGCAAGCACTAGGGTTCAAATACTCATGGATGAAAAAGGTTTCGTACTCACCCAATTATAATGGACAGCGCGTTCATCCAAGATGAGACTCATATTTTATTTGGGTAACATTTATCGGGGTTTAACAATTAACAAGATCCAATTGAACAGTACACAATTATTGGGCACCGCCTACCCATAATTTATAAGCAAATGGTCCAACCAATATTGGGCGCCGCCTACCCAAAGTTTGTAAGCAAACAGCCCGACAAATATTGGGCGCCGCTACCCAGACAATATATGCGGACTTTATGCTAAAAAGTAATATATGAGCACATAGATAATTATTGCAAGTAGAGGAACAATTCCATAATTAAATTAAAATTCAAAATCTTAATTTAATTTACATTATCAAATAATGCAATAATATAATAATAATCATGGGTTAATAATTTAAATTTAGAAAAATTAAATTCCAAATCTTATTCGATTTCTAAATTACTTTAAAAGGTTTAAAATTTAGAAATCATTAAATTCCAAATTTAATTCTTATTTCTGAATAATTTTTAAAAAGGCTCTAACTTAGAAATTAATTAAATTCTAAATTCAAATTTATTTCCTAAGACAATTTTAAAAGATTTTTAGTAAAATACAAATTTCAAAATTTTCAGCATAGCAAAACAGCCCCTTAAAATTTTCTGAAAGTTTTCCGGTCCTTTCTGCAATTTTTGAAAATTTTAACAATTACAGAAATGCCATTTGGACTTAAAACAGCTTTCTGAAAGGTTTCTGGGTCAAAATGCAGTTTCCAAAAAGTTATGGGCAGCCTCACAGTTTTCTAAAAGCTTAGGGCAATTCTGTAATTTCATAAATTTTTAAATTTACAATCAAGCCCAGAACTATATCAAATTCTCATAAATCTACCCATGCCCTAAATCGAATTTAGGGCTTTCGATTCGAACTTCGTCGGTCAAAATCACAGGCACCATTTTGTGGCCCGTGAAGAGCCGAATCTTCTGGATCCAGGGGCCCGCCTGAAAACCTCGCCGGAGAGGGCCGATATCGTGGCTGAACCGCTGCGGTCCCGCGGCCCAAACGCCGCCGTTTCTCCACCCTTTCGCCGTGGCACCAGGCTGCCGGCTGGAGGTTGTAGCCCTCCCAGATCGCTGCGACACCGGCCACCGGCGTCGTCCAAGGCCGTGGCCCAGCAGCGATTTCCGGACGATCAGGTATGTTCCTAGATTTCCAGTTTTCATGTTTTAGTTTTGCAATTTTTTTTTAATACTCAAAATTTCAAAAACGATTAAAATTTAAAACCTTTAATTAAATTAAAATTTCTATTAACGATTTTAATCAAATTAAAATCACTAAACAACAATTCAACCCATGATTATATTATAATATTATAAACATAATCGTTAACATAGCTTCAAGCTCTGATACCACTATTGGAATTCGTAGAGACGAACACCATGCTCGTGCAGTGGAAGTTTTAAATTTTTTTTTTAGATCCAACAGATTCATCCTTTGAACGAATATATTTATACGATAAATAAACGAGATAAAAGCATAAAACCCTTACAGTAAATCTAGGTCCGAGTTCAAAACTAAGGTATCCACGCGATTAATTCTCCGACTGCAAAACCCAACTTCAGTGTATTGCTATCGTGAAGAAAGCTAGGAAATCTCACGACAGCTCAAGAACTCCCAATCTCAAAATTAGAATTCATGTTTTCTAAAACCTATTTGTGTCTCTCTTGTTTTTCATTGTTTACAACTTATGACTTTATGTTATATTTGTACTAGGTACATAAGAGAACCCTAATTCTAAAAAGGGTTGGACTGTCCAAGACATGGGCCCAAAACAATTTTAGCCCAAGTACCTTTATTAATATAACATAGATAATTAAATCCAAATCTAATTTAATTTAATTAAATAATTTCTATCAAATAGAAATTAATATCATAATTATTAACAATTAAATATTACAATTCTAAATTTAATATTTAATACTTTCTTGATACACTCTTCAATCGGAAAACAAATAGCATATAGTGTGACCCTATAGGCCTTTATATATGACTTCAATCAAATGATGATCCAAACAAAACTTCTAGACGACTTAGTTGACGAACTCAATATATAAAGAACATTCACTTGAACTCAGCGAATTATAACCTTTATACAAAGGTTTGGTAAAATTCCTTTCATTCCAAATCACTCGATTAAGCTTAAAAGTTATCCAAGTGTCTATCTCAATGGCTTAATCAATTTATATCATCTTTATTAGTCGACAACTAGACAATACTTCAATTACTATGTTGAATATTTCTCTTGCATTGGCCAATGACTTTAGTCGACCTAATATAGAAGTTATGAGTGATTTGTCTTGAAATTCAAATCGAGGAATGAGTTCTTTCTTGGTCAACTACCAACTTCATTTACATCATGATGCACCCAACACAAGCCGTATCTACCCCAAAAGGAGTGCAAGCATTGGTCATGGTCAAAGTACATCACTCAGTAAACAAGGTGCATATTGACCTCAAGTCAAAGGATTATCACACGCTTTATACACTGATAAGTTTATAGACATATAATAAATAACTTATCAATAGGGTTTGCCAATACTCTCCAAAGTATCCATGTGTCCATCACGAGTAACCATTATTCGCAGTCGTGAGACTTACTGCATTCTCTAAAATGTGATGCAAACCACATGCCGATATATATTATATTATCAATATCCCAATCTTGATAATCGTTAGTCGTGGCTATTTTAAGAGTAATGTCTTATCAATGACATCTCACCATATCAATGACAACATTAACTCTACCTAAACATTTATATGAATAATCACAAATAATCAAATAATAATTCAATAAATACAATGTCATATATATTACGATATATATAATAATTGTGATCATGTATAATGTCTTTAAATCTGATTGTCTCTAGGACATTCATACTTTCACTTTTTAAATATAAGTTTGTCAAGCTTAAAAAGTTCGCTCGCAAGAGAGTACGAGTTCGCTTGTAGGTTGGCAAGTTGAACCGAGTCGAATCTCTCGAGGAAAACTAATCAGAGGCTCTTTTTGTGTTTGTTTTCAAGAATAACAAAATAATGAAAAACTAATATAAACACTTAAAATCAAGACGTTGACTTGAATGACGAACAATGAATGATTTACACTTTGAAAAGATTTAATAAAACAAGGGTCTAGGGCTCTAGAATCAACTCCACGACCACTTAGGCATTTTATCGAACACCTTACCTACGAGCTAGTGTTACAATTCCAACTTGTAGATTAAGTACCCAACAACCCCAATTGATGGTTCTAAATGATTCTAGGCACTAGACCCGTAAGATCTAGCCAACAATCATCAACAATTTCAATATCACAATCTCAAAACAACCAAAATCCATGAACACAGGGTGGGGTGGGGGGTGAAGAGTAATTATTCTAATAATCGAAAACTAGTAAAGTAAAGGAAATTGAAGACTTACTAATTACCGGAGAAAAGTTACATCATTTCAACGAGAAATTTATCTAAAATATACTAATTAATCTATCTAAGATCTACTATAACTAAGAAACTATCTAAGATCTAAGACTAAGAAACTAGAATTTGAAACTGAAAGGTAGAAGAAAGAAAACAAAGACCACTCTCGGGGTTGTCAATCCCAAGAGGTTCGAGAAAAGAAAGAGGGTTCTTGTCCCTCTTAGGCGTACATTTTTCCGCCTTTCCAACGCCTCCCCTTTTAAAAGATATGATAGTCTCTTTTTCTCTCACCAAATCCTTTTTCAAAAGGGTATCTTGATTTTATTTCCAATAATAACTCTTCTCATCTAATCCTTCAAAGGAAAGGTCTTTTCCCCTTGACCAAATCTCCCCAGCTGCTGCTAATATAGTAATATCCCTTTTAAAGGCGCGTTGGAGCTGGGCTTGCTTGTTTTCCAGTTCTAGGACTCAAGATTCCAGAAATTGTGCTGACACTGGGTAATCCAGAGTAGATAACTGACCCAGTGTCAGCTATAACACTTCAAATCGAGGCCCAATCTTGTTAAACTGCAATCGCGGGCCCACACTCATCCATATAAAGACCAAAACACTTCAAAAACCCTTAAATAAACATAAAATACGGTAAAATAGGCCTGAGATACATTAATATGAAAATATGCTCAATCTAATTCAACCTATACCAGAATTAACCACAAGTTTAACTAAAACACCACCCAAACATGTATAAAAATCACGACAAATTCATGTTAATCACTACCTTCATGTTTTATCTAAATGTGGTATTCATTACGGCGGATATCCTTAAAACTCAGTAAATTTATTCTAGATTTACTAGAGTAAAGTTCATATTAGTTAATTTAGTATTATTTGGTATAATAATACAAGCTCTTCCAAAGACTTCAATGATGCTTGATGAACCTGATATAATATTAACAATTGCGAATGTTAGTTTGAGAAAATATTTTATTTTCTTGTAGAATTGTGCGCGTAGTTGCACTAGCACATGTGTTCATCTTTGGAATTCTGTAAATAAAATTGAGTAACAAATAAATAAATTTTAAAGATAAAACTAATTATGGTTAAATAAGAAACAATAATTATTCCAAAATAGATAAATGTCTCAAAAGAAAAACGAAAATACTTCCCAACATAAATCATTTAAAAGTAACAATGAATGAATAATAAGTAATTATATCGATATTCTCTAGCACACCACCGTCAATCAAGTGCCCAATATCTCCTTTTTGATCAACAAAGAAATTGGACACATCCAAGTGGGTTGCAGAAACTAGACCGTCATAATCAATGACATTAGTCTTAATTTTCACTTTCCCCTTCATTGATTTTTGATAAATATACATGAGATGTTTTGTCGTATGACAGGTACGTGACTAATTTCCAGTCATGCCATATTTATGACAGGTTTCTTCTTTTTTGTATGAAGAATGATTGTTAGATACTTTGTGTCTTCTGTTATTCTTGATTTCACCATGTTGCATCCATGTTCATAACCGCGCCCATGTCAATGTTTGTATCCACCACCATGTCCATGTCCATTTGCATGATTGAATGTCCAGTACAAAAAAGGGCAAACGATAACAGGTATTACCGTCATCAAACCCGTTGGTATCCTTTTTACTGACGGATTTGCTGACAGGTACTACCTGTCGGTATTTTTGTCATTGACAACTGTATGCCGACGAAATAACCCTACCCGTCAGCATATACCAATATTCTACCACTGAGTATTTCATGTAAGGAATCCCCTGGCCACCGATCGAACACTCGTCAACATGTGCTGACGGGTAAATGCGCACGTAGGCAAATGCTGATGTCCAATACCCATCAGCATTCTCAAAATACTGTCGACAGCTCGTAGTCCGTCAGTATTTTTACATTATTTTATTGTATTTATTATTTTTTATCTGTGTCAGAAAAAAAATCAAATATGAAACATAATTTGCAGGTGCCAAAAAAATCTCAAATTAAATATGAAACATAATTCATTAACATCCTAAAGTGTATAAAGTGTAAACCAAATATCAAACAAATATTCTGACAAAATATTTTGTAATCTAACACTACTACTCTGGAGGAATAGCTTGATGATCAGAGGGAGGCTTCCAAGGTTGCGCTCACATCGCTGCGACGACTTCCTCCATCACCCGTCGATAGAGAATCAACTCGAGCCGTTCATAAGCATGTGCCTCACACATTTTCCTGGAGCTACTCTTGATGTGCCCGCTCATTTGCCTCTATGTGAGTCTTGACCTAACTCTTCAAAGCATGCAGATGTGCCTTTAGCTCCGTGACACAACTATCTCAGAGAAAGTACCACCTATGGAAGTCTTCAAAAGCAGAAGACACCCTAAGCATCCCATGCCAAATTGGTGACCTTTGTTCACCCCTACGATCTCTAAATAGACCTCGTCCTCATCAACATCGGTAAGATCCTGTGACACCACATGTCTCTCCACCAGACGTACTCCTCCTAGAATATTTTGATTGATATATAATTTACCTTAATTTGTATTATGAACGAAAGATATATTTATTTATATTTATATCTATTTATAAATACTTACAGTTTTCTATTGTGATACAAGATTAGTGAATGTGTCGTCAGGTCTCTGGTGCATAGTTAAGAAAATCTCGAATAAAGTGGGTTCCCTACCCGATTCTCACGTTATATTCAATAAGTCAATTATATTTTAGTTTATCACTAATGAACTAATTAACTACTTACGAGATAAATTTACAAACACGTTTAAATTTACTTATGAGTTGACGTGCATGATTAATTTACAAACTCTACTACCCACCTCCTCCAGATGTTCTTGCTGACACACACGAGCACCCTCCCCTACATTATCCACTTTTGCTTCCTCTTGTTGAGGCGGCTGCGCAAAGACTAAGCCATAGATCTACAAAAGTCACGTTGTACGAGATCCTCGTAATACAAACTTGGGTCTCTACAAAACAAAATAGTTTTTTTATTCATAAAAACTATTATATATAATTAAATTAGTTAATATTATTAGTTAAATACCAGAAACTTGATCCACCCTAACTCACGATAAGACTGGGGGATATGCTTGTATTTCCACCTATGGGGGTGTACATGAGTCTCTTAGATCACTTGAAGAATCATTGATAACTCCATCAAGTGGCTGTGCATCCTAATAAAAATTAACTTGAGCAATATATTAACATAAATAATATTAGAAATGAAAACTAAATTATAGTTATTACCTCGGGGGGATGACATAGACCTCGATCATAGCAGGAAGTGGTGGCATGAGACCTCTAGATGTACTAATAACGGACTGGGTGGCTGGAACGATCAAATGCGGAGTCTCTTCTAATAAATCCATCAAATCATCATCTTCATCATCTAAGTGATGATGAGAGGAGGATGATAAACCAAGAGAAGCACAACCCGAAGATGGTCCATGAGAAGCACCACGTCCACGACCTCTACCTCTCATCTAAATAAAGAATTTGGACACATCTAAGTGGGTTGCAGGAACTAGACCGTCATAATCAATGACATTAGTCGTAATTATCGCTTACCCCTTGATTGATTTTTGATGTAGATCAATGAGATTTTCTGTTGTTCGATAGGTACATGACTAATGCCCAATCATGCCACATTTATGTCATGCTTCTTCATTTTTGTATAAAGAACTATTTTTAGATTTTTTGTGTCTTTTGTTATTCGCGATTTCACCATGTCCACATTCATTTCCATAATCGCGCCCACGTCCACATTTGTATCCACCACTATGTTCACGTCTATTTACATGATTAAATGTTGCATTAGCTTCAGACAGTGCGATAGAACCAGTGATTTGTAGCTCGTTATTTCTGAGGAGCAACTCTTTATTTTGTTCTGCAACCAACAAACAAGGTATAAGGTCATGATACTTTTTGAAACAACGCTCTTGATATTGTTGTTGTATGAGCACAATTGAGGCATGAAATGTGCATAATATTTTATCAAGCAAGTCTTCATCAGTAATTCTTTCACCACAAAGTTTCAATTAACAGCTTATTCGATAAAGCTCATAATTATAAAGACCTACAGATTTGAAATCTTACAATCAAAGTTGTATCTATTCATAACAGGCTCTAGGGTGGACTACTATCTTCTGATGGTCAAATATCTTTATTAGATCATTCCAAACTTCTTGGGGATCTTTGACGGTTCGATATTCAACTTTCAAATAATTGTGAAGATGATAACGAAGGGAAATTAATTCTTTAGAATGATTCTGGTGGGATATCATTTCCTTCTTTTATCATCTTGTCAAATCCTTTGAGATCATGTGAACCTCAATATCAAGAACCCATGATAAATATTTCTTACTAAATATATCAAGTGCAACAAACTCAAGTTTATTAATACTAGTCATTTGTGGAGAAATTTTCATTTTTGATCCACTATATTGGCCACATTTCAGAAAAGGTACGTGATGTTGGTCATCATCAAACAACGTCTGCTAAGTTGGCCAATTCATCAAAAAAGGTCCAAAAAAAAGCCCGATCGGGCTTTTTTTACTGATGTGGCTTGATTCAATACTTTCTTATCATTATTCTTTAATTTTAATAAATATTAAATTAAAAATAAAAAATTGGGAAGTTTTTCATTTTGGTCTATTATATTGGCCACATTGCAGAAAAAAGTACGTTAAATTGGCCATCATCGAATCATATCTGCTAAGTTAACCAATTCATCAAAGAAGGTCCAAAAAAACTTTGATCGAATTTTCTTTCTGACGTGGCATGATTCTATATTATTTTATCAATCTTCTTTTATTTAAATATTAAATTGATAACAAAAACCTGTTTTGCCTTCATTTTCTTTTCTTTTAATCAAATTAATAAATCTTAATAATAAGAAATAAAAAAATCAGTGATAAATATATAAACATAAAATAAATCTTTAAAAATTATAAAATTAATAATTTATATGATTTTTATATTATTAGAATTTTAATTAATACAAAATTAATAAACTCGAGATAAATATAAGAATATAAAATAATTCTTAAAAACATATATAAAAATATATAAGAGAAAATATCTTATAAATAAAATTTAAAATTTATATATTCATTATATATTTTTTAATATTTATATTAATTATTATTGACTAAAATTTTATTAAAGATTAACGGAAAGAGAAAAGAATAACAGAAAAAGAAAAGGAAGAGCAAAATACATTTTTATTTTTAATTTAATTTTTATAATTATAGAAAACTGATAATAAAATATATAATAATAGCACGTTAGAAAAAAAAATCGATCGACCTTTTTTGGACCTTTTTTTGATTAATTATTAACTCAGCAAATATGATTTGATGATGGCTAATTTAACGTACCTTTTCTGAAATGTGGTCAATATAATGGACCAAAATGAAAATTTTCCCAATCCTTTTATTTTCAATTTAATATTTAAGTTAAAGAAAAATGATAAGAAAGTATTGAATCATGCCACGTCAGCAAAAAAGCCCGATCGATGAATTGGTCAACTTAGCAGACGTTATTTGATGATGGCCAAAATCACGTACCTTTTTGGATTGTGACTAATATAGTGGACCAAAATGAAATTTTCATCGTTTTTGCATATCTACACAATAAAATATTTAAACAAAATTTAATGTCTTAAAGATATAAAAGTACTTTAATTAATAGTTGTTTATGTACAATAATTCCAAATTGTCCCAACGTCATTTCATTTAACCTCTTTCTTTCCTTTTCCCAAAAAGTACTTGAATTAATAATAGTTTCGGTATAATAATTATTTCTTTATTTGTTCATCTTTTTTTATATTTACTGTAACCAAAATCGTTCGCACAAATAAAGTAATTCTGCATCTTAAATTTAAAAAAACAACATTTTTACTATTATTATTTTTTCTTTTCGGTTCTTTTTTAGATCTGCATTTCTCCCGGTGTGTTTTTTGATTGTTATGAAGTGTGTAGATTTATTTTTTATTGGTTTATTTTCAGGTGTATATTGTTTTTGGTGTTTTTTTTTTTATCCGTTCGTAGATCTATTTTCTTTATGATTTGATTAGTTTGTTTATTTTTTTGTGTTTATTCATGATACAATTGGACGTCGATGTATGTTCAAAAACCAATGCGCAATAACGACTTCCAACTAATTTGTTGTTACAGAGAATGATTTTTAATTTTTTTTTTGAATTCTTAATCAGGTAACTAAAGATTGTTGATTCAAAATCAATATGATTCTTCTAAAATCTTCTAACTGTGCACTTATTTAATCGATTTTTTTATTGTTAATTTTTATGTTTGAATTTTAGTTGATGGATATCAAGGTAAAAAAACGCTACATGATTTTTAAGATCATCACAAGGTCAATAAAATGCTACATGATTTTTAAGATCATCATTTTTCCAGAATCTTAATATTGTTTAAGTTTTATATTTTATGCTGTTTGTATCAGACCCCGATAAATTTTATTGTTATTGTCAAATTAATATTTTTGGAGGGTCGATTATCTTATTACATTTTTCTGTTTCTTATTATGTCAAATTTAATTTGTTGGGGATATATTATTTTAATGTCAAAATTTTTGTTTTTGTTTCTGTTTGATTTTTATTATTTTTTGGGTCATATTCTTATTATTAAATCGGTCATGCGAATAATGATTCCCCGAACCGGTATTTCTGCTCCATTTACACACCATGCTTATCATAGTTTTGGTGTTTTTTTTGGGTTAACAGAAGTTAAGAGCATTTTCTTAACATGATTTTTAGGCTTATATTTGATGAAGGCTACCCATTTACTTTGTAGAAAATATTTTCTAGCCCAATTAAAGAATTAGTCGATTTTCGTCCAAAAATTTCAATGTTCGACAGATGTCTTCTCAAATTCTAGTCGTATTTACGTAAGACCTTGAAGATGGTCCTTTTCCCGAGACAATCGTTCTCTAGTAATTTCTACAATTGAATACAATATTTATTTTTATTTATTTCAAGAGTAAATGCCGCGGTAAAGGAGTAAAGATGATTAGTGCTTGAATATTGAAGTGGAGATAATTGCATAAAAATATATGTTTGAGGAGGTAAATTTGTCAAATAGGGATGCAGAAGCAAATGAGCTTTGAAGGCGTAGAAATAAGTGTTTCCATGTTAGTGTGACCAAATGATAGTGGTTGAAGTTACTACGTTTTATATATGGGTTCTGAGTACATGCCTGTTGAGGCTGTTCAAACACGGAAGCATGTAATGTTGTTTTTATTTCTTCGAAATATTCAGTACCATGAAGCATTAGTGCCTCTGTATAAACACTGATTACCTTCGTTTCCAACTGGGATAATTGTGAAAACTACTAGTCTAATTTAAAAAAAAAAAAGTTGCTTACCAAAAATATAATGAGGTATGATCTAAAAAAATAAAAAACTTTCAAAATTACAAAGTTTAACTTTGGGTTTTGATATTATGTTTGTTTTACTTCACGGGCAAGAGCCATTTCAATATCTCCTTTGCATCGTAGTTAATTCAATAAATCTTAGCACTAAAGTGAACTTCGACTACTTTTTATAGATTTCAAAATTAAATAATCTATATATATATATATAATAACAATATTGGATATATGAGCCAATTTTTTTATCTCCCGCCAAAACTTTTTTATTTTACAAAAAATTTTTTTTTTTTGGCACAAATCTACTTTTGTTTATTTTTCAACTGTTTTTTTTTAATTTAAATATTACAGCCACAATTGTTGACTTTTCAGCACAAATTAAAACTGTATGCATGTGATTTCTGTGTATATAGCCACCGATTTTTGAATTTTATGCCAATAAATTAGGAAACAGTATTTCTATTTTTTTATTTGTTACCAAATTGTCTAATGACTTTAATTCATATCCGTAAGAATTACGTATATTTGAGTTACCATATATGAAAATATATATGATTTTCAATTGAAATAACATATAAAAGCAAACATGACAAAAGAAACATAAAAACAAAATTAATTACAGGCCCCAAATAAAGAAAAATAAAAAAGAAAAACAAAGTAAGGAATTAGTTACAGGCCCCAACTAAAGAAAAATAAAAAAAAACAAAGTAAGGAAATAAATTAAATAAATTAGTTACAGGCCCCAAATAAAGAAGAATAATAAAAAAAAAGCAATGAAATAAATTAAAATACAAGCTCAAAAATACTGAATTTGGCATTAATCGGGAATCATTCACGCGCATGATCTTTGAAAAATAGGTAGTTGATTCAATCCGATTTTCTTTCAGAATTAGAATCCTAAAAGAGGTAAATACATTAAATCAGAATTAGTTTTATATAAGGCCGATTATTATATACTAAAAGGGCATATATTTAGGGAAAAAAATCGATATTGGCAGATTGAAAAAATCGCATTAGATTAGGAAACTGGAGATAATCATATATTTTTTAAAATATCAGCTTGCCTTTTTTTTTTTTAGCCTAATAGATAGTTTTATTTGTTGAAAATAAAATTTTGAGTTTTTTAATTCCAAAACAAACATAAATCTACAAAATAAATTAAATACGATCTGATTTAATGATTACGGAACCAAAGATACTATCGTTATTTATTCTTTAGATTCTTTAGATTTTTAGATATCAAATTGTATTATTTTCTAGCCTAATTAAAGATGTTTATTTGTGGACAATTAAGCAACACTGTTTTATGGTTACAAAAACCACACAAAAAATCTACTAAAATATGTAAAATAAATGCATTGTCTATAATTAAGGGATACGAAATCTGATTTTTTCCTCGGTTACACAATTTCCAAGTATAAAGATCTTAGGGTTTCACGCAAGTCACCCTATAAATATAGGGTTCTATTAATTGCAAAATATCAATTTCATTCTCTTTCGAATGTGTCTTTGTTTTCTCTTTATTTTCAAAACTTGGGCAGCTAGGATTTTTGGTACAATGCCTCCGCTATTCGGACTGACGAAAGAAATTGACCGTAAAAATAAGAAAGCTCTTAAGCTTAGATTCGTCCGGTTTTTTGCGAGATCTGGATTTGATGACAGAGAACAAAAAACTTCTATGGGAATCGTTTTCCATAATTACGAGGTAATTATTTGAATCTGATTTTGTTTTTATAAATAGATGTATATATGTTCGATTAACTACTCGATGTTATTATATTGACGTATTATATTAAAAAAAATTATCTCTAAATACTCAAAAATAAGGAGGACACATTACTGGAGTTATAAAGAAGATCAATGTCAAATTATTCAAAAAATTGAATAGTTGAAGGTCGCGTTTATGCGATTATAAACTTTACGAAGAGAACAACACTGGCAAGTTTCGCACCACTTTAGCCAAATTCAAAATTGTTTTCCACGCGAAAATAATTTTGGTCGACGTGAAGGAGGATTCATTCCCGAATTTCGTCTTTGATTCGACCATTTTCAACACTGACCAAGACGGTGTTGTTCGGTTAGTTTCTTAATATTTTTGAATAATAACAAACATATACAAATCGGTCATTTTTTTAACTATATTAGTTAAGTTTTCTTATTGTAGATGTAATTCGAAAGGTGGCGGAAATCCGTAACCCGCAAGATAAATAACTTATAGGAGGATGTCGATCAAGATTGATCGAGATTATTTTCGAAGACTTGGGGTAATTTTCAGTTATAAGATTGCCTAATTAATTAATTAATAAGTTATTTGTTTAGATTGTTTTATATATTGTTATCTCTTATCTAATTATTTTTTGTTATTGTTTGGTATTATAGTGGTCGTCGTTTAAATTGTACTCTTTGGGGGGAATACGTTGACCAAATTTTGGCTTTCGAAAGTGGTCTGTCTGCGGAACCTCCCGTGATGATCTTGCAAATGTGTCGTGCGAAGGTTTATAGAGGTAATAATATAATTATGATTCTAAATGCAGTTTTTTTTATTTGAATTATATTTTTGATCAAACTTCCAATTTCAGCATGTTATATTCTTCTATTTTTAAATTCTGTTTATTTTATATTTTTAAAAACTGTTTTTTTAATAGATTTCAGATTCTGTATATTTTAAGAAACTTTATAATTGCGGTTTTTTTATTCGAATTATTATTCTGAACTATTTTTTAATTTCAGCATGTGTTATACTTCAATTTTTAAATTCGGTTTATTTTATGTTTTTAAAAACTTGTTTTTTTTTAATAGATTTCAGATTCAGTATAATCTAAGATATTTTCTAGTTGCAGTTTTGTTATACGAATTATTATTCTGAACCATTTTTCAATTTCAGCATATGTTATACTTCTATTTTTAATTTATGTTTATTTTTTGTTTTTAAATCCTATTTTTTTAATAGATTTTAGATTCTTTATATTCTAAGGAAATTTTCAGAATCGCATTTTTTTATTTTTAGTTTTGTTTATTTTAATTATTTTAGATTCTTTTAATTAAAAAATCGTTCTTTTAATTTCTATTTTATGAAAGAATCTCATTAAACCATCGTTAATATATTGAAATAATTGTAATTTTATAATTATAGATTTCGTCACTCTATCAAATTCATTTGAGGTGACAAAGTTAGTTTACTTCAGGTTCGGTGCTAGAAATTGTCGAATTTAGAAGCAGGTATGTTTTTTGAATTCTATTCTATTAGTGTTTGATAAAAATGTGTTTTTGTTTATTTGATATATTTTATACTGTGAATTTTATTAAATATAGAATTCTAAAGGGGTTGGCTAATCCAACGAAGAGTTTTAGCCGTGGTAGTTTAACGCTATCGCGTAGTGAGGTTGATGAGATTGCCACCAGGGTCGACTATTTGTATACCGTTGAAGAGGTACAATTGTTGTGCATTTATACTATTCTTAGATATTTATTTTTAATGTTTAGTTCTTTAATAGAGTACTATTTTCA
Source organism: Phtheirospermum japonicum (assembly GCA_014905375.1). NCBI lineage: Eukaryota > Viridiplantae > Streptophyta > Magnoliopsida > Lamiales > Orobanchaceae > Phtheirospermum > Phtheirospermum japonicum. The sequence goes on along the minus strand of BMAC01000989.1, from coordinate 126,453 downwards.
ATACAGCCGTGCACATTTTGGATATGTGCTATTATTAGTTCGTTTATCGATGATTAGTGGTACAACGCATGCACGAAGTGCCATACAAAGCTTGAGGAAGATGAGAATCAATTCAAGTGTGGGGGATGCATGAGACAGATTTCTTCGGGCATCTTTAGGTAAGAAATTGGGTTACTGAAGTAATTTATTGATCCAATACTCAATCTTTTAGGCAACCTTTTAATATCATATCTTTCTTCATATGAAGGTACAAAGTAAGGATTGAACTTTTGGATCCCACGGCTAACGCACCCCTACTGGGATCGGGAGGCTGAAAAATTGATTGGAAGGTCTTGTCATGACCTTCGGGTCGAATTTTTGGAGGTAGGGCTAAATTTTTACAAATTTTGTCGAAGGTTTTTTCATTTTAAACAAGTTTAATGTGTTTTTTTTGGCGATGTAGAATCGCACCGATGAAGATCTGCCTGAAGAATTACTTAAACTCATAGATCAAACAGTTCTATTCAAGGTGAAGGTCAATATGGGCCAAATTCACAATGAATCGAGCGCATTTTCTGTTGTGCGATTGATTATCGACCCATCATTAGTAGCTAAATACAACAAGTGGACCGTCGAGGAGGATGTGAGTTAGACTATTTTCAAAATTTATAGATTTTCAAAGATAGTAAAGTCTATCAAATTATTTAGTTTTTTTTAGATGTTTGAAATTTTTTTTTAAACATTTCGTTTTTCAACTCTCTTTTTTATTTTGTTCAAGGAATCGGACTTTTTGACTTTGATTCAAAGGGAGGAGACCGACAATGGAATGGTAACTTAGTCGAACATTTGTAGTTTTGAAAATCAAATACAAAACATAGTTTTTGAAATTACATGCGTTGATTGATTTTAAATTGAAACAATTGAACAGGACGTCTGTACCGAGGACGAGGTTACTACTTCTATTAAAAAGGTCAAAGTCGTGGAGTTGGATGGTGATAGTTTAACTGTAAGGAAGCTGATGTTCGATGGTGATGGGATAGCTTCCACTTCATCGAAGACATCTAGGGTTCTATCTAAGAATGGAAAATCGGTGCGTAAGGAAGTCCTAAACTTCGAGGAAGGTTGTGATGTTGTGATGCTGGGATTGACGCGGAAGACGAGCCAAGAATTGTAAGAATTGTACAGGATGATGAGGAATAAAACATTTCTTAATTATTTATTAAATTATTATTTTTTTTACTTTGGTTTATTATGAAGTTGGTATTGCTTTGAATGTTGCTATTGGGATTTCGGATTTTTATTAAGTTGAGGGAGAAAGCATTATATGCTTAGCCAATATTTATGTGATTTAAAAATTTGATAAATTTCTGATTTTAAATTACTTAATAAAATGTTTCTATTATTATTAACTTTTGTCTTTAGATAACTATTACAAATAATAGTCTTTTACGCGAATGTATGTTGCTCTTTTATCTTTACAAGATTGATATTTGAAGTAGTTTAAAAGATTGCTGCCTGACGTAGAGAGTTTTTTTGTTTTCAAGTTTCGGATGGTGGGTCCTATAATCTATAACATGAATTATTTATGAACCAACCAGAACATACACCAAACAAAGTAATATTCTAATAAATTACAGTAACTAATGCTATACACAAATACATTTGCATAGCATAACTTAATAAAGTACAAAAAGTTAACGCAAGCTCAAAAATAAACAAACATTGGTAGTTGAGTACACTTTTAAGTTGTGATCGACATTTTATGAACCCCTGATTTAATTTCGAAATTATGAAAACCAATTACTTAAAAAAAATTAAAATAGTTATTTGAACTGTTTTGTTTAATGTATATGTTGTTGAGAAATAGAATATTAGAAACGACCATATTTCTTAATATAAATGGATTTTAAAAAAAATTGATACGGAAAGGAATAATGTTTAAAATTTGTATATTTTGTGAACAACAAAATCTCAGATATAAATATAAGAGAATATTAATATTTTGAAAGGTTGTAAACTATAGGTGTTTCTTAATATACAAGTTGTATAAACTCTATAAAATTATTCAATTATTATGTTCCATAATAATTGTAGAAAATTTAATAAAATAGATTTGAAAAATATTGTTTTAACATTTAATAATATAGATTCATTATTGAGAAGTTCGTGATATGATATATTTAAAATTAGAAGAAAATTCTTTATATTTTGCAGGTAAATCCTCGGGCATTTGTTAGAAAATATTTTCTATTTTTAAGAATCCTGATAACCGAAGATTCTATTTAGAAGATAAGTTATATGGTTATCTTTTAACTATTAAATATAAAAATATAATTTGTATCTTACCAATTTTCAAAGATTTATTTTAAATCTATCTCCGTGTGACTATAAGATTATCTATAACTAACCGTAACATCATAAATATACTGCCGCGTAGCCGGCAAGTGTAATAGGGTTTAAAATATTATTAAAAGAACACTCATACATACATCTGAATATAAACATATAACGGAAATCAATAATTGGGGCAGTGCATTGGTAGTAAACAATACGAGGAGGAAGACCGATATCATATGGAAAAGAGCACAAACAGACAATACATTGGCAGGTAAATCTTTTTTTTAATTATGCTCTAAACTTAATATTAGTAAGAATTTTGTCGTACCTGTTTTCCTGTAATTCCTTTAAATATGCAGTTAGTAAATTAGAGAAATTAATATTAATATTATGTTGTATTTATATGTTATTAGGTTTTGTTTCAAAAACTTAAAAAGAATCATGTGCAGAATTTTTTTTTACCTGTTTAAGTGCAGTCCTATAAGTTGTTTTTCCCGAGATGTGTGACTTTGCCAGATATATTCGACCTCTGATATAGCAGTACACAGTTAGTATTTAATTGTAATTTATAAAATATAAATTTTATTTATAAAATGTAAGGATGGCATTGATACTTATCTTTTTTCTTGCTGTGTTTGTTATCCAGAGTGCTATGTGCCTTAACCTACAATATTACTGTAATAAGTTTTAGATTAAACATATACAAATAGAAATTACATTGTATATATATTACAGTAGATTATATATAGTGCTATGTTCAATTGTTAGTTTTTTAAAAGATATGTCTTCATTCGTGACATTGTTACACCTACTTAGACCCTGGACTCCATTCAGAAGCATTATCATACTACGATAGGTCATGTCAAGTTTCCAGCCGATAAACTTTGACATATCTTTTAAAAAGCTTTCAAGTTGTACAAGTATGAATTGTATTATGTGCAGAATAAATTTGTGTACTTATCTTTTTTCTTTGGTTAGTACTCTGTTGCATGTTTTTGCTTGCTTCCTTCCTTTCCTGAGTAGCACTTTCCATGTGAAAGTGAAATATGTTAAACTGGACTAACTTAAGTGAAAAAAAGAAATGAGTTTACAATTTTGAACATAACATAGTCAGAGCAAAATGTTAACTCTAGAGACATACTCAAACAGAATAAAAATATTTACCATGTGAGACTATTGAGTCACATTTTGAACCACCCGAAGCCTTATTGAAATTTGATTTTGAGGTAGTAGACAAAATAGTCGAGAAGGTGCCCGATCACCTCATGCTATAATTGGCGTTTGACATATTCGAGGTGATCGATTACTCGCGGTTCCGACCTCCCAAGCTAGTTGAAGAGTTTTTCATCTCGGGACGTGCTTTTTGTGCCCTCCTTGGTGATTATCATCGCCAATTCTTGCTCTTAGAGAATACCAAGGCGTGGCACGATCGTCTTTTGTTTTTAGACCAAGGATGACATCGAATTGATGCCGTCAAGCTAAAGACGTTAATCAAGCGCTTCTTGGGAGGCAACCCAAGCACTTTAACTTTATTTTTTTGTGTGTGTTTTTGTTTCTTTTCATATCAGGTTCCCCTCGACTTTGAAACCCGTTAGATGATCTTGGATGCTCGACTCATCATCACCATATGCGCGATTTCAGGGGCGTCTCTCTCCTTCTCTTATCTTTTACCATACTTAGCTTAATTTTTTATTTTTTACAATGTGGACATTGTATGGTTTAAGTGTGTGTGTGTGTGTGTGTGTGGGGGGGGGGGGGGGGGGGGGGGGTGTTGTCCTTGTTTTGGTTAGTAAATTTTTGTATGCTTACTTGTGGTTGATTTGAGTTGTGTGTATTGATATTGATTGGAACCTTGACGAAGTGACGTGGTTAGATGATTTGGTTAGGATATTTAAACTTTCGTTCGAACAATAGTGTAACTGTGGGGAATGAAGTGTAAATAGTCTATGAAGTGTCTTGTGTCCTGCTCTATTCTTGTTTCGTTCCAAAGACTCGAATACTCTCAACTAGCCCCATTCTTAGTTAACCTATACAGGACTTTATGTAATTTTATTCTTTTTATTTCTGGAGACGTTAAAATTCCACGTGCGATATTGAAGAATATTATCAGTTGCACTTAGAAACGTACGATTGGAGTCAATGAACTCTCGCTGTTGATTGATGTAAATTATGCACGTTTAGTACCTCATCTCTATAGGTACTCATAGTTTAAAAAAAAGAAAAGAAAAAATAATAATAAGTACAAGAAGAGAAATCCTTGTACAAGTTAAGTTCTTATTTTTGTTTTTCTTAAATTGTTTTGTTAAAGAGGTGTATAGATGACTGGGCTAGTCGGGTGACGACTTGGCAGTTTTAGCAGGGATAGACTTTGGCCGAGGTATGGATGGGTGACGTACATGGAGGTCAACTCATTACTTTAGGTGTTCGGAAGCTAGTCTAAATCTCTTATCTCTACTTTATCGTGTCGTCCTTTTAGTTGAGTTTTAAGTCGATTTAGTGCATTAACTTCTTGAATAATTTGGATGCATTAGCGATTAGGTTGAGGACAAGCAAAAGGCTAAGTGTGGGGGAGTTCATTTGTACATATTTGTATGTGGTTTTCGTGTATTTTTGCATCGTGTGTTGTGTACTTTTAGGGTATTTAGGTTTATCGTTTTTTCATTTTTCTTCCTTTTGATGTTTTTCATTTCGTTTGGTGTTTAATGTGTTTCTACTTTATTTTATATGAAATAGCCTAATTTTGTTTAATTTCTAGTTTCAGCTTTAATACGAAGATGATGAGACGCATGACGTGCTGCCGACGCCCGCAGCCAGAGCTGCATCGACGCCGGGAGATGCCCGCATCGACCGACGCTAGGTCGACACAATGCTGCAGTACCGTCGATCCTAGCTCCGTCAGTGGATGCACATGTAGATGCAACTTGTAATCGTGATGATCCGTACTTACGTTGGTCGACGCACTGCCAAGTCGACGCGATAACCCTGGTACGCGTCGACGCCAACGCTCAGCCCGCATCGGTCGACGCTCCGGCAGTTTGAGCAGTTATTTAGGGAAAATCTATAAAAACCCGGTGGTTTCTTCATTTTGGGGTGCTGGAACTTTGGGGAAGGTTCATACATTGTAGAGATCCCTCGGTTCTTGCCCCCTTTCGATTCATGCAAGATTAGAGTTTAATAGTTAGTTGTTTCGTCATTTCGCTTCCGTTCATCCTTCAAGTCGTTCCTCGTTGATGAAGACTCGTTCGATGGCTGATATTTTCTTTATATTATAAGTTTTTCTGAACTTTGTTATTTGCTTTTTGTATTTGGCTTTGGTTATCTTTGAATGTTTATGTTAATTTAGTTCGTATTCCTTTTACTGTTCAATTATGTTCATGCTTGTGTTGATATAATACTTTGATCATGATGAATTTTGGTTAAGTTTATCGTTCTAGTGTGCCTAGAGTCATTTTGAACCATCGGGATTGGCAACCCTGATCGTGGAGATGACTATGGCGCACTAGAACTCTTGTTTTATAATCGTTTAAAGACTTTCAATTTTATTGTTCGTATATGTTAGAAAACCCCAAACCAAAATAGATCGCGTGTTTAGTTTAGTTTTTATTTCGTCTCTATGTTCGTAAAATCAAACACCGGAAAAGCTTCCGATTAGTCTTCCTTGTGATTCGACTCGAGTCCAACTTACCGCCTATAGAAACTCCGTTCTCTTGCAGACGAGCTTTTTATTTTTAAATAGAAGTAGGTGTAAAAAGTCTGATTCATGCGCGGTAACGCTCGACGGGCATCGGCAGGCGCTGGGCACTGCACTCGGCAGCGCTCTGCAGCTGTGCGTTGGCGCGCGGGCGGGCCTTGACTTGCGTCAAAACATGCATCAAGGTCAAATCTCACCTTCTTTTCACTTCCTTGTTAAAATCTAGCAAAAATCACACCCATCCACAAATTAATTAAATCCATTTAGTCATATTAAGTATAAATTCAAGAAGAAACACGAAAAAAAAAAATTAAAAACGACACTAAACCCTAATTAAAAGCACAAGAAAAATACCACAATTACATGCAAAATACTTGTCAATTATTAAACCCCGATATATGTTCCCAAGTAAAATATGAGTCTCATCCTGGATAAATGAAATGTCCATTACAATTGGGTGAGTATGAAACCTTATTCTTCCATTAGTATTTGTACCCTAATGCTTGCTCTGGTCAAAGAGGTTAAAACTTGCTCATAGATGTATATGTTTGCGATCGTGTAATGGGGTTGACTTAGTTAGTTCTTTCTTGTTGCCCTAGCGTTGGATTCAACTAAGGGAGTATGATCAGATTAGATCCAACTGACCAAGAGTTAATTGTCTATATGTGGTTTGGAGACCTACCAATTGTGCTATTGTGGTCATTAGCCCTAGCGGAGGCTGCAATAGTATGAATATGGATCTTGGCTCACTACGATCATACTTGATATGAGTCTGTATTCTACCGTGGGTTCGTAGAGTATGTTAAAATAGTGGGAGCTAATTATTAAAGTCCTTTTTCATTATCCCATAATTATGATCATATGAAATAGAATTGGAGTTTTTATTCCTGCTCTATTTATTTCCTACAAAATAGTTAAGATGTTGAATTTATCATTGAAATGCTTGGTTAAAACGACCAAGTTGACTGGACCAAACTTTATGGGTTGGTTGCACAATCTACATTTAGTTCTGATACGGGAAAATATTGAGTATATGTTGGACATACCTGTTCCTGAGATTCCTGAAAAGGATTCTCCTGAATATACCAAGTTTGATGCAACTTCAGCACAGTGTGTCATGCTAACTTTGACGTCGATTGAATTACAGAGGCAGCATGAACAAATGGCCCCTTATGGAATGTTGGAGAATTTCAAAGTCTCAATGATTCGCAAGCTCAAACTATAGATTATGAGCTGCTAAGAGATCTCTTTAAGTGCAAGCTTCATGATGGGGGCAAGGTGTCTAAGCATGTCTTGAATATGATAGGGTTAATTGACAGGTTGACTTCGATTGGAACAAATCTACCTAAAAATGTCTCAGTCAACTTTATCCTGAACTCGCGTCCTAGTTCATTTGAAAGTTTCATTGTGAATTATAATATGAACAACGCGAAAATGAAGCTTCCCGAGCTTCATAACATGATTGAGACATATAAGTCTTGCACCTCAAATGGCAAAGTCGTACTCATGGTGAGTACATTTGCTAGATCTAACCTATGCTTATGGTTTTGAATCCGAAAGGAGGTGCTCATAAGAGTAAGCATTGGCTAAAGATGTTGGCTTATATTGCAAAGAAAAGGTACATTGGAAGGGAGAAAGTGAGAAGTGGAAAACATTAGATGTTTTCGGCTCCTGAGATACATTTTTCATTGAGATAAATATGTCTATTCATAACTCTCACTACTGGGTATTTGATACCGAATGTGGCTCACACATTTGTTATAATGTGCAGGGGCTAAGGGATAGCAGGATGGTTAGACCGGGGGAAGTTTCACTGCACGTGGGAAATGGAGCAAAGGTTGTTGCCGAGAGTATAGGGACTTATAGATTAGATTTACCCTCGGGTCATAGACTTTATTTATATAATTATTATTTTATCCCATCAATTACTAAGAATATTGTTTCCATTCTGATGTTAGACATTGAAGGGTTTTCCTTCCATTTTGCTAATAATAATTATCTATTTAAGCATAATGATGTTGTTTATGGAAATGCTCCTACTCTTAATGATTTTTATGTTCTTGATTGTAGTTGGGACATTGTCAATGTGCAAAACAAACTTATAAAGTTAAGTAATATGAATAATACCACTTATTCATGGCATTGTGGGCTTGGTCACATAAATGAAACAAGAATCACAAGGTTAAGAAAGTTAGACTACTTAACACCATTTGATTTTGAGTCTTATGGGAAATGAGAATCTTGTCTGAAAGGAAAAATGACCAACAAGCAAGTGGTTTGGAAAGACATACGAGCAAAAGAGGTGTTTGAGCTGGTTCATACTGATGTGTGTGGACCTTTCACTACTCAAGCTAGAGTCGGCTATTCATACTTCATTACTTTTACTAACGACTTCTCTAATTTTAGACATGTGTATCTATTGAAGAACAAGTCAAAGGCTTTTGAGAAGTCTAAGGAGTATGAGTAGATGTAGAGAAACAAGTTGAAAAGAGTACTAAGACTCTTCGCAACGATCGACGAGGAGAATACCTGAGTAAAGAGTTTCTCGATTACTCGAAACTTCATGGAGTCCAATCGCAATGGACGCCTCCTGAAACACCACAAATGAATGGTGTTTCTGTAAGGAGAAATGAAACCTTATTAGATATGGTTAGATCAATGATGAGTTTCTCAGATCTTCTGACATACCTATGGGGGTATGCTTTACTAAACTCAATCTATGGTCTAAAGAGAGTTCCATCAAATTCATTAGATAAAACTCCATATAAGTTATGGCATGGCAAGAATCCAGCACTTATGAACATGTGAACCTGGGGTTGCCGCGCATATGTAAAGAAGGCTAACAAACAAGTTGGAATCTAAAAGTGAGAAATGTTATTTTGTGTGGTATCCTGAAGAAACATGAGGATACTATTTCTATCTTCCTAGAGAACATAAGGTCATTGTTTCCAGGTGATTTGCACATTTTTGTACATATTTTTCTTACCGTTTTTGTGTCACGTTGCGTGTGTTTTGCTTGCTTTTAGGTATTTTAGGAGTCGAGTTGGCCGTTTCTCGTTATTTCTAGGTTTTCGTAGCTTTTGTACGTGTTTTATTAGTTTTCGTAGTTTCTTTTCACTCTTTCATTTTTCTTGGCTGTAGGACGTCCAAGCGGGGCCCGCGCTCGTTTGGGATCATTTTCACTCGACTCGGGAATGGACGGACAAGCAAGGAAGCGCAACGGACGAGGCTCGATAAACTGGCGGACGTAGAAAGAATGAGAAACCGAGCCGGTGCAACAATCCAGTCGACCGACTGGAAGTGCAGTCGATCGACTGCCTTTCTAGTTGATCGACTGAACTCCCAAAATCGACTGCATTCCAGGAACTTTTGGCCATTTTGGACGACGCAGTCGATCGACTGCCGACGTGGCCGATCGACTGCAATCGATTAACTGGAGCCCCCCAAGATCGACTGGATTCCAGGGATTTTGGCCGTTTTGACAGCGCAGTCGATCGACAGGCGACTTGACCGATCGACTGGAAAGCAGATTTTTTGCCACTTTTGGACGATTTTGCCCCTTTGTGAAGGATTAAAGGAGAAGACATCATTTCACTCAGGACAACTTGCAGCAAGGGTCTGGTTCAGAGTTCTTGCTCCCAAAAAACTCATTTTCATATTTTCCTTTTCCATTTTAATTATGTATTAATTCTAGTAATTAGTTATTTTATTAGCTCTAGTTTAGTTAAGTGTTAGATCTCTATTAACTAGTTGTTCAAGCTTTGGTTTGCCATCTCCATTGTTAAGATTTCAAGGTTTCCTCTTCAAGCTTTTTGTGGAAACATACATTTGGTAATATCTTTCTATAATATAGTTTTATTTTCATGTTATTTCTTTTAACCTCGTGTTGATGCTTGGATCATAGTTTAGTTGCTATTTTGATTACCAAAACTTTCATTTTCATTTTATAGCTTTCTAGCTTTTGAAATTATGCTTTTAAGTTGTTAAGTTGTTTAGATCAATTTCTAAGTTTTTAGAAGTTTTATAAATCTTCCCTTTTTAAAACTTTGATCTTTGTTAAATTAATATTGACTTTTTCAAATAAGCACGACTTTAATTTTCCCTCCATTTTCCTTAATTTAAATTATAAGCTTTCTTAGTTAACTAGTTTAGATTAATCGTTTTTAAAATAAGCTTTAACTTCCTTTTCGTATTTTAATGCTTTCAAAACTCCTATTTCAATTTAAGTTTAGTTATAAAAATCAAAACCAAATCAATGACTACTGCTTTCCTAGTGTAGATTAGTTTAATTTCGACCGACGATAAGAGCAAATAAGAAACCGATAAGCCGATAACATCCATCCTCGAGAGACACGACTCGGGAAGAACTCGCCGCCCTACAACCGGCTCCGTACTCTTGCGGAGATGGATTCTCAAAATAGCGCATCGAGGATTCGTCGATCACCAGGAAAGTGACTTTCCTTGAGGAAGACTATGTCTACAAGGAAATGAGTTAAAATAAGGTAGAACTTGAAGAAATTCAAAAACCACAAAGAGACATGGAGGTTGAAAACTTCTCTAACGACCTAGAAAAGAATTCGGTGGGAGCTTCTAGTCATTCCTATGGTGAAGATTTGTCCCTTAGAGGACAATCTTTAGCCAGTAGTAGCATTTATAGAATTGATGCAGTAATGAAAAATTTATCATCAAAAACCCATGGAAGACCAAGCAATGGTTGCACAACTCCCTCCTCAGGAAGTTCGTGTTGATGACACTTCCGAGGGATCTCAAAATGCCGAACCATCCAGCACAAAAGAACATTCTCATGATCAGAACACTCAAATAACTTAAACGCATGATAACAAACTTCATAATTCTACAAGGATTCATGGGCGACTGGAAAGACTAAACCTCCTTGTACTGGGTCAAGGTGACGTGGAAATTTCGGACGATGATGAACCTAGAACTTACATTGAGGCTATGTTAGACATTGACTTAAAGAGGTGTCTTAAAGCCATGAAATTAGAAATGTACTTGGTGTATACAAATCAAGTTTGGAGCTTGGTTGACTTTCCAGTTAGGGTTAGACCCATTAGATGCAAATGGGTCTTCAAGAAGAAGATTGACGCAAATGGCAAGGTACAAACCTACAAGGCTAGGTTGGTAGCAAAAGGTTATAGTCAACGAGAAGGAATTGACTATGATGAAACCGTTTCTCTAGTTGATCAAGTCCATTAGGATTTTATATGCTATAGTTGCATATTATGACTACCATATTTGGCAGATGGATGTTAAAACCGCTTTTCTCAATGGTGACTTGACCGAGGAAGTGTATATGATACAACCAAAGGGTTTTACATCCGAATCGAAACCTAAAGTTGTATGAAAGCTACAAAAGTCCATTTATGGACTTAAACAAGCCTCTAGAAGTTTGAACATTTATTTTAACAAAGCAATCAAATCGTTTGATTTTGTCAGAAACAGAGAAGATACATGCGTTTATAGTAAATGCACCGGGGGGAGTATTATTTTTATTATTATATATGTTGATGACATATTCATAATTGAAAATTATACCCTTCCCATACATTTAGTAGAGTATTGGTTGTCCAGCACCTTCATGATGAAGGAATTGAGTGAATCCTATTATATTCTTGGAATTAGGATCTACCAAGATAGACCTAATAGAATATTGGGAGTTTCATAGTCCATGTACATAGATAAAGTGTTAAGACGATTCCTTATAGAAAATTCCAACAGGGGATATATTCTAATGAGTCATGGTATCAAGTTATCAAAGAAGGATTGTCCTTCTACTGATAAGGAACTTGAGCGCATGAAAGGGATCACATACGCTTCAGCAATAGGATCTATCATGTATGCCATGATTTGCAAAAGGCCAGATGTGGCCTATGCACTTAGCATGGCCGACAGATTTTTGCAGAATCATGGGGAAGAACACTTGAAAGCAGTCAAAAGTATTCTTAAGTATCTTAGAAGAACTAAAGAATATTCCTTAATCTATGGTGAACAAAATGAACTGGTAGTTACTCGTACACTAATGCTGGTTTCCAAATAAACCATGATGACTACAAGTCACAACATGGGTATACCTTCATTTTTAATGATAGGGTAGTAAGTTGAAATAGTTCCAAGCAAACTACTACCGCTGATTTGGTGAATCGAAGTTGAGTACATTGTTGCATATGAGGCAGCTAAAGAAGCTGTCTCGATAAAGAGATTCTTAAGGAATTAGAGGTAGTTCCTAGCATCAATACCGTTGTATTATGACAACACTAATGTTATTGCACTATCAAAGGAGCTGAGATCCACGAACAGCAACAAGATGTACCAAAACGCTACCACTTGATCAGGGAGATAATGGAGATAGGAGAAATTAAAATAGAGTGTGCTCAAAGCCATCATGTTCTGGATAACATGATGAACATTTTTTAAAACTAGATATTAGATATATAGGTTCTTGACTCTAGGACAAGTGGGAGATTGAAAGTATAAATGTCCTAGAGAAAATCATATTTAAAGATATTATAATTGATAACAATTATTATATATATTGTTATATATATGGCAATGCATTTATTAAGTAATTATTTTGATTGATTGAAATTATTCATATAAACATTCCCATGAGTTAATGTTGTCATTAATATGGTGAGATGTCAATGATAGAACATTACTCTTAAAATAGCCCTGACTAATGATTATCAAGATTGGGATATTTATAATATAATATATGTCACCATGTGGTCTGTATCACATTCTTAGAAAATACAGATATTCTCACGACTGTGAATAATTTTTAATCATAATGAACACATGGTACTTTAGAGAGTATTGGTAAACCTTACTGATAAACAATTTATTGTATGTCTATAAACTTATCAGTGTATAAAGCGTGTGATAATTCTTTGACTTGAGGTCAATATGCACCTTTTTTACTGAGTGATGTACTTTGACCATGACTAATGCTTGCACTCCTTTTCCGGGTAAACATGGCTTGTGTTGGGTACATCATGATGTACATGAAGGTGGTAGCTGAGCCTAGAAAGAATTCATTACTCGATTGGAATTTTGAGAGAGATCACTCATAATCTCTATATTAGATCGAGTAAAGTCATTGACCAAGGCAAGAGACATATTCAATATAGTTGTTGAGTATGGTCTAGTTGTCGACTAATAAATATGAGATAAGTTTATTAAGTCATTGAGATAAACACTTGGATAAATCTTATGCTTAATCGAGTGATTCGAAATGCAAGTAATTTCACCAAAGTTTTGTAAAAAGGTTATAAATCTCTGAGTTCAAGTAGATTCTTTATATTTAGTTCGTCCAACTAAGACGTCTAGAACTTTTGTTTAGATCATCATTGGATTGATGGCATCTATAAAGGTCTATAGGGTCACACTATATGCAATTACGTTTCTGAATTAAGAGTGTATAAATGGACCCTAAACCTAAAATTGCATAAATGGACCCTAAAACTAAAATCATTCATAAATTCATAAATCAAGCATAAATTCCTAAATTGAACCCCATTTCAATTTCTCAAAATATATTTCCTAAATTAAAATCAAATTAAATTAAAACCCTAAAATAAAAAAAATATATATATTTTAATTAAAAGACTAACATACCTTAATATATGATGTTGACGGTGCTTCGACGATGGCGACGGCTCCGACAACAGTGGCGGTGGTGGATCCTCTTGTGAGCCCTAACCCTACTTTTGGTTGTGGGGTGGTGAAATGAATTTGTCCGCTCGGTAGGGGTCTTTATATTAAGTTTACCGACGACACGAATCCGTTGGTAAAGCCGCCGGTAGCGACAGATTTCTTTCGGTAATTAATATCTGATTAATTTTGTTGGTAAATGGAAATCGACATTGACGACGAACATATTTCTTTCGGTAATTAATATCTGAATATTTTTTTTAAAAATATTGGCGACGGACAATGTTTGTCGGCATATTTGGTAGGCTTTTTGCCGCCAACTTTTTAAGGACTTGCCGATGGACACATACACTGGCAGCAGGTTTCCGTCGGGAGTCCTTCAACAATTTCTGTCGTCGGAAAAGTCATCGGTAATGCCGACCTTTTACCGACGGGTGGCAGCCCGTCGGTAGTATCCATCGTTTTTTCCGGTTTTCTTGTAGTGTACTATATATTAATCATATATATAATATCATATTCAATATATATTATATAATTATTATACACTTTTAAATAATAATATATTTGTACTATTATTATTTATAAATAGATATAATAAATGTTTTATCAAAAACAGTACCAATTAATATAAGTTTTTTTTAATATTTATTTATCTTTATCCAAGTATTTTATTATTTTAATTTAATAAATATATTATAATTCTATATACATATTATATATTTTAGTATCTTTTAAATAATAATTTGTAATTATAATTTGTAAGTTTAACTACTATATATAATAAATATATAAAGTACAAAAGATCTCTCTTGGATGGCCCAATAGTGAGACTCCTCTCCTTTGCCCTTATGGTCGGGAGTTTGAATCCTCTTGACTTAATTTTGGGGAATTTAAAAGGTTTAATGAGCAGGGCCGGCGACGGGCTGGGTTCGAGCGGGCAAATGTGTAACAGCAACGATTCTACGCAATAAATTTAATATTTTTAATTTTTCTCAACTTTCCTCCACCAACTAGTAGAAGCAGTAAGTAAGGGTCGATCCCACGAGAAGTTTTGATTAGAGAAAACTCCAGTCCATTTTCAGTTTCCGCCCTCGATCGATTCATCTAACCAATTGTAATACTATGTTTCACTTTTCATATGAATTACAAGGCCTAAATGGCAATAAGCTCTACAACTCGAATTTACCCTTATCGAATATTTAATCTAAACAAGCTCTTTGATCAAACATAAGTAATTGAAAACCTAAAATAAGCTCTCTAAATGTAATCCAATAAAAGCATTAGACACTAGGAAAATATGTCATTCTAAGCAATAAACTGAGAAACTCGGTTTATTTAACTTATGTTGTGCTATCCCTAATAATGCGCGACTATTAGTTGCTAAAAGTGAAATAAAAACGACAATAATTACAAATTGTATCCCTATTTCTACAAATTGATATCTAATCCTAATATAGGTGACCAACCTATATTAGAAATTAAATAAGCATGAAAAGAAAGTAGAATAACACAAATAATTTCATACGACAAACGAAAAAAATATTACGGGAATTAATTAGAACATAATCAATCGATAAGTCTCAATATCACAAGAACCGGAATTAATTAAACTACTCACACTTGGTGCATGAAATTATAAAAGAAGAATAAATAAGAAGACATTATTTGTTGATAAAATGGGAACAAAAGACATGAGGAATTTGCCCCTACTTGTTGGAGCTATGTTTTGTGCACCCAAGTCTTCACCAAAAAAGTCCACAACTTCGGCTGCCTCCAAGTCTTCAAGAAAAAGTAGGATCCTTCCTAAGTCCCCCTTTTGGCCGGATCTATCATATGTATGTATATAAGGAAGATTAGCCGCCTTACTTAGACTCAAGCCCGATGGCCTTTGTTTGTCCTGCTGTCTGTTATCGGGCAACCAAATAACATCCACGTGTCATCAATATAAATACACGAGCCACACAATGATCATCATCGTACAAATTGAGCAACAAAGTACTACAAAATAAATGAAAAAATATGCAATTGGTGCGCATCCATCCACAAGAACATATACACAATAATAAATATATATGACAATATGAAGTGTATAAAATTATATTTTTAAACCATTAATTACTACATAATTTCTCGCATATCAGATAACATCATGGTAGGAATGACTTATGTCCTTCCTACTGCACACTCAATTATTGTGCGTCAAAATGATGCATTGCCCACGAGAGCTACATATGAGGCCCAACAATCTTCCTAGTGACTTTAGGAGTCAAAGGGGCTGAGATCTTTCAAAGGAATTTCTTTTTCTATTAATCTTGTTTTCATGTTTCCTTGTTAATTATTTTCTAGTTGCTCTGTTATTTCCTTATATAGTGAGAAGAGCCAAGAATTCTAGGAATCCTAATTTAGAGTATGTTTGTGAGGCCTATAAAAGGGGGCCTTTATCCTTTGTAATTCTCACCAAGTTTTTTCTTTTAATGGTTGAATAAGAGTCAAAAGTTGAAATCCCCACCATATCAAATATTATAAACGTTTTCCTAAAAAGTTACTTTAGAGAATTAAACCTCTTGCCATAGTCCTTTCTTCTTGTTCACATAAAAACAAACGACCGCGAGAGAGTCTGTCTAACTTGAGATCTAGTCGAGACTAGAGCCGCACTTGAACAATTCCCCTGCAACAGTTTTATCCCGTGACAACCAATTCTTCATGACCACCTATGTTTGTTTTTTCACAAGGTTGCTTTGTTACTTAATTATTGATAAATTTATAGTTTTCCAGTCACTTACACGTTAAGAAACAACCATCTAGGATAAAATTACACACTTGAGACTGTTAAAATGGTAGCACATCGCAAGGCCCCTGAGCTGAACATGGCTCTTGAGTTTAATTACCACAATATTACTGAAATGTTCGAGATGAAAAACATGCTCAACGTATGTGACATTTTATACATGAGACTGTAAGTTGAGATCCTAACTATATCTATTTTTGTTATATTCTATATATTTAATATTTTTATTTTAACAAATAAATGGTGTAGTGGAGACAATAATCACGTGTCTAGTGATTCTTAAGTTCAGTTCTCACACCTCTACTAAGTGTGTGTGCGTGTGTGTGTGTGTATATATGTGTGTGTATATATATATATTTATATATCATATAAAATGTTATAATATCAAAAAATTGTAAAGTGTTACTACCAGTGTTATAATTGAGATTTTAATATACTTAATAAAAGTGTTTAATGATATAAAAACTATTACCTTAATTTATAGGTATCAAAGTTATCATATAATTAAAAGTGCAGCGAAAAAAATGTAACATCCCCATCACGCGGACAAAGATTGTTTAGCTTCCTTGATGGACATGCTCCTGTCTACAAGATCAACTTACTCTTAGCGCCTCACTAGAAAATTTAAAATAGAAGGATCAATAGAAAGATCAATAAAAGTTGACGTGAAGTTAAAAACTTTAAGAGAAATAACAAGAAACGAAGAATAAATCTAGGATTCAATATAAAACTATGCATGAAAATAAAAACCAAAATAAAGCTTATGAAATACTCAAAATAAAAACGATCAAGGACTCGATCTATGATCTTGGTGTGTCACTCACCTAGATTCCATAGCCAAATCAAAAAATCTAACAATAAATCTAAGAGCTAAGGCAAAATGCATAAATTAAAGAACAAGCATGAAATTAAAGGAAAGCTTACTTGAATTAAAGAAAGGAACAACAAATCTGAATGAAATAGAAAAAGTAAAATTCAAGTGATGTCTTGAATTCTTTTTGAGCTTAAAAACTCAAGGAAAAGCATGAAATTAAATCGAAGATCTGGAGAGAGAAATAAATCACAAACCCAAGCATGGGTTGGGAGGTGAGTCCTCTTTAAAATGAGAGAAGTGTCCTATTTATACTAGGTTTAATTGTGGTTAAATGGGCCAAATCAGCCTTAAAGGCTTGGATTTATGGGTTTGACCAAGGTGTGACCCGGTTTTGCACTTGCTAGCCACTTGGCTCGACCCTAGGCTTGATTTTACGTGATTTGGCTCGAGGTGGCTCAGCATTGGTCGAGCTTGGGTGCGCTTGGGCGTTCATGGCCGGGCACTGGGTGGTTAATGCAAGGCGTGGCGTTGGTTTGGGCTTGGAGTGGCAAGCGGATGGCATGAAGTGGTGAGGAACTGGGCTATGATGTTGGCGTGTGGGCTGGCAGATGGGCAAACGCGCGCGGGTGCTTTGGCATGAGGTGGCGAGGATCTGAGCGAGAGAATAGGTGCTGCCTGGCGAGGCTAGGCACTGTGTTGGCTTGGACTTGGCCACCAGCTGCTGAGGCTTGCGGGTGAACCAAACATTTGTGCACCCCAATTAAAGATATTTAAATTAAAACACGCAAGCTTGCTCGCAAGAGTACGAGGACACTTGTAGGGTGGAAAGCTGACTCGAGTTGTCTCTTCAAATTAAAACACGCAAGCTTGTTCATTCAATTTGAAGGGTTTAATTCCTAGGTCCAATGTATCAAATACCCAACAATAATCAAGTGAAACTGAATCCAAACTGAAATTAATCAACCCAATACATTCAATAATTTCAGAAACAGAAGCAAAACTCAAGAACGTAGACTAAATATTATTCGAAAAACTTTAAAAACTAAGAATTAAAAGTAGAAACTAAGTAAAGGTTGCAGAGTACTTGTATTAGCTACTGAAAACTTAAAGTTATTCGGCTATTCCGAAGAGGAAACATAGCAACCGATCGAGAAACAGATGAATGGCTTCGAGCGGGCTCCGGAACTCGTCGTCGTTGAATCTTCATTTTCTCTTCGATCCTTGCATTTTTGATGTTATTCTCTGACTCCAAACCCTAGGATTATGTGTATGTTAAGTTTATAAGGTTGAAAATCACACCTGGAACTCAGATTAAAGGGTATTTTATATAGAAATCGCATAACTTGGGCCGCAAGTCACACAGGTCGGTTACTGGGCCCGTTTACGGTTGGAAGCTACCGTAAACCTCTCTATCGCCTATTTACGGTGATCCTTACGGTGAGGAATGTAACCGTAAGACCAACTGTAAGCCTTTCTGAACTCCTTCTACGGTGTTGTGTACGGTGCTCCATTACGGTAAGGTAACCGTAAGGCTAACCGTAAGCCTCCAAAATTTGCTACATCTTCGCCGGAACGCTCGTTTCTTGTCTCTTAATCATCATGTTTCATCTCTTACGCGTTGAGCCCTTCCGGTTACTTAGCTGTAAAGTGAAAAACTTCAAATAATCACTTATTTGCATCAATCTAGATCAAAAGATGGTAAAATAAGTTGGAAACACAAATATACGAATTGAAGCTTAATCTATCTAACTTATACAAAAAATAATAAGAAAAAGTAACTAAAATACAACTATAAATGAGCATAAATACGTGTTAATCAACTACCCCACACTTTATTTGTTTGTTCGTCCTCGAACAAATGTCAGTTCAAAGTATAACTAGAAAGGAAATCAGCTTAGGCAATGATTCGTGCGTTGCTACATACATAATTTTTAAAATATAGATACAAATAACGCAACGTCAAACACTCCACCTTTATTATATTTTCGCTTCATAAACAAAGTCATGCATCCTCTCAAAAGGGAAATATATAGGGTGTTCACTCAAAAGCACTCATGCATTGCTGCATGGGACATGTATACGATCAAATCATACAAATACATGCACAATAAATAAGAACCAAAAATCAATCTCTTTTCAATCGCAAATTAAATGTGCTGCCAAAACTAAGAATCGGAAAAGGTCTTTTTGGGTTGTAATGTAAGGCTCTTTGGACGGGTATGGAATATATAAGTCATGTGGCTAACTCACGATTTAACGTGATCACTAACTCACTCAACCTATTCTAATCAAGAAGCTAATTGCTTCACCTCGTTCAAAAATAAAAATACCTCACTAAACACTCATAACGTAGCCTTTAAACATAGGTTATCTCTCAACTCGTAACTCTACTACCGACTTGTAGCGCGAACCACTTAAATACAATTGCCTTTTAAACATTAGGCTTCATTAAATAAAATAAGTAATAAACACAAGCCTTTATTGACGTAGGCAATGACTAACATAATTCAACTAGACTCATCATCCTTTTTTTCTCTCTTTTTTTCTTATTTTTGACCCTTTTTACTTTTTATGGGATTTTTTTTCCGGATGGTGGTCTTAAATTACAAGAATTCATAAACATCGTAAATTCCTAATAAAATCTCCAAAACACTAATAACCAATAAAAATAAAGAAAAATTAACTAAAATACAACTATAAATGAGCATAAATACGTGTTAATCAGCGGGCGGGCATCTATCTTGGCGTGAGAAGGCGCAAGGCATGGCTTGGATAACATTCTAGAATGTTTGGCCCTTTAGAAGCTTGCTCTTGGCATGAATTTTGGCACGTTTTGGCACGGCTTGGCTTGAGTTTTGAGACTCAATGCCTTAACCTAAGAAAATTGGATTTTTGAAAATAAAAACCCAAGAATTACACCAAACTTCAAATTAATTGAACCCATTTAACCAAATTAAATATAAAATCAAAGAGAAACTTGAAAAACAACAAAATAAGAAAAATAACTTAATAACTTAACAAAACTCTAATCGAAACCACTAAAAATTATACTAAGTCCTAATTAAAACACGAGAAAAATACCACAATTACATTCAAAATAACCACCCCACACTTGCCGGTTCGTTCATCCTCGAACATCGAAAAGAATCAAGAATGTACATACAATGAACATTATGTAAAAAGAAAAATCATTGTATCCTTATTAGGATGACAAAAGTATCAACATAAACACGTTATCGTCAAGCATTGCTCGTATTACTCTTTCTCAAATAAAAACTAAATCGATGACTTCTTCTCAAATGGAATTTTGAGAGTGTTCGCTCAATTCGCTCAAGTGTTTGTTTATAAGGGGCGTGTATACACTCAAGTCGGACAATTCATGCACCTTATCAATATTTCACAAATTAAAAACTCAAAATCACCCATTGTACATGATCAAACAAGAATCGAAAGAGGTCTCTATTCCGGGTTGTAATGTTGGCTCTTTGGTAAGGTATGGAATATTTGTATATAGTGGCTAACACACAATCAAACGTGATCAATAACACACAAAACCCTAACTTCTAGAACCCGAAGCTTATGATCGCTTCACCCTTTCCAATTTACCAATTTCATTCGAAACCCTTTCGTACACTTATGATTCGAACTTTTCCACACCTATTTTTATTTAAAGTTATCAATTTTAAAAAGTTCGCCCGCAAGAGAACGGGATCACTTGTAAATGGGTAAGTTGACTCGTGTCGATCTCAAAGGAAAGCTAGATTCGGAAGTTCGTTTTGTGTTTGATTTAACGAATAAGAAAATAAAAATAAAACTAATCTAAACACGTGGACAAGGTGGTTTTTTGTTTGAGAGTTATAGGAACTAGAGATTAATTAAACTAAAAGAAATAAATTAAATCTGAAGATTACTTAAGCTATGACCTAATTAATTAAATCTAGAGATAATTTAAACTAAGAATTAATTATCTAAGATCTAAGATTAATTTAACTATGAATTAATTAATTAAAAGACTTTTAAAACAATTTAAGAAAACTAGGGTTCTAGAGCTTCGATTCGTCTCCACGATCTCTTGGGATAACCCAATTGATGGTTCACAATGAATCTAGGCTCTAGACCCATTAATCTATCTACCAATAATCATCAATCTCAACATCGCAATCCCAACACAATCATAAGCACAATTCGTCATGGAAGCAATAATTATTAATTAAACTAATAAAAAAACATGCAATTAAATTAAAGATCGAAAGAAATAATTACTTACTAATTAAACTAAGACGAACCGCAGCGTTTGGGTGAAGAAATCTTGAATCTAGACTATCTCATAGCTAATCTAAACTAATCTAAAGTCTAAGAATTTAAATCTAAGAATTATGAAGAGAAACTAAGAAATCGAAGGTCACTCGTTGGGGTTGTCAGCCCTTAAGAGGCCTTAAAACCCTAGGAATATGATAATGTATGTAAAGATCCGAAATACATAGGGTATTTATAGTTGTGGGAAGTCTTGGGCAACAAGAAATCACAAAAATGCATTTCTGGGCACTACAACGGTTACTCTAGCAGTTATAGTAACCGTTATAGATACCGCCAAAGTCTTCTTTTCTGCAATACGACAACGGTTCTGGGTAGCGGTAAGAGTAACCGTTATAAATACCGCTAAAGCTATCGTTAATGCCTCTGTCCAGTCTCAGCGGTAGCGTTAACGATAAGGTAGCGGTCAAAGTAACCGTTATAGATAGCTCCCGCTAGTTCATCAATTTTGCACTGCTGCTCTTCAATGATACTATAACGTTTCTAGATGGAATAACTGTTATAATTTCAGCTTCTAATTATATCCAACTTATACCGAAAACAACATTAAAAACTAACTACAATACTAACAAAAATCAAGACAAGTCCGTGTTAATCAACTACCCCACGCTTTATTGGTTTGTTCGTCCTCGAACAAACGATAGTTTCAAAGACTAACAAGAATGAAAATCAGTCCAAGCAATGAGTCGTTCGGTTCTACATAGATAATTTTGAAAATATAGATACTTGTCATGCAACTTCAAACACTCAACCCTTATTACATTGTCGCTCCAAAATCAAATTCATGCATCCTTACAAAAGGGTAATATATAGGGTGTACGCTCAAAGCACTCAAGTATTTTCTACATGGGGTGTGTATATGCTCAAATCATACAAATGCAAGTACAATAAACAAGAACCAAAAATCAATCTCTTTTCAATCGCAAATTAAGTGTGTTATCAACTAAGAATCGGAAAAGGTCTTTTCGGGTTGTAATGTAAGGCTCTTTGGACGGGTATGGAATATATAAGTCGTGTGTCTAACTCATGATCTAACGTGATCATTAACTCACTCAACTAGTCTAATCACGAAGCAATGTGCTTCACCTCATTCAAAAATAAAAACCTCACTAGACACTCAAAACGTAGCCTTTAAACATAGATTATTTCTCAACTCGTAACTCTAAACCGACTTTTGCTCGAACCACTTTAACAATATAGAAGCTCATAATATGCTTCTTTTTCAAACAAAACTCTTGCCTCTTAAATATTAGGTTTCATAAGAAAATTAACAATAAAACATAAGCCTTTATTATCATAGGCAACTACTCAACTAGAACCACCATCCTCTTTGAATAATTTTTTTCTCTCTTTTATTTATTTATTATTCTTTTTTTTTAAGGATGGTGATCCTTTATTGCAATAATTTCATAAATCCATGATAAAAATTCCAAAACACTAATAACCAATAAAATAACAAACTCCTACCCCACGCTTTTAATGGGTTAGTAGGGGTTGACTCAATAAAATCACTCAAGGCTATAGGCAGGATTATTTGGCTATGATTGGCTCATTCGTAATTTATAGTGGCTAAAAATATGTGGGTTTGGCCGGAATATGGTTTTTTTCTGTGCCTTAACGTCATTCTCAAAGTCAACTACACACGACGGTTTCAAAGAGATATCAAAACTTAAACGTATTCACGCACATGCAATGATGATAATCACTCAGGCTTACTCACAGGATTTTGCATGAAAAAGGTTTTGAATTAACGCTGCTTTTAAGGTTTTGAAAAATCGTTTGCGTCCAAATACCGTTTTACAATATATAAATAAAAATTTTGAAAAATTATGCACTTATACACGCTCAAAGACAAAAACCTCAAATCAAACTTAATTAACTTTGACAGGCAAGCCATACAAACACAATATCGCGCAGGAATAGTAATCAATCACGTTTAAAATTAGCACTACAAATCCACGAAAAATTT
>BMAC01000989.1:67567-91998 GCA_014905375.1 Phtheirospermum japonicum | reverse complement strand
AATAGGAGACTTCTTTCATTTTAAAAAAAAAGACACCTCTCATTTTCTCCTAACCTAAGCATGGGTTTGGGATTAAAAATCCTATCTCTAGTTTTTAAGATTAAATTTCTCTCTCTTAGGACTTAGATGCAATTTCAAGCTTTGATGTAATTTCATTTACAAGATTAGATTTAATTTCAAGCACCTCCTTGGGTTTGTAAGCCTAAGAAGAATCCAAATACTCCTTTGGATTGTTACTTTTGATGCAATTTCATTCAAACTTTATTTCATTTCTTAATTCAAGTAAGTTTCCCTTCAATTTCATGTTTTATGCTTTAATTCCATGCTTGTTCTTCATTTCCATGCTTTGTTCTTCATTTTATGCTTTTTCTCTTAGTTACTTGATTTCATTATGAAACATGTGAATTGACTATGGATTCTAGTTGAGTGACACACCTAGGCTATAGATCGGGTCCTTGATCGTCATGATTTTGATTTTTTTCTATGCTTTATTTTGATTTTTATTTTTATGCTTTGTTTCATGCTTAAATCCTAGATCTACTCTTCGTTTCTCGTTATTTTACCGAAAGATTTGAACTTTTACGTCAACTTTTATTGCTCTMTACTTTGGTGCTTTCAATTTTTGTCAATTTGCTTTATTTGAGTTTRTATGCATAGTTGTACCTTGTGCATGCATGCTTGTACTTGGTGAAACATTGCYTTTTCTTGCTTATTTTCATTATTGCTTTGCATTTTCTATTTGAMGCATACGACGAGGCATCCTACTCATTTGCATTTTATTTTCTAGTTTAGTTTAGCTATTTTAATTATTTTATTTTCATTTTTCCTTTATTTTTCAAGCTTGAAACACATTGAATACTTCAATTGAATCGAATTCCGATAATACCAAGCCAAGAACCCGTTGAATATATTTCAACACCACGAGAACTCCTCTAACAGTTGGGCATTAAAATGGGCTTTCCTAGGCGTGCACCATCATGTGCCAAGGGTGCTGGCGAAGATTTTGGCTTTGCCTGGCATGGCTTGGCTAACATTCCAGAATATTAGGCCCTTTAAGAGCTTGCTCTTGGCYCGAATTRTGGCATGTCTTGTCAAGGCTTGTCTTGAGTTTTGGGCCTCAATAKCTTTACCTAAGAATATAGGAATTTTGAATATAAAAACCTAAGAATTACCCCAACCTCAAATCAATTTAACTCATTTAACCAAATTAAATATAAAATCAAAGAGAAACTCGAAAAACAACAAAATAAGTAACACAACTTAATAACTTAACAAAACTGGAATCGAAACCWCTAAAAATGACACTAAACCCTAATTAAAAAARAATAAAAATACTACAATTATACGCAAAACAACCACCCCACACTTATCGGTTTGTTCGTCCTCGTACAACGAAAAGAATCGAGAATGTACATGTAATGAACATTATGTAAAAATAAAAATCCTTGTGCTTATCCTTATTAATACGATGATAATATCAACATAAACTCGTTATCGTCAAGCATTGCTCGTATTACTCTTTCTCAAATGAAAACCAAATCGATGAATTCCTCTCAAATGGAGTTTTGAGAGTGTTTCCTCAATTCGCTCAAGTGATATTTATAGATATGAGGGACCCAAGGTAGGAAATCTATATGAATTAGGATTCCTAATACAAGTCAATCTCTTATCTTTCTCAATAAGAAAGACTTAAAAACTTCCAAAAGAGGCCCATACTAATTAAAGCCCAAGCAATTAAATAGTTTGCGGTCCACCATCTCTAATAATTCGATTTCCATAAAACAATGAATAACATTCATATATAGGACATTTCCTATCTACTTAGAAAATTTCTCACCCTCATTACCTTCCAAATGTCCAACTTTGGTCATTGACTTTTCACTCACCCACATACGTATTTGTGAAAGTAAATATACCACAATAATCTACTCGAAACGTAGATTAATAATTTGACATTCGTTTACAAAATTAACGAACCGTCTACATTTGAAATATTTGGTCAAAACTACCATATATAACTTTACCAAATCCAATTTCCCCAACATCCTCTTTATAAAATGAGAGAAGTGCCTTATTTATACTAGATTTAACTGGGGTTAATTGAGCCAAATTAGCCTTAAAAGCTTGGATTTCTGGGTTTAACAGAGGTCTGACCCAAATTTTCACTTGCTATCCACTTGGCTCGACTTTAGGTTCGATTTGCCTCGAGGTGGCTCGGCATTGGTCGAGTTTAGGGGCGCTTGGGCGCCCATGGCCGAGCGTTGGGCGGTTGGCGCAAGGTGTGGCGTTGGTTTGGGCTTTGGTGTGGCAAGCAGATGGCATGAAATGGCGAGGAACTGGGTGCTGATGTCGACGTGTGGGCTGGCGGATGGGCAAATGCGCGCGGGTGCTTTGGCGCGGGATTTGGCATAAGGTGGCAAGGATCTGGGCAAGAGAATAGGCGCTGCCAGGCGAGGCTAGGCCCTAATGTTTGCTCGGACTTGGGCTCCAGGCACTGAGGAGGCTTGCAGGAGGGCGTCTATCTTGGCTTGAGCAGGCGCAAGGCATGATGCGGGTTTTGGCAAGGCACTGGGCGTGGGCAGATCTTGTGGTGGCGCTGGGCGCCGGTCTTGACAATGTGCTGGGCGCTGAAATGGGCTTGCCTAAGCATGCGTTAAGGGTGCTGGCGCGGATTTTAGCTTCGCTGGCATGCCTTGGCTAACATTCCAAAATATTTGTCTCTTTAGGAGCTTGCTCTTGGCGCGAATTTTGGCACATCTTGGCACGACTTGTCTTGAGTTTTGAGTCTCAATGCCTTTACCTAAGAAAATAGAAATTTTGAATATAAAAATCCAAAATTACACCAAATCTCAAATTAATTGAAACCATTCATCTGACGTAGGGTTGACATCATTATCTGACGTAGTGTAAGTCGACCTCTCATGAAACCTGCGAACTGAATGATCGGCAATCTTGGGACCTGACATTTTACTCATCTTCAGATCGCTGAGCTCTATATAACAATGCGACCTGAATTTATCACATCGCTTTGTATTACTCTTCGCGATATTGCTTATATTCTTGGTGGTCTCGACTCCTCGTATGACAAACCGCCTAGTCCCAGCGGTTCAAAGCCGAGTTGAACTAATTAATTTCTCTATAGGCCTAATTACATAATCTCCCAATTGCCATGAACAGCGGCTGCTCTCTTTACGCAACAGGCGCCAATATCAAAAGTTGAATTGTAAAAACAAAAGTATATCCAAGATGATTTTAAGTAAGAAGAAAAAACACTAATGGTCTTGTGAATACACAAACTCTACYAAAAATAAAAAATAAAAAATTATTTCTTAACATTTGGCAACATTCAAAGATTTTTTTAAGCTAGATTGCATTTCTTATTGACCTTTCTAAGGGTACATACTTAATTTTAAATAATAACAGCAAAAAATCAATTATTCAATGCTAGTTTAGAGTAAACAAACAGATCATCATTTTGTAAATTTTATGACCCTCGTTTGCAGTTCACATTACTCTTAAAACTAATTATTCTAATCCTCATTTAACATAAAATACAATGTTTTATAACTAGTGTTTTGTAACAATGTTTCTAGCTACTTAAAAAAACTGAAAGTTATATAACTAGGTTACATTTTGCCCTTGTAGACTCATTTTGATTAATACTTTCCCCAATTTACCCCTACCTTTCACCACTAGTAACAAGATATCAGCCTCCCTTTGCCCTAGCTAGTAAGGCTTCACTTGTCTATATATTCAGGCCAGTGGCTTTGTCATTTCACAGTTCATAGCCAAAAACAACAGGCATATATACAGAAAATTAGTGTCGATTAGTGTGTTAAGAGAAGAGAGTTTTTTTTTTTAAAAATACATAAATTAGATTCAGAAGTAAAGCTTGAAGATGGATAGTGGAGGAAGCTCAAATCCAAGGCAAACATATCCCAAAAGGACTGGTAAAAGTTGCACAAAAAATTTCTACCATTTTTAGTTTCAAGGCAAATCTATATGTGAACAATGTGCATTAGATTTTTCTCATATAACATGCTGCATGAAAACCTTTAATTCTTTAGATTTTGATGTTAACCGGTATCATTCTTCTATTAACCAACTTGGTACGATTTTAAGTACACTATCTTTTGGATTCTTCATGGATCCCCCTTACGTAAATTAAATGAAAATGCGATTTTTTTTGTCGGATTTCGGCTTGCAAATGTTATTCTTTTTTATTTTTCTTCTAGTTTGACAAATAATGTTTTTATTTCACCACTTCCGTACATTTATTTTATTAGCGTCACTTGGTTTATACATGTTATTTTCTTAATTTTTCAACGGACACATGACACGTAAGTATATTTTATTTTTCAATTTACCATGTGCTTGATTTTTGTGTTTTGCATATGTTTTAATCAATTATACCATTCTCTTCTCCCTTCCTTAATTTCAATGTGTGTGCGAATCTGGCTGAAATCCACTACATTGTAAGTTTTTTTATTTTTGTAAGTTTTTGCAAGGTTTTTTCTTCTTCCAAGTTTTTTTTTTAAATATGCTTCCATATCTGGTTTTATATATATATATATATATATATAAACGCTCAAACATCAGAGCAACTTTCTAGTTGCAATTTAAATATGTTCTGATGAAAAGGAGGAATTACATAATAAGACTTTTTAGTACTCTTTTGCTGTTGATTGTTTAAAAAAATAAATATAAAAGTATTTTGCTGTTGAAACTGATTTAAGTGTAATAAAGCAAGTTTGTTTTGTTTTTAAATAGTTTGTTAGCTATTAGACAAAAGGCCAACAACTTCACACCAATACTTGGCTTTGTGTATATGATGAAGAAAATTGAAAACTGTGAGAACTAATTGACCACAGCAACCTCATCTGTCTTTAATTTCCAATATGTATCTTTGCTGACAAATTGATTAATTGTATTCGACTTGCTTAGATACTCGGTTAATCTGTTCAATATTTGTTCAGGATTGTAACCAGGAGGGTTCCTTTTATTTTTATTTTTATTTTATTTTATTTTTATTTTTGATATTTATTATATGGTTTTACATGCTTTTATTATACAATATTACCAAGAATATTATACAACATTTAAATGTGACTTACATGGTGTATCTAGTTCTCGTAATATAACAAGTTTTTTTTTTAAATAACCTTAAAATAGATATTACGCCTGGTGCATTTATGACGACAACGACATCAAGATGACCTAACAGCATAAATGACTTTTGAGTTTTTAGATAACTCTTAATTTATTACTACAACCCATAATTATCACAATTCACAACAAATGTTCCTCATCCTCTCCTCAACCACAACGCAAAGGGCTTAATTTACTCTGTGTACACTATAAATATGACAACAATCTTTCGAAACAAATCACTCAATTAATATTCCCATTTCTCTATTTATCCTTTTTCAGGCATAGTCATCAACGAGGGTGGTCGCACCACCACCCCAACCACTCCCACCGCCACCGCCAATGACCATACAGATGCCGGCAACCCCACAAATGGCGACGACTTGAGTGCAAATCCGCAACAATCGTTGAAGCGGGCTGCGGATCAGTACATGCCCATTGCCCACYTGGTCCGCATCATGCGGCGTGTCCTCCCGGCCCATGCAAAGATCGCGGACGACGCCTAGGAGACAATCCAAGAGTGCGTCTRCGAATTCATTAGCTTTGTCACGACTGCGGCTAATGAGAGGTGCCACGGGGAGTACCGCAAGACGATCTCCGCGGACGACGTCATCTTGGCCATGGGGTCGCTCCGGTTTGACAACTATGTCGAGCCCCTCACCGTCTTCCTAGACAACCATCGCGCTCAGGACCCAGCGCGTGGTGTCATGCACCGTCTGCACGCCCCATATGCTAGGCGTGGGGTCCACGGGCATCCAACTCTGCACRACCACCACCAGGTCCACCAGTACCACCGATGGATCATCACTGCGATTATGTCGGGTGGCCGCCACAAATGAGCAGTTACTTTATGGGTAATCAGGGTGACGGAGAAGGCTCCTCCGACCACGATCCGTTTGCCGAGCTCTTTAAGTAGAAGAGTTTTGCTACCATCAAGTATTTGAATAAAAATGGGTCGATTGATGTTATTGTTTTTTCTTAATTTCATATGATATGATTTCTTTCTTTATCATGTTTAGTAGTGGGCAAGTCTGGATTAGTATATTTGTGTTTTTGTTCTTCTTAATTATATGATATGATTTGTTTCTGTTGATAAATTTATTCTTGGCAATAATTTCTATTTTGTTATTTGCCTTTTTTGGGCACAAAATAAGTTAGGAAACTAGATTTAGGAATATATTGTGTTTCCTAGTTTATATTTAAAACTTTATTAGTTTCCTAAATTGTGTTTAGGATTTGTTTTAGGTATTTACCAAGTTTAGCATTCTATGTTTGTCTATTTAAGAAAAGGGGATTCCTAAAGCTTCTGATCGACTTTCACACACGGGATTTTGAAGAGAGAAGGACGACGCAAGACGCGCGGCAAAGCAAGGAAGAACACGAAGAACTACTTGGAGACATTGATCGAGATTAACAAGCTTTTCGAAGTTGCGTGACCAATGGAGAAGATTTTGCCATTCCGGCAACAAGTATTTAGTATCAAGTTTATTGATATTTAGTTTTCATATATTACTTCATATTTTTGTATTGAACGTGAACAAGAAAATAATATAGTTTTCGCATTTGTACACCCAAGTTCACAAGTATTTTACTTGTGAACTGAATTTGTTCTAACGTGTTCTTATATTTTATTTCCGCTGCATATATTTATTTCTCTCTGGTCGATGTTGTTAACCAGTGTTGGTAAACATTGAATAACAACATCGTAAAACTGAGACTTATTTTCAAAACCGTAGACCTTCAAATTCTATAATTGGCATCTAGAGTGGGTTACTTAACCTTTTAAGTACTGATCCTTATTTTAGGTGCTATGGATGCTCAAGGCAACCCAAGGCCACCGATCCTCAACGGGGAGAATTATTCTCTCTGAAAACAAAGGATGCGCTGGCACTTAAAAAGCATAGATGAACGAGCATGGAGAACCGTCCTCGTTGGATAGGAAAAACCACGTGTCCCTGATGGAGAAGGCGACACTATCCAAAAAAAGGAGGAAGACTGGACTGCTGACGAAATGAAAGCTACGAATTGGAATTCCAAAAGTATCAACACCTTGTGCAGTTATGTTGATGCAAGCTATTACAGAGTCATCAAGAATTGCGATTCAACAAAAGACGCTTGGGACGCACTCCAAAGAGTGTGTGAAGGAACTGCAAGCGTGAGGAAATCAAGATTAAGAATGCTGATGTCCATGTTCGAAGCAATGAGAATGGATGAGAAAGAATCAATCATGGATTATTCCATGAGACTGTCAGAAATCACAAGCGAGTGCAGAGAGCTTGGTGAGGCAATAACTAACTCTCGTCTTGTAGGAAAATTGCTGAGATCTATTACAAAGAAATACAATATGAAGGTGGTTACCATAGAAGAATCTAAAGATATTGATAACATTGAATTCAACACCTTAGTTGGAAACTTTAAGCAGTATGAGATGGACCACCTTGGGTCCAACTCAAAAGAAAACAGTGTTGCTTTTTCTTCCGAGACTAATCCAGACAACGATGAAGATGAAGAGGACTTTGATTTCAATGGAATTCTGAAGAAGATGGAATCTACTACACTTTGTGAAGACGAATTGTTGTTTGTTACCCAATGTTTCAACAGTTTCTTGAAGAAGAAGAATAGCCTTGGAGGCTCAAATACGAAGACCAGGCCACAAGTGTCCACGCCAAAATTCACTGGACAAGCTCTTCCCAGATCTCAGTCCACTTCTTCAATTCCAAATGTATCCAATCCCATGAGACCTCTCAGTGAAGTGCAGTGTCATGAATGTAAAGGTTGGGGACACTACAAAAACGAGTGTCCTAACACTCTTAGGAAGAAATGCATGGTTACTACTGATTTCACTGAGGATGTAAATGATTCTGAGTCAACTGAACCTGTTTCATCTTTATTTACTCATGTTGTTTGGGACGATGATGTCCATGTTGATAGCCTTAAAACCAACATCGTATACTTGAATGTTGAAATCTCTGATTATCACAAGGAGTACGAGCTGCTGAGTATTGAGCACCAGCACCTGTTTGTCAGTTGGGAAAAACAGGTACTCAAGGTCAAGGATCTCGTGGAAGAAGTTGAAAAACTGACCAAAGAAAAGGATGATCAGACTGACATAATTGTTCGACTGGAAACATCTCTTACCAAGAAGGATGCTGAGCTAGAAAAGGTGAGAACCGAACTAACAAAGGTCCAAGGAACCATATCAAATCTGAACAAAGGCAAGGCGAAGCTTGATGAAATTTTGGAGATCAGCTTTCCTGAAACCTCGAAGCAAGGAATAGGATTTAAACCAAATCAGCCAACACAAGTGCCAAGTCAGGAGCAGAAATCGCCCAAGCGACATAAGAAGAAGAGGAGACAGTTCGTGTGCCATCATTGTGGCAAACCCGGACATATTCGACCTTTTTGCTGGAAGATCATAGGCGAGAGAAGGCAATTTTAGAGATTTAATGCGGCTGCTAAATCCAATGTTGGTTTCCATCATACCAACATCAATACCAACACCAGGTTCAAACAAGTGTGGGTCAAGAAGAATAACGTCAAGTGTAACATGATCCATACCTCCCTGAAGTCCCACGTCCCTGGAGCCTGGTATTTCGATAGTGGATGCTCCAAGCATATGACTGGGTTCGAGGAGCTTCTTTCCAACATTATCAGATTTCGAGGTGGAAAGGTAAAGTACGGAGAAGGCGCAAATGGCCAAATTGTTGGCCAAGGAACTCTCCACGTTCCAGGCATTGTGCCTCTTGAAAATGTGCTGCTGGTAGAAGGACTTACTGCAAATTTGATTAACATAAGTCAATTGTGCGATGGAGGTTCTAGTGTCAAATTCAACCGTGAGAAGTGTGAAGTCTACGAGGAGAATGGACCATGTATTCTCACTGGTTAAAGGACTTCAGATAATTGCTACCAAATCCAAAGTGATGCTTTTTGCAGACTGTCCCAATTAAGTGATGCTGAGTTGTGGCATCAAAAGCTTGGACATGTGAATTACAAGATGATGGACAGGTTGGCCAAAGAAGAAGTTGTAAGTGGACTGCCTAAGCTCAACACCAAGATCATTCTTGTGTGCGAGGCATGCCAAAAAGGAAAGCAAGTGAGGGTGCCTCATCCGGTCCAGCAAAGTCTCACTACATCATCTTACTTTGATCTTCTACATATGGATCTCATGGGACCACTTGAGGTTGAGAGATTTGGTGGTAAGAGGTATGTGTTAGTGATTGTTGATGATTTTTCTAGATTCACTTGGGTAGAATTTCTAAAAGAAAAATTTGAAACTTTTGAGACTTTCAAAAAACTTGCAAAGAAGCTGTGTGTAAGGTTTAATGTGAACATTGGTAGGATTAGAACTGATCATGGAAAAGAGTTTGAAAATGCATCTTTCTCTAAATACTGCACTTCTGAGGGCATAAGTCATGGATTTTCTTCACCTATTACTCCACAACAAAATGGCATAGCCGAACGTAAGAATAGGACTCTTGCTGAGATGACTAGAACTCTTCTTATTTCTAATGGAATTGCAAAACGTTTTTGGGCTGAAGTAATGAACACTGCATGTTATATTACAAATAGGACTTATTTTAGAACAGGTTCATGTGCTACTCCCTATGAGTTGTTGATGGGAAAGAAACCGAACTTGAGTTATTTTCATGTGTTTGGATGTATTTGTTATGTTCATAATGACAGAAATCATCTAGCTAAACTAGACTCAAAAAGTGATAAGTGCATTTTCATGGGTTATTCCCAAAACAATCATGCATATAGGTTGTTTAACCTGAGAACTAGAAGCATGTTTGAGTCAGTTAATATCAAGTTTGTCGATCTAACAAGTGTTGTCAAACCTACCGAGGATAATGATCTAGTTTATGATCAAAATCCTCAAGAAAATGTCACTTCTCCTTCAGTTGATAGTGCAGGTATTGAGAACAAAGATGCAGGTGCTGAACTCAGAGATTTGAGTGATGTTGGTATCAATGTTGATACTGGGATACCAACTTCAGAACCAACATCGAGCCAAGTCGCAGAATCTGATTCTGAATCAGAAGAAGATGATCCAACTGATCCCATTGATCTTCATCAGAGGGATATTCCATCCAGAATCCAGAAAAATCACCTCGTGGGCCAAATTATTGGTGATTTAGATGAAAGGATTACAAGACGGAGACAGATTAATTTCAAGGAGATGGTCAGGTATGTGTGTCTGTCTACAAATTGTTCTAATATTCATGAATCTTTGTACCTTTCTAAAATAGAGCCCAAGCGAGTGGAGGATGCACTCAAGGATGAGTTCTGCTTCAGGCAATGCAAGAGGAGCTGGACCAGTTCGCCAAAAATGACTGATGAGGCTGAGAACATTGTGAGGAACAAAGCTCGACTTGTTGAAAAAGGGTATACGCAAATTGAAGGAATCGATTTTGATGAAACTTTTGCTCCAGTTGCCCGGATTGAGTCGGAAAGGCTTTTGCTTTCTATTGCTTGTTATATGAAGATTTCATTGCATCAAATGGACATTAAGAGTGCTTTTTTAAATGGAGTCTTGAGTGAAGAAGTGTATGTTGAGCAGCCTAAAGGATTTGTGGATCCTCAAAAACCAAATTTTGTTTTAAAACTGAAAAAAGGCTCTTTATGGTTTAAAAGAATCTCCAAGAGCTTGGTATGAAAGGCTAACTCAATATTTGCTTTATTTGAACTTTAGACGAGGGGAAGTTGATAAAACTTTATTCCTTCTTAAATCCAATAAGCACATCTTAATCGTCCAAATTTATGTGGATGATATTATTTTTGGATCCACTAACGAGCAGATGGTCAAGGAGTTTGTTACTCGGATGTCCGATACATTCGAGATGAGCATGGAAGGTAACCTCTCATACTTTCTTGGTTTACAAATCAAACAGCTTGATGAAGGTATTTTTCTTTCCCAGGCTAAATATGCTAAGAACTTAGTTAAAAAGTTTGGTTTAGAAAGTGAAACTCATAAGAAAACGCCGTTGGGAAAAACTGTAAAGCTGTCTAGAGACGATGTTGGTAAGGGTGTTGATAGCACCATGTATAGAAGTATGATAGGGAGTTTGTTGTATTTGACAGCAAGTAAACCAGATATTATGTATAGTGTGTGCTTATGTGCTAGATATCAGTCTAATCCAAAAGAGTCACACTTGAAAGCTGTTAAAAGAATTATTAGGTACATTGCTGGTACAACTGAACTAGGTGTGTGGTACACAAAAGCACTGGTACTGAACTTATAGGGTACACTGATTCGGACTGTGCTGGAGATGTAATAGATAGGAAAAGTACTACTAGGGGATGTTTTTTTCTGGGTAATAATCTAATTTCTTGGTACAGCAAAAAGTAAAATTGTATTTCTCTTTCTACAGCTGAAGCCGAGTACATTGCAGCTGGAAGTGCGTGCACACAATTACTGTGGATTAACCAAATGATTGAAGACTACGGTKTGCACAGTAGTATCTTYACGGTGTTGTGTGACAATTCCAGTGCCATTGACATCTCCAAAAATCCAGTCCAGCATTCTCGAATCAAACACATTGACATAAGGTACCACTTTATTCGAGACTTAGTTAAGAGGAAAATTATTAGCCTTGAACATATTGGAACTTATAATCAGCTAGCTGACATCTTCACGAAGGCATTAGATTTCGAGACCTTCTCTCGTTTGAGAAGAGATCTCGGTTTGTGCATTGTCTAACCAATGTTGGTTTGTGATGTTGTGACACCCCTTATCAACATCAGTCACAACATCTGTATAATTTTGCATGCATTTTTACCTTTCTTTTCATACATGATTCTAATGCATTGAGTTTGATTGAAAGTGAGATAAGGTCCAGTGTTGCAATGAAAGTGATGACAAAAAGGACCAACCTCTTCAAAATTAGGTGATTGTGGGACTTGCCCGCAGAAACTAGTTTTCTCCCAGGTCCAAAAACAAGAGGTGTTTAACAGCAATTGCTGAAGATTAAAAGATTTAAATCCCTTCCAGGATGAAGAAAATCTGGACTCAAAATGCTGCAATCTTTAAAAATCACCTTCTTGAGAGATCTTGACGTAGTCATTAACTTGGGTTAAGGGGTAAGTTTCCATTGACTTCATCTAAGGCAATGTTGGTTCATAATGTTGTTAGTAATAAAAAGCAACATTAGATCAAGTCACTGAAATCTGAATATGTTTTTGTATAATCTTTTAGGTCATGAATATTAGGCATCCCGTAGGATATTCATACTTTGTGAAGATGCCATCTTGCTGTGCGTTTTGTTTCTTGTGTTTTTGTCTTACTTGAAATCTCTTAATTTTGTTTTGAATTGAGCTAACTAAGTATTTCAGTGGAGTTAAAATTGGACGGATGGACAGGTAATAACGAGGTGAATTTGGTGAGTAAAAATTAACATTGCCCAAGATAGATACAACTGTGTTGATGGTTCATAAAAATTCAGCTTTGTATTTCGGCCAATTTTGTAGCTTGGGCTGTGCAATTTTAATTTTATTTAAAAAAAGAGGAAGATAATGGGAAAAGGTGATGGGCGTGTTAATGTGATCATGTAGCCTAATTTGAGGGGGAGTGGAGCTTTTATAAAAAGGAAATAAAAAATCATGTTTTGACCCCAAAATCAGCCTGTGAAGAAATTTAGGGATTTTTTCCTTTTATTTTTTACTTTCTCTCACCTTATGCAACGGTCACTTTTTGGGCATAAAAACCAGAAATTTTTTTACCGTTTGATCACAATTCCAAAGCCCCCTGCAAATTAATCTCTCAAACCTCCTTATCTCTCTTCAATTCTTTCGATTTTCTTGTGTGCTTTTGAGAAAGTGCAGGATGACAAGCTCGTCGCCACCATCCTCTGGCAAACAGGTTCCATTGCCGTATCCGAGATTTGGTGGCCTTGATATTCGCGAAGAAATCGGTGGTGGTAGTTCTTCAAACCCACCACTATCAACATAGCCACCACCCTCGTGCAAGAAGGATAGAAAGAAAAAGAAGGCTGCTCAAAAGGACGATGTTGCTACTCATGTTGGTACCTCTTTACCAACATCGCTTCGTTCTCCGACTGTTTCATCCTCCAGCGCTGCCTCTATTCCTCGTGCTTCTCATACTCCCACACCGTCTTCTTCGGCTGCCTGTAATCACTCTCAGTCGTCCGCGGGCACTTCCACTCCGGTCCTTGAGCTTGAGGACATGGAACCTTTTTCGGAGAGGTTTATTACTGCTGCGGCTGAGGAGTAGTTTGTTGCTTACCAAACCAGACATATGATCACCAAGAGCCGAGTCCCGGTTGAGCTCTTTGAGAAGCACAATCTGATTTCCTACCTTCAGTTCAAAGGTATGTATTCCACAGTATCCACTGCCATGCCATTTGTCCGGGATGTTGTTCTTGAGTTTTATGCAAATTTGTTGCCGTCAATTGTTGATTCAAACTTTTTGAACTTTGGCAAAGTGTTTTTGCGTGGTCTTGTGTTTAGATTCACCACTGATTTGATTGATGAGTTGTTTGGTACTGAGTCTTATCGGGGAGAGTCTTCTGTGGATGATATGGATGAAGTTGTTTCGTTTCTGTCTGGTGGTATGGTGCATTCGTGGTTTGAACGGTTGCCAAGTACTAGGCTGTCTACTCTTTATTCTATTTTGCATAAGGTGGCTATTTGCAACTGGGTCCCCTCCAAGAATATACGTGTGTTACGCGGCCTCAGGCCACGTTCTTGTTTAGGCTTGGGAGGGGTATCAAATTTAGTTTTGGGCAACATGTTTTTGATATTATCACTAAGTTTGCCACCACATAGTCTGCGGCCTCGTTGTGTTTTCCATCTTTGATTTTCAGATTGTTGGAGAATCAAGGTTTGCAGCTTGGTCCTGATGATGTGCTAACAGGAGAGGCTGATTGGTTTGCTTTCCGAGGTCAACACACTTTCGGTGATTGAGTCATTGATCTGCTCTGGCAGGCTCCGTTCCACGCCGATGTTGCTAGTGCTGTTGGTACGCACGATCCCAACATGGTCAGTTTGTCTACGCAGCTCCTTCGTGCGCATGTGGCTTCCATTGACTTGCAGATCACACAGCTCCAGGCACTTCGTAGCTCGCTTTTGGAGGCCCTTTCCCTTTTTGGTCAAAAAGGGGGAGAGGTTGATGCGGACATAGGGGGAGAAGATGTTGACGCGTTAATGCTGAAGATGCTGCTGATGCTGCTGAAGGTGATGTTGCTGGAGATGAAGCTGATGGTGCAGATGTTGTTGCTGCCGAAGCCTTGTCGAGGCTTGCTCAGGAAGAGCGAAGGAAGTGAATTCGCGCTCGCGATAAGGCTTTGAGGAGAATGATGCGAATGCAGAAGAGGAAGAGGAAGGAAAGGGGTGAAGGAACCTCGACATCCCCTCTTCATTCGAAGAGGGTTCGAAGTCATTAAGTTCCTTTATTTCTGTTTTGTTTTATTAAGTGTTATTTTGAACAATGTTGGTATGTAATGTTGGTTTGAATTTTAACAACATTGGGTGTTTTGTTTATGGGGAGTTTTCTAATTTAGGGGGAGTTAGTATTTTTATTTTCATTTTTGTTTGCGTCGTAGTGTTTTGTCCAAAAATGCAAAAGGGGGAGATTGTTGAGGAATCTATTCTTGGCAATAATCCTTATTTTGTTATTTGCCTTTCTTGGGCACAAAATAATTTAGGAAACTAGATTTAGGAATATATTGTGTTTCCTAGTTTATGTTTAAGACTTTATTAGTTTCCTAGATTGTGTTTAGAATTTATTTTAGGTATTTACCAAGTTTAGTATTCTATGTTTGTCTATTTAAGACAAGTGGATTCCTAAAGCTTGTGATCGATTTTCACACACGGGATTTTGAAGAGAGAAGGACGACACAAGACGCACGGCAAATCAAGGAAGAACACGAAGAACTACTTGGAGCCATTGATCGAGATTAACAAGCTCTTCGAAGTTGCATGACCAACGGAGAAGATCTTGCCATTCCGGCAATAAGTATTTAGTATCAAGTTTATAGATATTTAGTTTTCATATATTACTTCATATTTTTGTATTGAACGTGAACAAGAAAGTAATATAGTTTTCGGGTTTGTACACCCAAGTTCACAAGTATTTTACTTGTGAACTGAATTTGTTCTAACGTGTTCTTATATTTTATTTCCGCTGCATATATTGATTTTACTCTGGTCGATGTTGTTAACTAGTGTTGGTAAACATTGAATAACAACATCGTAAAATTAAGACTTATTTTCAAAATCATAGACCTTCAAATTCTACAGTTTCTTTATCATGTTTAGTAGTGGGCAAGTCTGGATTAGTATATTTGTGTTTTTGTTCTTCTTAATTATATAATTATATTTTTAGGGTAGTTAGTTATTAAATCTTTTTATATTCTTATACATTGTATTATTATTCACTTTATCAATTTCTCATATATAGAGTTCTCGTCTTTTTTTTTTCTCTTTTCTTATGGTTTATTTATTTTAACATGGTATTTGGGATAAGTATTCTGATCCGTTGTTTCCTGTTTTTAGGTTATTTTCTATCTATTTCTTGGTGTTTGTGGTGATTCGTTGCCCTTTTAGAATTCTCTATCTTTCACCTGTTTCTCGTCAATTTCTTTTTGGTTTGTATATCTGATTATATAATATATTTCTGTTTCATTCGTTACAGGATATTATTGCCCAACTCAATAGGTAAAATTATTCTTATTGGAGTTATGTATTAAAGAACTTTCTGAAAGGGAAGAGGATGTGAGATTATGTTTTTGGAACCCTGTGTAAACCAAATAAAAAGGATGAAAAACATGGTGAGAAGATGGATTCTTAGGATGCGAACAATTAAAAAATCATTACTTGAATCAATAATTCGTTGCAACAATCAATTGGAGTCCAATTGGCAAAATATGATACAGCTAAGGAGGTTTGGGATCACTTGAAAAGGTTATGTGTACAGTCAAACTTTCTCGAGCAGTATCAATTGAAGAATTACATTTGTGCTCTTCAGCAAAACAATATGAGTATTCAAGAGTTTTATTCCTCTCACGGAATCTGCAGAATTACGAGCATATACCCCCATATATTTCTCGTAAGGAAGAGCAGCGCCTTGTCCAGTTCTTGATGGCTTTTAGAGATGATTTTGAAGGACTTCGAGGAACAATCCTGCATCGCAACCCTCTCTCCACAATTGATTAAGTGGTTAATGAGTTGTTGGCCAAAGAAATTCGTCTTAAATCCCATTTAGAGTAAGGGAATGGACAGAAAGGGATCCTTATTACTCCGTCTGTCTTTATTTTCCTTCTAAACAATCATCCAATAATCAGAATAGGCCTCAAGCTGCATCCAGTATTTTCAGATTTTGCAAAGTTCTAGGACATTGGAAAGTAAACTGTCCGAAGTAGCTTAACAGAAATCGGCAAGCATGACAGATGGAGACCTCCACCTCAGGTGCCACAACAGAATTTCAGAACTCCAACATCCAATGTCGCAGCAGTTGTTCCTCCGGTAAATTCGTTAGATGTTGGACATGCCTTTTCCTTTAGAGACACTTTTAGTTCTGTTCCTACGGTAGCCACTCTTGCTGAGCAGTTTCAAAAGTTTCTTGCCACGCAGCCGCATGCCATGTATGCTTCCATAAACAAAGGTTTGTCTTCATATGCTTCATCAGATATATCTTCGTTGATATGGATTCTTGAATCGGGAGCATCTCACCATATGTCTTCTTTGTTAAGTTCATTTATAAACTTGCGCTCTAATTAATCTGTGTCTGTCATGACTGTTGATGGCACTCCTATACCATTAGCAGGAATTGGTTCTATATGTACACCGCAGTTCTTTGTGGCTACTATATTCCGAATTCGGCTGTGAATCTTGTGTCAGTCAGTCAGTAGTGTGACTCTGGTTTCTCGGTCTTGTTTACTTCCATGTCTTCTTATGTTCAGGATTCACATTCTATGAGGGTGATTAAGATAGGAAATTGGCAGGGGGGACTTTACGTATTAGATGAGCTTAAGATCCAACATGTTGTGACCTCAAGTGTTGACTTGTCGTCTTTTCATTTGAATTCATCGTCTTCTGATTTTTATTTATGATATTCGCATCTTGGAAATGTTTTTTTCTCGTTTAAAGTACTTATCCTGTACAGGCGCTTTAGGAAATTTAAGAACTCATGAAGTTTTTTATGTGTAGTGTTTGCAAACTAGCTAAGTTTTTAACTTTATTGTTTAATAAAAGTCCTTCTATTTCCGTTGCACTTTTTGACAAGGTGCACTATGATGGGTGGGGACCATCACCTGTTCCCACAAATGGTGCACTACTGCAGAAATTACATTTTAAGGCAGTTCTTTTTGGTCATTTACGGCGGTTTTGGAACCGCCGTAGAATGCATCGTCATTGTTGTTKARYGCGGTTCATGAACCGCCGTWAAATGTGACGCTTTTTAAGGCGGTTCATGAACCGCCGTGGAAGATGTGGCTTTTCCCATCGATTTTTAAAAATAACCGTTGTATAAAGTCAAATCTTTTCACATCGATGTCGTGAGAACTGATGTGGTTGCATGAGGTTTTTTTAAAAAGCAGCCCTATTTATTTAACCATCCCACCTAATAGATAAATAATTATTTTGCACAATCATTTCAACATCAAACATAAACCACAATTACATATAAAGATTACTTAATAATTGGGCAATTCCAATAGTTTAACAACATAAAAGAAATACAATGTTCAAGACTACAATTTTTAGAATTTCAACTATAATTATATAATTACATCAACTGATTAGGCCTAATTAGTTAATTAATTACACTAATAATAATAATAATAATTATTATTATTATTATTATTATTATTATTATTATTATTATTATTATTATTATTATTATTATTATTATTATTATTATTATTATTATTATTATTACTGATTCGACCTTTTTGCACCTACTTTTATTAAATTTGTCAATTTTAAAAATCTCCCTCGCAAGAGTACGGGATCGCGTGTAGGTTGATAAGTTGACTCAAGTCGATCTCTCGAAAAAAGCTGATTTAGAAGATTGTTTTGTGTTTGTGTTTCACGAATAAGAAATTAAATAAAAATAACACACGGTCGTAAATTTGTTTGGGAGTTTTAAGAACTAAAATTAATTAAACTAATTAAAACTAAAGATTATCTAATCTATGACCAAATTAATTGAATCTAAAATTATTTAAACTAAGATTTAATTATCTAAAACTAACGATTATTTTAACTAAGAAATTAATTAAAAGGCTTTTAAAATAATTTAAGAAAACTAGGTTCTAAAGTTTTGATTCGCCTCCACGATCGTTTGGTAAGACCCAATTGATGGTTCACAATGAATTTAGGCTCTAGACCCATAAGATCTAGCTAATAATAATCATCAATCTCAACATCACAATCCCAACACAATCACAAGAACGATTCGTCATGGAAGTAATAATTATTAATTAAACTAATTAAAATCATGCAACTAAATTAAAGAGCGTAGAAAAATAAATGCATACTAATTAAACTAAGACGAACCGCAACGTTTTGGTGAAGAAATCTTGAATCTAAACTACCTATAATCTAATCTAAACTAACCTAAAACTAAGAATTTGAAACTAAGAAATTTGAAGAGAAACTAAAAATAACTCGGCACTCGTAGAGATTGTCAATTCCTAAGAGGCCTTAGAAACTCTAGGAATAAGTTTAAAGTGTCTAACTACAACTTAGGTAACTTAGAAAATCAGATTTATGGGGTAGTATTTATAGATTTTTGTTTCTTGGGCCGCAAGTCTTCTTAAGTCGGTTTCTGGGCAAGTTAGCGGTAGCACTTAGCGGTAAGGAGCTACCGCTAATAGCTACCATTAGCTTCTCGGTCGTGCAGTCAACACTGGGTCAACACTAGGTAACCCAGTGTCAATCAGCATACCCAGTGTCAGCTTAAATACTTCAAATTGAGGCCCGTTTTCGCTGAAACCCTACTCGTACGCTCATCCTCGTTTACGTCCAAATCATAAATCTTCAAAATTCCTAAAATAAATATAAAATTGATTAATTATAATTAAAATAAGATAAAATAAGTTGGAGATAAGAAAATATGA
This sequence comes from Phtheirospermum japonicum, assembly GCA_014905375.1. NCBI lineage: Eukaryota > Viridiplantae > Streptophyta > Magnoliopsida > Lamiales > Orobanchaceae > Phtheirospermum > Phtheirospermum japonicum. The sequence continues at coordinate 72,772 of BMAC01000989.1, read as the reverse complement.
AAATATGATTAATCTATCGAATTTATACCAAAATCAATAATAAAAACGAACTAAAATACTAACTAAAATCAAGACAAATTCGTGTTAATCAACTATCCTGGAGATATAGACCCTCATAAAAGTATTGTATCAACAACTGCTCGCCCATTTGATGTTGCAGACAACTAGAAACGGGTCTCTTGAATCGCTCCCAATACTCATGCAATGTCTCCCCTGTGATTGTATCGCTACACAAATATCCTTACATTTGCCACTCGAGAGGCAGGAAAGTACCTATGTAAAAATATCTTTTATAATGCTCACCACGTGGTGATAGATCTTGAGGGCAAGTAATAGAGCCAATCATAGGCTAGGTCCTTCAATGAAAATGGAAACGCCAGCAGTTTGATTTGTTCATCAATTACTCCGGCGGGCTTCATGCTTTTGCATATGACATGGAATTCCTTCAGATGCTTGTGCGGATCTTCACCACCTCATCCATGAAACAATGGTAGATGGTGAATTAAACCTGATCTCAATTCGAATGTAGCATCATCCACGGTTGGAAATGTGATGCAAAGTGGTTGTTGTGGGAGATTCGGATTAGCTAGCTCTTTCAACGTGCGTTCTCCTCCTCCTGCCATTGTTACATTATCTCTGAACAAAAGCTATTCCCGAGCATCCTCTTGTCATTTGCTGTCACTCGAAGAATCCTTGGATTCGTACCTTGGTGGTATTTGTTCCGTATCCAATGCCTCTTTCTCTCGTCTAGAATTATTTCTAAACTCGCGATCTCTCTTGGAGGCCTTCGGATAGTATTTCAAATTTTCTTCTCGTACGATCTCAAGTTCATTCACCTGAAAAATGTCAATCAATACTTAGTTTTTATGAATAGATTTAACATTGGGAGATTTATGTGCAGAATTCTCATTTTCCCGCTGTTATTGGGTGACCTAAAAATAGAGAGCCTACAAAAATTTAAACATAATTCTCAACTAGTTTCTAACTAAATATAGTTAATGCATAATAATCACAATTTAATACGTGCACTCCCTGGTAATGACGCCAAAGTTTGACCACGCGTCGTTATGAGATAAATTTAATATTTTTATTTTTCCTCAACTTTCCTCCACTAACTAGTAGAAGAGGTAAGTAAGGGTCGATCCCACGATGAGTGTGCATTAATTTTTGATTATTCTTATTTGGGGGGGTAAAATATGATAAACTAATTAATGAGAACTAACTAACCAAATAAATAAAGAAAGAAAATCAAGGTAATAAAACTCAACCAAATAAAACACATATAAAATTAATAAGAAATTAATAATAATAGGAAAACTCTAGTCCAAGTTCAGTTTTTGTTCTCGATCATTCGTTTAACCAATTGTAATATTATAATTCACTTTTTATATAAAATTACTAGCCCTAAATAGCAATAAGCTCTACTACTCGAATTTACCCTTAACGAATATTTAAACAAAATAGGCTCTTCGATCAAACCTAATTAATGGAACCTAGAATAAGCTCTCAAAATTTAATCCAATAAAAAAAATTAAATGCTAGGCAAATAGGCTAATCTAATCAATAAACTCATAAGCTCGATTTATTTAACCTATGTTTTGTTATCCCTAATAGTGTACGACTATTAGTTGCTACAAGTGAAATAGAAACGACAACAATTACAGATTCTTTGCCTATTTCTAGCAATTGATATCTAACCCTAATATATGTGATCAATCTATATTAGAAATAAATAACCATGACAAGAAAACAAAATAATAAAAATAATTTCATACGAAGAACGAAATAAATATTACGGGAATTAATTCGAACATAATCAATCAATGGGTTTCATCATCACAAGGACCGAAATTAATTAAACTACTCACACATGGTGTTCATGAAATTATAAAAGAAAAATAAATAAAAAGACATTATTTGTTGATAAATAAGGGGAACAAAAGACATGAGGGACTTGCCCTACTTGTTGGAGTTATGTTTTGTGCACCCCACCCCCACCCCGTCTGCTCTTCCAAATACCAGAGGTAAGGTCTTCAAAGTCTCTTCCAAAAGTTGGCTGCCTTCTTGCTCAAGTCTTCCTAAAAAAGGTCCACAATTGCGGCTGCCTCCAAGTCTTCAAAAAAAGTAAGATCCTTCCAAAATCAAGTCCCCTTTTTAGCCGCATCTATCATATATATGTATATAAGGAAGATCAGCCGCCTTACTTAGGCCCAAGAAAAGGTAATCACTATCTAATTATCGGGCGACCCAATAACAATCATGTGTCACCTAAATCAATACACGAGCCACATAACGATTATTATCGTTCAAATCCAGCAACAAAACACAGCAAAATAAATAAAAAATATGCAATTGGTGCTCATCTTTCTACAAGAATATATACACGAGAAATAAATATATACGACAATATGAAGTGCATAAAAGTGTATTTTTAAACCATTAATTACTACATAATTTATCGCATATCATATAATATCGTGTATAGGAATGACTTTTGTCCTACCCACTGCACTCAATTCTTATAATGTGTGCAGGAGGAAGCCCAACGTCAAAGCGATGCATTGCCTACGAAAGCTACAGATGAGGCCCAACGACCTTCCCAACAACTTTAGGAGTCAAAGGTGCCGAGATCCTTAAAATGAATTTATTTTTCTATTAATATTGTTTTCATGTTCTCTTGTTAATTATTTTACTGTTGCTTTGTTATTTCCCTACATAGTTAGAAGAGTCTAGAATTTTAGGAATCCTAATTTAGAGTCAGTTCTAAGGGGGCCATCGTCATTTGTAATTCTCACCAAGTGTTTTCTTTTTAATGGTTGAATAAGAGTCTAAAGTTGAACCCCACCGTATCAAATATTCTAAACCTTTTCTAAAAACTTCCTTTACAAGAACTAAACCTCTTGCCATAGTCCTTTCTTCTTGTGCACATAACAAACAAACGACTGGGAGAGAGTCCATCTAACTCGAGATCTAGTCGAGACTAGAGCCACGCTTGAAAAATTCCTCAATAACAATTTTATTCCATGACAACCAATTATTCTTGACCACATATGTTTTTTTTTTTTCACAAGGTTGCTTTTATTTATTGATAGATTTATAGTTTTCCAGTCACTTACAAATTGTTAAACAACCACCTAGAATAAAATTATACACTTGAGACAGTTATAATGGTAGCACATCGCAAGGCCCCTCAACCAAACATGGCCCTTAAGTTTAATTTCTCCGATATTATTGAAATGTTCGAGATAAAAAACATGCTCAACATATGTGATATTTTATACATGAGATTGTGAGTTGGAATCCTAACTATATCTATTTTTTCTTGTATTATAACCACAAAATTAAATGCTATATATTTAATATTTTTATTTAAATAAAGAAATTGTGTAGTGGAGACGATAATCACGTGTCTAGTGATTCTCAAGTACAATTCTCACACCTCTACTAAGTATATGTATGTATGTGTGTGTGTCATAGAAAATGTTATAATATGAAAAATTTGAAAAGTTTTACTACCAGTGTGATAATTGAAACTTTAATATAACACTTATTAAAGTATTTACTGATCATAAAAATTGTTACCTTAACTTATAGGTATCAAAATTATAGTAGAATTAAAAGTGCACTGGAATAAATGTTACATCCCCATCGCGCGAACAAAGATTGTTTGGATCCTTGATGGACACACTACCGTCTAAAAGATCAACTTACTCTTAGCGCCCAACTATATTAATAAAAAAGGCGAGCGAGCTCTACCATAAAGTTATTCGTCGTGACCCTTGCTGCAATTGGTGATCCTATTTGAAAGAAAGCAAAGAACTCATATTTAATATAGATGAATAATTCTAGTGTTACATTTTCTGTATATTCATTCACATTATTACAGTAGAGAATGTTACAGCTATTTAAAGCAATATTTCTAACAAATTTAGCCCTAGAATATGTGGCTAGAAATGCTACAGTCATACTACAACGTCTACCTAAAARATGTGGTCACTAATGCTACAGTACAATTTGACAGTTGTATTAGGCTAGATGTACTAGACTAGGGCTGACATCATTATCTGACGTAGTGTAGGTCGACCTCTCGTGAGACCCGTTGCTGGATCCATGTGCGACCTTTTAGGGACCTCTCATGCGACCTAAATGGTCGGCAATCTTGTGACCTCGCGTTATACTCATCTTCAGGTTGCTGAGCTCTATATGACCATGTGACCTGAATTTATTAGGCCGCTCTCTTTTATCCGCCTCTCAATTCGAGTGTGGTAAGAGGAAGAACATATAGCTTATTTTGGAACCGAATGAAAAACTAATGAAATAGTGGCTTGGTGAAGACATCTGCAGTCTGATCAACAGAGGGGACAAACTAATTCGCAGTAATTATTTCACAATGAGGTCCCTAACAAAATGAAGATCTAATTCAAAGTGCTTGGTATGAGCATAGAGAACTTGATTGGAGGTAACACTAATAGCACTTTGATTGTCAGCAAATTCTAGGAGCAGTAGGAAGTGTAACATGAAGCTCGTGAAGCAAAGATCTGATCCAAACTATTTCTTCGGTAGCATGAGCTAGGCTGTGATATTCAGCCTTGGTGCTGGACCTTGAAATAGAGGTCTACTTTTTAGAGCACCAGGAGACAATATTTCATCCTAGAAAGATACAAAACCCTATAACAAATTTCCTATCATCCAGATCCCCGACCCAGTCTGAATCTAAGAATCCTGTGAGAGTGAATTATGAGGTTTTTGAAAGTATGAATATCCTAGAGACAATCAGATTTAAAGACATTATACTTGATCACAATTATTATATATATCGTAATATATATATGGCATTGCATTTATTGAATTATTATTTTGATTGTTTGTGATTATTCATATAAATGTTCCCGTAGAGTTAATGTAGTCATTGATATAGTGAGATGTCATTGATAAAATATTACTATTAAAATAGCCACGACTAACGATTATCAAGATTGGGATATTGATAATATAATATGTGTCGTCATGTGGTCTGCATCACATTTTAGAGAATGCAGTAAGTCTCAAGACTGCGAATAATAGTTATTCGTGATGGACACATGGATACTTTGGAGAGTATTGGTAAACCCTACTGACAAGTTATTTATTGTATGTCTATAAACTTATCAGTGTATAAAGCGTGTGATAATCCTTTGACTTGAGGTCAATACGCACCTTATTTGC
>BMAC01000989.1:0-44480 GCA_014905375.1 Phtheirospermum japonicum | reverse complement strand
CAATAGCTAACCACTACATTCAATAAACACTAAATTTAATAAATAAAAATAAAAAATAGCGGGTAGACTGCATTCAGACAATAATGAAAAAGATGAGTTTTAATTTGTAACGCCCCGATTCGGATAAATGTCGAAATAGGTTTATATTTTAAATAAATGAAGGAATCTTGGCGTCATAAATAAATGTCGAATTTCATAACAACAACATAATAAGATTTAAAATTTCAAAGTGATCAAGTTTACGCAGCGGAATATTTAAAACAAAATAACAAGATTTCTATCAGTGGAAAACGATAGCTAAAGTACGATTTAGGTCTAGTTCCACATTCTTTTAAAAACATACAAAAACAAAACGAATAACGAGTATCCCTATTCCTTCCTCATTTCCCATTCACTAGATATTCTCGTTCGTACCTGAAAGAAAAACATCGTTGATTTGGGATGAGCCCAACGTACTCAATAGTTACACGACATACCTCATGAAAAATTATACAAACTCACAAATAGCACAATTAACCATAGAATTCATAATTTTACTTTGGAGACAGTTGACTGCAGCTAAAACGCGGCGGGGTTTCGCCTATAACCCTTTTCCCGGTCATAGGCTTCCCCGATGACCCTTTTCCCCGGTCATAGGCTTCCCCGATGACCCTTTTCCCCGGTCATAGGCACTTAAGGCCCCTGGTTTTAATCATTGGATATAGCACGCTGGGATAAACCCAATGACCCTTTTCCCTGGTCACGGACACAAACTTTTGCGGTCCACGGCTATATTATTTTATAAAACATAGAATTTCATGATACACATTGCACATAGATTTGAGCACATAGAATTTAACATAAGACAAGTCGGTGGTCCCTACCTCGTAAAAATGTCGTGGAAAATCGAGTGGAATGCACGTAGTTGAAATCCTAAGTCCCCTTAATGCTCGTCACCTAATCAATTAGAGAATATATTTAATTAGTATTTTTCATATTTAAAATAGTAATAATAATGATAATAGTAATAATAATAATAATAATAATAATAATAATAATAATAATAATAACAATTTAAAATGGACTGGAGTGTAGTTATAAAATATGTTTTGGGGCTGGATTTGGGGTTTTAGATAAGTTAGGGACTCAATTGAACAAATTAAGAAACTTTGGGGTTAAATTGAAAAGAACTGGAAAGCTGGGGGTCAATTGGTGATTTCTAAAAAGTTGGAGTATATAAATTGGTTTTTTCAGCCCTTAGGCTCATCCGCCCGTCTCCTTTCCCTTTTCCTTTCCAAATTCACAAATTGGCAAATCGGCGCAACCGGAAAAGGATCCGACCGGCCACACAGCACCCCTCCCCATCGATTCCAAAACGGCGCAGCCCTCTCCCTTCCTCAGTCGCCGCCGGCTGCCGAAAGTGTAGGCGGTGGTGTTCGTTTTCGATGGTGGCGGACCGGCGGATGGAACCCAGCGAAAGGCTGATGGCGAGTGTACGACGGTCAGGCGGCAAATAGGGCGGCGGCTGGAGAAACGGCGGTCTCCGGCTCAAATGGCAGCACATTTTCCGATTGGGTGTCTCCGGCGGGTGCCTGCAATCGTCCCTTTTTCCAACAGCGACAAGATGGCGATGAAGGGGGTTTCAGATTTGGGCCGGGGGATGGGTGCAGGTTCGAAAATGGGCTGGGGTTCCGGGCTTCGGCCTGGAGTTTGGGCTTGGCATTGGGGTTTGGTTCATTTTGGCGCTGGCCGGGAAAGATTCTGGTTGGTGGTGGTTCGAAATGGTCGTGGTGGCCTATCGACGACGAGGCCCGACCTTGGGCCCGTTCTGATTATTTATTACCTTAATGAAAACTAGTAGAGCTCTGAAACGGGGTGGAGTCTCAAACATGATACCAGTTTAATGTGCAAACCATCCGATGTCGCCTTCGTTTCCGGTGTGGACGAATATCGGGTGTTTGGTTTATGGCCACCCTAATGTTTGTAATTGATCAAATACCTTTGTTGGAATTTAAGGTAACTAATTGGGTTATAATTGAAGTGATCAAGGATTTGTGTGAAGTACTTTTCCTCGTAGAGTTGAGTAGTTGTTTTTGTAGAAAGAGAGGCTGAAAAAGGGAAACCAGCTGTTTTGTTGATCTTGTTGTTTATATTCATAGCATTAGTTGATGAAAATATACAAGACAACATGAGCAATAAATCATCTTATTCAGTATGTGTTAGTGTCTGAAGTAAGTATGTTTCTACAAATAATTAATTTTCTAGAATATGATCAGTATGTTTCTTATTCACCATTCTCGCTAACACGACGATTGTTTCTACTAAATCTAACAGCATGATCAGTGTGTTTCTCGTAGGTTTTACAAATACAGACAATTATAGCAGAAAGTACTAAATTCATCAATATGCCATCATTATATTAAGAAAATCCCATATAATTATCTGCCTTGTTCTATTATCTATGCATCAATGTGGGTCCTATTTTAACTTAGAGATATTAAGAAAATCCCATACATGTTCAATTGCGAATTTATCAGATTATGATGCCTCATTATTTTAGTAGATGAAAATGACTTAAATGCAAAAGGTCAATAATTGGAATCCCAGTCTGAATTTATGAGTGGAGGTGTTTGGGAAACTTAAATAGGGGTGGGACTGTGGTGACAAGTAGTTTAGTTTTGTTGTTATTAAATGGAAATTGACCGACTTTATGAATTGCGAATGAAAATTACACATTTGTGGACAATTCGGGGACCAAAGTGTAATTTTAGAAATTTGGGAGTGAGAGTTGTAATACTCTTTTAAGAGTTATCTTAGAATAATACTATGCAATTGGTTAAAATTTCATAATGTTTCGAGTTCATTCGACCCTTATTGGAAAGTTACCAAAGTGTAAGGATTAAAATACGATCACCAACAAACCGAGGGCAAAATGAAATCTTGGAACCTAGTGAATGAATTTCGAGTTTCTGTTCGAAGGACTAACTTAATGCAATATTTCTACCTTATTAGCCAATTTAAGATTTTTTTTTCGAGTTCATTCAGATTTTGCCAAACAATTAAGCGTAAAACGTCGAATTGGAAGGGCTTGGATGCGATAACAATAACATGAGCAGGGGAATATCTATGGTCATGCTTGAGGGGGGCATGGCCTCCCCGAAAAAAATTATAATTGATAATATGATATATGATTTTTCATTTATAAATAGGTTATATAAAAATTGCCTCCCCAAAAATATAATTATTCTGTTTGGTGTGGTGGTTTGGGTTCCCAAATTCATTTTTTAATGTTCACAGTTTTCATTGTTTCATTTCAGTGCGTCTTTTTTCTTTTTTTATTCCCCCTGTCCTGCCTTCTCTTTCTTTTTCTTTTTCCCCGTTAACCTCTTCCAACTGCCTGAACACCTTTTTAATTCTATTCTTTTGTTGGTTTACGAGGAATAGAAAAAAAGAAATTACTCATTATAAGGAAAAAAATATGACGAGATCAAACATCAAATTATTTTTTATAAATTTGAAATTTCTTCAGGATTTTATTTTGTAAAGACCCAAATCGTATAGTTTTGTATAGTTTTTAAGAATATTGCCATATTAGTTTCTTTTATACTAATTGCACTCTGTAGGGTGTATTTGTATTTCTTATAGCGACTCTCTCTCTTTACCAAATTACTTTTACTACAAAGGTCTCCCCAAATTTAGAAACCTGGATCCGACCTTGAACATGAGTACTTAAGCACCCTAATCGAGTGTGTTAAAGTATAAATTATTTATATTTGAATTAGGACCTTAGTTTCTTCATTTCCATATTTTAACTCGAAACACGAATTTCACATAATAGTTTGTTAATTTCCACATTTTAGCTGAAAAACAAATCTCACAAAATAGTGACCTCTTAGGTCTTAGAGAATTTTGAGTCCGGTGTCGTTAAAAAAATATTTTTTTTCTAAACTCCTTCCATTTAAACTTTGATTAACTGAAATTGTCTTGTCAATTGGTATTCACATTTTAAACTTTGTCGCATTCACAAAATTGTGCTTAGGCAAATCGGTATTTACCTTTCTCATTTGTCGCTTTATTTCACCGAGATCAATTTATCTTGGTTGCAATGGGCTTTGTGGCATTGTTACTTTTTGCTAGGACTTCAATGCATTAACATGCGGTCATCCGAAGCGGCCTCTTTTGGGCCCCGGGCATATTATGCCCGCATCCATTCATTTTTTTTAATTCTAAAGAAATTAAAAAAAAAAACTCAAAAAATTTTAAAAAAGAAAAATACAAATATAAATAAAAAGCATTTAAAAATTCGAAAAAAATTAAATAAAAATCAAAAAATTAATAATCGATAACTTTTAATTGAAGAATAAATACAACAATTAATTAAATTCAAAAAATAAAAAATAAAAAATAAATGTAAATTTTGGATAAATCAAGAAATTAAAACAATATATATATATATATATATATATATATATATATATATATATATATATATATATATATATATATATATATATATATATATATATATCATAACTATTTGACTTTATTTAAATATTTTTTAGGGTTTTTTGAAATTCTGTAGATCTATTAAATGGCATTTAGATTTATTTTTTAATTAATAATTAGTTTTTAAATCTTGTTCTAATCATCATTATATTAAGATTATCCCATACAATTATCTGCCTTATGACAATTTTCTGAAGTTTGATTCCTTTAGAATAATATCCATTTTTTATTTTTTCCCATAGATAATTATGGGTGTGATTGTCCTGGTAGGTTGATATTTTAATTATTTATGTATGCTTGTTGATATTGTTCGTGCCGTGTATTATTTTTGACTTTTGGGTTGCACTGTAATGGATCAATGACTCTTTTATTATTTTATGTTATAGGAACTATCATTGTAAAATCCCGTAGTTGAAAATGAACAAGAGTTAGATGCATGATGCCAGATATACGTCTGCTTATGTGGATGGAGTTAATAAGTTTATACAGTTTGTTGAATAACATATGGGTAAGGAGAGCAATGTTCGATGCCCATGTGTGCGCTGTTTGAACTTAATATTTGAAGACCAACAAACAGTGAAAGATCATATTATGCTTCGGGGATGGATCCAGGTTACATCACATGGTTTTATCATGGTGAATCAAATGCAAGTTACACATACTAATGAGGATATTGAAATTGATGACGAGCCTTTGGATAAATATGGGACAGACGATGAAGACGATGGTGTTGATGACATGTTGCTGGACCTCGACAACCAATACGATCGAGAAGTGAATGTTGTTGGTGTTCCGGCATATCTCGAGGAGCTTATGAATGGTGCCAAGATGGAACTATACCCTAGATGTAAGAAAACTTCGAAGACATCTTTTATTATACAATTGCTCCACTTGAAAGTGTATAATAAGTTGAGTAATAAAACCGTCGATATGCTTTTGCACTTGATGAAATCCTCTTTTCGGGATGGTGAGACACTTCCAAGTACGTATTATGAAGCTAAAAAATTTTTGCGCGAGCTGGGATTGGGATATGAATTCATTCACGGATGCAAATATGAATGTGCTTTATTTTGGAAAGAGAATGAAAAATTGGAGGCATGCCTTGTTTGTCAGACTTCTCGATGGAAACTCAACGATGGTGTGGGGAAGAGGTTACCGCACAAGATTTTAAGATATTTTCCATTGAAACCAAGGCTCCAACGCCTTTTCATGTCCCATAAAACATCAAAAAAGATGGTGTGGCACACAAAAAAATGAGTCGATGATGAATATATGAGGCATCCGGCAGATTCTGCAGCATGGAAACACTTCGATAAAGAGTATCCTTAGTTTGCAAACGAACATAGAAATGTTAGACTAGCTTTAACTGCAGATGGTTTTAATCCATTTGGAAACATGAGCACCACGTACAGCATGTGGCCAGTCATTCTAGCCCCGTTGAATCTTCCCCCTTGGGATTGCATGAAAGATTCGTTCCTTTTCTTGTCTTTGCTGATTCCGGGCAAGAATTTAACTGGGAAAGATATTGATGTTTACTTGTGGCCATTAATCGAAGAGTTGAAAGAATTGTTCATTGTGGGGGTAGAGACCTTTGACGTTTCTTCAAAAAAAACTTTTCAATTGCGTGCTTCGATTTTGTGGACAATAAATGACTTTCCGGCATATAGCTACCTATCCGGGTGGAATACTAAAGGGTACATGGCCTGTCTCCTTACCTGTGACCTACTTCTGTTTCACTGCTCGGGTTATTCTGAAGCTGCCTTTAAGTTAAAGTAAGTCAGCGTGCAAGAGCTAGAGTCAGAATGGAATTAGAAGTCAGAAGTGAAAAGTAAGGATTCGAAGTTAACTTGAAAAGCAAATGAGTCAGGTGATAGAGTGACCTTGGTTCGGTTTACAAGAAGATCAAAAAATAAGAGATTTTATCAAAAATTATGTACAAAAGAATATGAGAATATCCTCCGGTCTTTGTAATGACCAAACCTATTCCGTGCGACTACGTAGCAAGATAGCTTACATGGGACATCGTCGTGAATTACCGAAAGATCATGCGTGGAGGAAAAGTAAGAGGTTCAATGGTAAAAATGAAGATGGTGAAGGTCCTAGAGGTTTAACCGGGGAGGATGTGTTAGTACAGCTAGAGAGACTGCAAAGTCTAATACCAGGGAAGCATGGAAACAATAAGAAAAGGAAGCGGGAGCCCGAGGAGTTAAATTGGACCAAGCGTAGCATTTTTTTCGATTTGCCCTAGTGGAGTAAGTTGAAATTACAGAATAATTTAGATGTAATGCATATCGAAAAAAATATATGTGAGAGTATATTAGGAACCTTGATGAGTGTAGATGGAAAAACAAAAGATACGATGAAGGCGAGGCTAGATTTAGAGGACATGCAAATTCGTGAGGAGTTGCATTTAGTCAGGCGAACTAATGGAACATGTGTGATGCCAGCTGCTTGTTATGTTATGTCAAAGAAAGAGAGACAAGACTTGTGTGAGTTTATAAAGTCTGTTAAATTTCCGGATGGGTATGCTTCCAATATCTCTCGTTGTGTTAGTTCAAGCGAGCACAAGTTATCTGGATTGAAAAGTCATGACTGTCACGTACTTTTACAATGAATACTTCCTGTCGGGATTCGCGGATCCTTAAATAAGGAAGTGCGTGAGTCATTGACAGAGTTAGGTCATTTTTTTCAACACCTGTGCGACAAGAAGTTGAAAAGAAGTGAATTGGAGAAAATGAGAGAAGATATTTGCTTGATTTTGTGTAAACTTTAAAAAATATATCCTCCAGCTTTCTTCGACGTCATGGTTCATTTGCCTATTCATTTACCGGATGAGGCATTGCTTGGTGGCCCAGTTCAATCAAGGTGGATGTATCCCATTGAACGGTAATATTATTAAATTATGAACTTTTAATTGCATCTGAACTTATATTTCTACCATGCCGATTATTATATATATTTTTCATTAGTTTTAAAAAATTTGTAATTGAATCAAACTTTATATTAGTCATCATGCTGACTTTTTTTTCTCGATAGATTTCTATGTGCCTTGAAGCAAAGTGTGCGTAATAAAGCTCATCCCGAAGGATCAGTGGCCAAAGCATACATCACAAAAGAGTGTTTAACATTTTGCTCGATGTACTTACAGGGAATTGAAACTAGATTTAACCGAGATGAGCGTAATAGTGATAAAAAAATTGATGATAGTCTATCAATATTCTCACAAAAATACCGTCATTTCGGAGCAACAAAACTTGTAGATTTATCTGAGGAAGAGTTCAATGATCTACAGTAGTTTGTCTTCCAAAATTGAGAAGAGGTTGCACCATTTTTGGAGTAAGTATTGTATAATTTTTTTACACATTCTAATTAATTTTAATTATTTAATAAATATGAATTACTTTTTTATCTTGATTGTAGGAAGCACAAAGAAGAACTTTTGTTGGGAAATTGTGCGAATTTAGTCCAGGAACATTAAGAGAATTTCCCGGCATGATTCAAAAAACAAGTAATGTTATATTTAAAGTGAATACAAATTATTTTATAAGCGTATGGGTTAATTTTTGTTATTCTTGTTTTACAGATGACTAAGTTATATGGAGAGGAGCCATCACAGGTAAATGAATCTTTATATTCACTCGCATTTGCATCGTGAACGGAGTAAGATTTTTAACTGAACAACGCGATAGCCGTCAGAAAACTCAAAACTATGGGGTTGTAGTGGAGGTTAACCATGGAGATGACAACATTGATTTTTACGGGGTTTTAAAGGATATTATTCAGCTAGATTATGTCAAATACAGGCAGGTTGTTTTATTCAAATGTGATTGGTTTGATATTGGAAGAAAAAAAGGAATAGGGATACAAAAAGACAGAAATATCGTAAGTGTCCGAGTTGCTGGAAAATGGTACGAGGACGACTCTTACATATTAGCTGACGAAGCAAGGCAAGTTTTCTACACGAATGATCCTAAATTAGGACATGATTGGCGTGTCGTGATACCATTCCAGCATAGGCATGTTTATGATGTTACGGAGATGCACGATGAAGAAATGGATGTCGATGATGTTTTGTCTATGGAAAATGTTGTATATCAGGAGGATGATACAAACAATCCGCTTGAAGTTAATCTCGGTGAAATACATTCATTAAACAGGGATGACGTGGACGTGGAGGTCATTGACGGGACGATTACTGCAAGGTCATCTGAAGTTGTTGAGGTACCAAACTTAGATGATGTCGATGAGTTAGATGACACGTTACTTGACTATTGCACCAGTGATGAAGAATCTCAAAAAAACGACGACTCTGATAAAGAGACAGATACAGATAGTGATGATGATAATCGAGAAGATTGGTGAGGTATAAATTTATATTTGTTTCTTAATCTCACATGATTATTTTGGTACAAAAGATTACTATGTGTTTGGGCTGTTCTTCATTTTTTTTTCTTAATCTCACTTGTTTAGCATGTTCTTCATTTTTTGTATGTGTTTGTTTTGGAAGCAAATTTTTGTATGTGAAATGTATCTCTGCTTTGTTTTCTAAACTTGACGTTATTTGCAATTTTTGCAGAAATATGTTATGTGGATGAAGACGTATTGGCTGAAATTTTGCGAGGTCTTATAATTATTTATTAGGTTGAAATTGATCTGAATGTTTCTCCCTTGGACTTGCGGAGGAATGTGTGTGTAAAGCTCGTTTATCTCTTCGGAGTTTAGTGTCGCTCGAGGGATTTATCTCTTACCCTAAAGAATAAATGATTTAGTGTTAACGGATGGATTTTTTTCTCGTGCAGGGAATAAATACTTTCAGGAATCTGTCTAGTTAAATAGTAGTGCTATATGCTTAACAACTATTGGCTTTTGAATGAGACAATTACATACATGGCTTTTATATTTTCTTTTGACATTTTCAATTTAATGAAAGGGAATGGGCTGTTATCAATAGCTTGTGTTCTTATGCATATATGTTCTCCAGTTATGAGTAGGTAATAGACGCATAATAACATGGTTCTTGGAGAGATCTAGAAATGTCAAACCTTTGATTTGGCACAATGACATAGGTATTGGACCATTATCATATGTTTCTGACCAAATTGAAATAATACAGAAGAGGCATATGGCCAATGTTGCCAGGAAGATGGTTTGTGAACATGCCAAATTGAAAATCGTGTACTGTTGCATGATTATGTGGCTTTAATTACGTGTACTGTTGTATGATTATAGTTTCTGGCAAAATTGAAATAATACAAAAGAGGTATATGGCCAATGTTGCTAGGAAGATGATTTGTGATCATGCCAAATTAAAAACCGTGCACTGTTGCATGGTAATGTGGCTATAACTACGTGTAATGTTGCATGATTATTTTGCAAATAGTGCATTTTGTAGCAAGGATCGTAGTTCGGATATTTATATACTTACAATTATTTTTAAAACTTTTTCTTTACATGGCTAGTCTTGATAATTAAAATTAAAAAATTATCCAATTATCATATATGCGGTTTTCATTCTACAACTTATTTTATTTAATATATTTTCTTAACGTTAGATTTTTATTTTTATTTTTATATTATTGAGTACTTCAAATATTATACAATATATATTAATTAAATTTAATTACTATTACATTCATAAGAATTAATGAGAAATATGATGCTTTAAATAACACAATTATGCAGTGATACCAAATGTCATCTAATTATTATCAATTGTTATCGGAAGAGTCTCCTAATTCTGGTCTGAATTTGTAACAAAAATAAAATTACTATGACAAATTCAAATTTGACGTCAAAATAGAACTCTTTCATGTCAAAATAATGTTGTCGCCATTCTTCTAGAACTGATGACAAGTTGTAGCGTTGTCGTGAAAAGAAACTTGTTGTGATACCAAATATTGTCACCGTTATTCAAGGGAACATTAGTGACAAAATTAATTCTGTCACAACTAGAAATTTATCGTAACACCCAATTCCCATCACATTTTATTATATGTTTGTCATAAAATGGGTTTTCCGAACCTTTTTTTTTGTCACCCCAAAATTGTGATAAAATACATTTAAACGTCATCAAATATAAGTATTCGTGACGAAACCGGTGAACAACTGTGACAACAATAAATGTTGTCATAGAAGGGTGTTGTTCTATGACGAATTTAAAAACGTCACTATTTTTTAACATACTATGACAAATTTTTATGCGTGGAAAAAAAAATCGTCACGAAACAGCAGCTTTCCATCTGGGATGAGTTAAAGCTTCAATAGAGGAGGAGGGCTCCCTGAAATCAAGGAGTTGCGTGATGAGCACCTTGGGCTTGTAAAATCCTGCTTTAGATCTTGTTATCGTGTGGTTTTTACCTGCAAAAGGATTAGTACCTAGTCCAGAAGGAAAAGGAGAAGTATGTGGAGAACTCATAATTGGTAATTCAATAGTAAGAGGAATAATAGAGGGACTAGATCCACTGGAATGTAGTGAGACTAGATGATGAATAGGACTTGAGTGATGGGACATATGAGGTTTTGGTGAGGTCACAGATGATTGTTATGAGGTCGTGAATGAGCGTGATGAGGTCGCGGATGATAGTGGGGTGGTCGCTGCCTGGGGTACTGGTATAATAGGAATTGGACCAAGTATAGATGGTTGATTATGAGATTGTGGTGAGATCGTTGGCGACAGTGGTGAGGTCGCATATGATTAGCTTGAGGAACTGGTATAAGAGGAGGTGGAACAAGTATAGATGGTTGAATATTGGAGTTGGAGTGAGGTCCAGATTTCTTGGAAAAGGAAAATTTGAGTTAATCAAACATCCCATGTCTAGTGATTATGACCTTGCTATCTGGTAGTAACAATTTGAATACTTTATAGTGTTCACTTTAACGAAGGAAAGTACTAGGTTGAAACCTGAACTGGAGTTTTTTTATATTGAATGGTCTAAGATGAGGGTAACAGAGACACCCAAAGGATTTAAGATGAGTGTAGTTAGGATTTTAATTTTAGCAAGAGCCGATGAGGGCTTTTGTACTAAGTGGTTTTGGAGGTTAATTTATTGATGAGGTAGAAAGCAGTGGGAAAGGCATAATCCCAATATTTGATAGGTAAATGAGATGAGAGTCCCTTTTCAACAGTGTGTCTATGTTTCCTTTCTGCAAGACCATTTTGCCCAGGAGTGTAAGAGCAAGAGATTTTGTGATGTATCCTAGAGGAGTGAAATAGTTTTATGAGAGCTATGAATTCTACCCCTCCATCCCTTTGTACCAACTTTTTTTTTTTGTATTGAAACTAAGTAAAAATAAGATTCTGTAAGTGAGTGAAGGCATTGACCACATCAGATTTGTGTTTTAGCAGATAGATCCAAGTATATCTAGTATAATGATCAACAAAAGAAACATAGTAAGTGAATACATTCAAGGATTTTATAGGATCAGGACCCTAAAAATTTATACGTATGAGATCAAAGGGTATTGTATATTCAGTTAGTGAGAGAGAAAAGAGTAGCTTATGGATTTTACCCTGAAGACAAGCACAACAAGTGGAAAAAGTGATTTTATTATTTGAAAATGAGAGATTACAATTTTTGAGAACTCTAAGTAGTACATTATTGGCAGGATGCCCTAGTCTGAGATGCTATAACTGTAAATCTGCATCCTTATTTTTATTCCTGAGCTCGATGATGAGGGTACTGGGGTCTTAACTTCTGAGAGAAACATGTGCATGATGGGAATCAGCAATAGGGGTGTTGACGACATTTATGTCAAATTTGTAAAGGCCATTCCTAAGAGAGCCTCTGAGAAGGGTTTGATAGGTAAGCTGATCCTTAACATAGCAAGAGGTAGGATGAAATTCAAAGTACACATATTTATCTTGAGCAAATTGAGAAACACTAATGAGATTTTTAGTTATATGAGGAACATGAAAGAATTTCTTGAGTAAGAAAGATTTATTACTGGATTTGAATTTAGAATTACTAATATTAGAAATACAAAAACCAGATCCATTTCCTACTTGAACTTTGTTGATGCCTTTGAATTCTGAAGCAATGTTGAGATTGGTGAGGTCATTACTAACATGATTAGATGCTCCTGAGTCTGTATACAAACTTGCATTACTACCTGAATCAGACATTAATGACAGAGTAGATGGATTAATGGACTGAGTGACTGGATAGGCTGAGTAGGAGTTCGTAGAGGTGTTTGAGCCATTCTAAGCATTACTGGATTGTGCAGTGTAAGCAGCATCAAATCTATAATAGAACGTTTCAGCAGAGTGGTTCGAGTAACCATAAATTTGGTATGGCGGCCTATTACCTGTCCTGAAACCTCTTACACCTCTTCCTCTATTGCTATTGTTCCTTCCTCTACCACCTCTTCCAAAGTGGCGACCTCTTCCTCTATTAGCTCTTGTAGCAGTTCAATTTTCTCTTCTTTGACCATAGGATTGAGTAGAAAAATTGATAGTATGGCTTGATCCTTCTGTATTGAGGAGATTTGACGAATTTCCAGCTTATATTCTGGTTTCATAGCTCAGTGGAATGGATAGGATATTTTTTAGAGTGAGTGTGTCACTCCTAGCAGTAGCTGCTACAACCACTGAGTCAAAATCTCCTCCCTGCCTAGTGAGAACATGCATTGCTTGGTCTTCTTCAGAGATTGGTTGGACGGTAGAAGCTAACATGCCGCAGAAAGTTTTTACTTTGTTGACATAATCTCTAATGCTCATGGTTCCTTTCTTGATGGAGGAGTGCTGCATCTTGTACTGCATTTTCTGGCTGCAGTTTGACTGGAGAAGTTAGCTTTAAGAGTTTGCCATATCTCTCTTCAATATGCAAGGCCAACCATATCGTGAGTAAATTTTCAGAGAGAGAAGACAGAATGCTAACAGTTGATCTTGCCTAACCCAGAGTAGGAATTCAGGGTTTATCGATCCTTCTGCGATCTGGGATGGAGTTCTGATTTCTCCAGTAAGGTAGCCTTCAAGGCCGTATCCTATGACGGCTGTGTAGGCTTGCATTTTCTAAAGCAGGTAATTTGAATCATTTAAAGTTATCTAAATAAGCTTATTATGCAGCTGAGTAGGTGAGTTTGAATTTTATGAAGATAGAGTGTTATTCCAAATTATTGAGTGAGAGCTCGCTTGAGCCTCATGTAATGGAGTGGTGTTACACTCCATAAGAAATAAGTAGGCAAGAGAAGAATAAATATGAAGAGGTATTCAGAGTCAAGCAATGTTGAGAATTTTATTTTTGCCAATTTTCCTTTTTGATTGTTTGCCTTTCTTGGACTTTGAATTAATTAGGAATCTAGATTTATTTCCTAAGTGAGTTTATGACTTTATTTAGTTTCCTTATTTTTAGCCTAACTAGTTTATCATGACTAGGAGTCTTGATTATTTAAGGGCAAAATAATGATGCAAATGAGGACGGCTTTTTGGAGAAGATGCAAGACATTTCTTGAGAAGAAGAACACAAGTACAAGATCGCTTGGAACTACGAGTCAGCATAAGGAGATCTTCAAAGTTGCGTGACCAACGGGGAAGATCATCTCAAGCGTAGTAACAAATATTTTTGTATCAAGAGTTGATGCAATTGTTTTTCATATATTATTTGGCTATTTTGTAATTGATCTTAAACAACAAATAAGTAATATAGTTTTTCATATACCCAAGTCCGTAAGTACTTTTACTTACGGGCTAAAAGTTTAATTTGTGTGTTCTTTCTACTATTTATTTCGCTATTGTTTAGTTTAGTATTACTGTGTTTGATGTTATTACTGTGTTGATAATAATATATGTTTTGTCTTGTAGTTCACATGTCCAAACTGATTGATGTTAGTTCTGGTGATAGTTATCACGAAACCTAACATCATTTTTCAAAATCATAGATCTACAATATTACACTTGGAACCAGAGTAGGGTACTTTACATTAAGTATTTCGATCCTTTTTTTGTAGATTCATTGACTTATGGAAGATCAAGGGAATCCACGACCTCCTATCCTCAATGAAAAGAATTACTCTCTCTGGAAGTAGAGGATGCGATGTCATATCAAGAATATCGACTAAAGAGCGTGGAGAACCATTCTGGTTGGATGGCAGAAACCACGAGTTACTAATGCTGATGGTGAAACTTTCTTCAAGAAAGAAATAGACTGGACCGCTGATGAGATAGCGGATTCAAACTGGAACTCTGTGGATATGTTGACTCAAACTACTTAAAGTGATCAAAAAGTGCGATTCAGCAAAGGATGCATGGGATGCATTGCAGAGGGTGTGCGAAGCATCCCAAAGTGTGAAGAGGTCAAGATTAAGAATACTGACTGCTACCTTCGAGGCGATGAAGATGGATGAAAAAGAGTCAGTCATGGAATATTCCATGAGACTTTTGGAGATTGTAAATGAGTGCGGAGAACTTGGCGAGGCTGTGTCAAATTCACGCCTTGTTGGAAAATTACTCGGATCTATTTCAATGAATTTTAGCGTCAACTACAATATGTTGGAAAGGCTGGTGAAGAAAGAAGCTGTAAATGGTTTGCCTAAGCTCAACATGAAAATAATTCCAGTGTGTGAAGCATGCCAAAAGGGGAAGCAAGTCAAGGTGCCACACCCACATGTACAGAGTCTCACCACATCAAATTGCTTTGAACTCCTGCACATGGATCTCATGGGACCACTTGAAGTGGAAAGTCTTGGAGGCAAAAGGTATGTTCTGGTAGTTATTGATGATTTTTCTAGATTCACTTGGGTTGAATTTTTAAAAGAAAAATCTAAGGTTTTTGAATATTTTAAATAACTTGCTAAAAAATTGTGTGTGCGCTTTTGTGTAAGCATAGGTAGGATCTGGTCTGATCATGGAAAGGAATTTTAAAATGTGGCCTTTTCAAACTATTGTTCAAAGGAGGGAATAACTCATGAATTTTCTTCTCCCATTACCCCCCAGCAGAATGGTATAGTTGAACGAAAAAATAGATCTCTTGGCCTTTTCAAACTAGAACCATGCTTATTTCAAATGAAATTGCAATACGTTTTTGGGCAGAAGCAATGAACATTGCATGCCACACAACTAATAGGGTGCATTTCAGACCTAGGTCACATGTTACTCCCGATGAATTGTTGTTGGCCAAAAAACCTAACTTGAGTTATTTCCACGTCTTTAGGTGTGTTTGCTATGTGCATAATGATAGGATGCATCTTTCTAAATTTGATTCAAAAAGTGACAAATGTGTTTTCATGGGATATTCCCAGAACAGCCACGCTTACAGATTGTTTAACCTTAGGACACGTTGCATGATGGAGTCTGTAAATGTGAAGTTTGATGATTTGATTAGTGGTGTTAAACCTGCTGAGGATAATGAACTAGTGTATGATCAGACTCCTCACTATATTGTGGATGGTTAACATGATAGTGCAGGTACAGAGACTGACGTGACAGGTGATGACGGGTCTGGTGACATGTCACCAAACCTAACACCAAATCCTATAGGAGCAGACAATGTTGGAATTGGGGACCCATCACCAGTCATAACACCAACTCCAGAAGCTCTTGACACAGATTCAGACTCAGATGAGGACAACCCAAATAATCAAATTGACATGTATCAAATGGGTATTCCATCAAGAATTCAGAGAAATCATCCAACAGGTCAAATCATTGGAGATCTTGATGAGAGGAGCACAAGGAAGCGACAGATAAACTCCAAGGAAATGGTACGATATGTTTGTTTGTCGACTAACTGCTCTCAAATTCGAGAGACTTTGTTCCTTGCTAATACAGAGCCAAAGCGTGTGAAAGATGCTCTGAAGAAGGAGTTCTGGATCAAAGCCATGTAGGAGGAGTTGGATCAATTCGCTAAGAACGTATGGGATTTAGTTTCACGTCAAGCAAATACATATGTCACCAGTACTAAGTGATTTTCAAGAACAGAACTGATGAAGTTTGGAACATTGTTCAAAATAAAGCAAGGCTAGTTGCACAAGGTTACACTCAGATTGAGGGTATCGATTTCGAAGAGACATTTGCACCGGTTGCACGTATAGAATCGACAAGACTCCTAATTGCTGTTGCGTGTCATTTGAAAATATCTCTGCATCAAATGGACATTAAGAGTACCTTTTAGAATGGTGTTTTGAGTGAAGAAGTGTATGTTGAGCAGCCTAAAGGTTTTGTTGACCCTAACCAACCTCATTTTGTTTTAAAATTGAAAAAGGATTTATATGGTTTAAAGAAAGCTCCAAGAGCTTCGTATGAACGGTTGACTAAACTTTAAACTTAATCGTACGAACGGTTGACTCAACATTTAATATTTTTATCAGGTCGCTCTCTATTACTCCTCGCGATATTACTTTTATTTTTGGTGGTCTCTACTCCTTTTATGACATACCGCCTAGTCCTAGCAGTTCAAAGCCGAGTTGAACTAATTAATTTCTCTATATGACCTAATTACATTATCTCCCAATTGCCATGAATTGCGACTGCTCTCTTACGTAACAGGCGCCAATATCAAAAGTTGAATTGTAAAAACAAAAGTATATCCAGGATAAAAATATTTTATGTAAGAAGAATAAAAGATAATGGACTTGTAAGAAACTCAAAACCCGAATCCCACAATTGATTTCCCACACATTTCTCGTCAACTAATCATACACTCTCACCTCACAATTCATGAAGATACAAGAGCTAAAATCGAGCTCGGCTAACAAGAAACGGGGCATAGGCTCAAGGCGGCGTATTTGTGATAATTAAGTAGCTTAGATATTTGGATATGGCCGAAATAAGGGTGATAAATGTGCCTCGAGGTCATTTCCAAGTTCAATCATGTATGAGCAAAATAAAGCAACCTCAATGCAATTTCCATAAAAATGCAAGCAAAACCGATAAATCACACAAGCTACTCACTAGTTTGCACTGGGTTTTGGAAAACAAAATCAAATGAGATTTTAGAACTTGCAATCTTTTCACGAGTACATGTTGATTTTTTATATATATATATATATATATATATATATATATATATATATATTATATATATATATATATATATATATATATATATATATATATATATTATATATATATATTCATATATGTATGTATATATATTGGCAGGTTTTGGATAAAGCACAAAAATTCAACTCCTTTCACAAGAGGGCATAAACATGTAAAAACCCGACAAGTAAACTATTCAAACTTCCAAGCTTGTGGTGATTGATTAACAATGTAAAAAAAACATTAGGTGGAAACCCATAAAAACGCGACAAGTACAGGTGGCAAAGAATTTTTTTCCTAAAATTTTACTAGAAATAACAAAAAACGGAGAGTAGATCTAGGATTCAACATAAAACTATGTATGAAAATAAAAACCAAAATAAAGCATATTAAATACTCAAAATAAAAACGATCAAGGACTCGATCTATGATCTTGGTGTGTCACTCGCCTAGATTCCATAGCCAAATCACAAAATCTAACAATAAATCTAAAAGATAAGGCAAAATGCATAAATTGAATAACGAACATGAAATTAAAAGAAAGCTTGCTTGAATTATAGAAAGGAACAATAAACTTGAATGAAATAGCGGGAAAAAATCCAAGTGATGTCTTGAATTCTTCTTGAGCTTACAAACCCAAGAAAAAGATTGAAATTAAATCTAAGATCTGGAGAGAGAAATAAATCCCAAACCCAAGCATGGGTTGGGAGGAGAGTCCTTTTTACAAAATGAGAGAAGTGTCCTATTTATACTAGGTTTTAATTGGGGTTAAATGGGCCAAATTAGCCTTCAAGGCTTGTATATCTGGGATTGACCGAGGTTTGACCCAAATTTGCACTTGCTAGCCACTTGGCTCACCCTAGGCTTGATTTGGCTCGTGGTTGCTCAGCATTGGTCGATCTTGGGCTCGCTTGGGCGCCCATGGCCGGGCGCTGGGCGGTTGGCGCAAGGTGTGGCGTTGTTTGGGCTTGGCGTGGAAAGCGTATGGCATGAAGTGGAGAGGAACTGGGCATTGATGTTGGCGTGTGGGCTAGCGGATGATGTGGGCGTGTGGGCTGGCGGACGGGCAAACGCGCACGGGTTCTTTGGTGCAGGATTTGGCGTGAGGTGGCGAGGATCTGGGCGAGAGAATAAGAGCTACATAGCGAGGCTAGGCGTTGATGTTGGATTGGACTTGGGCGCTAGGAGCTGAGGCTTGCAGGTGGGCGTCTATCTTGGCGTGAGCAAGCGTAAGGCATGGCGCGGGTTTTGGCAAGGCACAGGGCGTGTGCTGATCTTGTCGTGGCGCTGGGTGCCGATCTTGGCAATGCGCTGGGCGCTGAAACGGGCTTACCTAGGCGTGCACCATCTTGCTCCAAGGGTGCTGGCGCAAATTTTGGCTTCGCCTGGCATGGCTTGGCTAACATTCCAGAATGTTTGGTCCTTTAGGAGCTTGCTTTTGGCACGAGTTTTGGCACGCTTAGCATGACTTGTCTTGAGTTTTGAGCCTCAATGCCTTTAGTTAAGAAAATAAGAATTTTGAATATTAAAACCTAAGAATTAAACCAAACCTCGATATAATTGAACACATTTAACCAAATTAAATATAAAATCAAAGAGAAACTCGAAAAACATCAAAATAAGAAAAACAACTTAATAACTTAACAAAACTCAAATCGAAACCACTAAAAATGACACTAAACCCTAATTAAAACACGAGAAAAACACTAAAATTATATGCAAAACAACCACCCCACACTTATCGGTTCGTTCGTCTTCGAACAACGAAAAGAATTGAGAATGTAAATGCAATGAACATTATGTAAAAATAAAAATCCTTGTGCTTATCCTTATTAGGATGATAAAAGTATCAACATAAACTCGCAATCGCCAAGCATTGCTCATATTACTCTTTCTCAAATGTAACCCAAATCGATGACTTCCTCTCAAATGGAATTTTGAGAGTGTTCGCTCAATTCGCTCAAGTGTTTATTTATAAAGGACGTGTATACACTCAAGTTGGATAATGCATGCACCTTATCAAGATTTCACAAATTAGAAACTCAAAATCATCCATTGTACATGACCAAATAAGAATCGAAAGAGGTATTTAATTCGGGTTGTGATCGCTTCACACTTCTCAATTTACAAACTCATTTGAAACCCTTTCGTACACTTGCACAATTTCCCGACTTTTATTTCACAACACTTAGAAGCTTTATTGAATTCACTTCTTTTGCTAAACTTAGCCTTTTTAAACATTAGGCTTTTCACTTGAACGCACACTTTATCACTTTTCGTGATTTGTGTTGGAGTTTACTTTTGTTCTCTTTTTTTCTTTATATATATAAGAAACTCAAAACCCGAATCCCACAATCGATTCCCCACACAATTCTTGTCAACTAATCATACACTCTAACCTCACAATTTATGAAGATATAAAAGCTAAAATCGAGCTCGGCTAACAAGAAATGGGGCATAGGCTAGAGGGGGCTCATTTGGGATATTTAAGTAGCTTAGATATTTAAATATGGCTGGAATAAGGGTGATATATGTGCCTGAGCAAAATCAAGCCAGCTCAATGCAAATTTCCATAAAAATGTAATCAAAACCAATAATTCACACAAGGCTACTCACTAGTTTGCACCGGGTTTTGAAAAACAAAATCAAAAGGGCTTTTAGAGCTTTGTAATCTTTTCACGAGTAAATATTGATTATATATATATATATATAGGGTTGGGTTCAAATGAGAACCCGTCATTATATGTGAACCTAGGGACTCATCTTGACCATTAGATTGGATAATCTTGATGGTTGAGATCATGACATGTCAGCATGGTAATAATGTAAAAAATGCATTAATTAATTAAAAATGGTATTTTGGACATATATCAACGTTTACATAGAGCACTACATTTTTCTTTAGAAAGCACAATAGATTAAGAAAAAAAACACTACGATTGTATACAAAAAGCATCGCAAATTTCGTCTATAAACTGCAAATTCAAAAATTTGAAATGAAACTCAAATTTTCAACAAACCATAACTTTTTCAAATTTTATTCGTTTTGAATGAAATATATATCAAATTAATCACATTCTCAAGATCTACAATTTAAGATACATATTGCATGTTTTAAAACGTAATATATATATATATATATATATATATATATATATATATATAATTAAATTAAAAAAATTGGACTGATTTTAGCACTACATTACTGTGTAAAAAGCACAATGCACCTGGACATATAATTGCACTGTGCAATATTAGATCTAAGGCCAGGATTAGTCCCTAGGTTCACATATAATGACGGGGTTCTCATTTGAACCCAATCCTATATAAATATATATATATACATATATATATATATATATGTGTGTGTGTGTGTGTGTGTGTGTGTGTGTGTGTGTGTGTGTGTGGTGTGTTTGTGTATAGGCGGGTTTTGGACGAAGCAAAAAATTCAACTCCTTTCACAAGAGGGCATAAAAATGTAAAAACCCGACAAGTAAACTATTCAAACTTCCAAGCTTGTGGTGATTGATTAACAATGTAATAAACACACACGACACAAATATCAACTCAACCATGAATACTTCACTTCGTCAAGAATACTTCACTTCGCCAATAATACTTCACTTCGCCAAAACTCGAGTTAGGAAAGACAAATCATGCTTTGTAAAACCCGGACCCTAACCACCTACCCACCCCACACTTAAACCATGCAATACCTTCATTGCATTTTAGTGGTGAGTATTCCCGCCTTTCACGCGGGTGACCCGGGTTCAATCTCCGACAACGGCGACATTTTGAAGAGTAGTTTCTTAGTGGTGATGAAAATGAAAGTGGGTTCATGACTTGCTATTATCGGAACTTAATTTTAATGTAAGAATCCAGGGTTTTTTAGCTTGAAACTTAAATAAAAATAATGAGAAACTATGAAAATAAACAAACTAAGAAATGTAAATGCAATTATTTCTTATGCCTCGTGCGTATGCCCAAATGGAAAGTGCAAGCAATAATCAAAATATGCAAGTAAATGTAACGAAAAATGTCATAGATCGGAGGAAAATTACCGGAATTTCTGAAATTAGGTCACAAGCGAAGAGGAAAGAAAAAGGAACGGGCGAAATGGGGAAGAATTGGTACGTGTCAAATGTTGAAGAGGAGAAAGGATCGGGTTGGAGATGAAGGTCAACGGGTTCTGGGTGCTTCGGGCCGATACGCATTTCTTTTGTTGTTGCTAATGGGCTTGCGGCCCATTCTCATTTCTGCAGGCTTCTTTATTTAAATCCAGCCCATTTTGGTTAGTTTGGTTTTATTTGGAATTATTTTGATAGTTACCGGATGAAAGGGGTTAAGGGACATGTGTATTTGGTCCCCCCCAACTTTATGCTATATGTTGGACGAATGGAGATGAAAAGATCAAGCAAGTAATTACACTTCTCTGTCTTATCTAATTCTCTCTCCTCATCCCTTCCTCTCCAAGTTACTACCATTATTTACAACTCATACTAGCTTTTGCAATTCATCAAACAAGCCCTGAAAATACATACCAAATTAATATACAAAATCTATAGGATACAACAATTGGTACTCAGAGCCATTCGATTCCCTGAAATGGCAGAAGGAACAAGGCTCAAGGATCTTCAAGAGGCCCAAAAATGCATTGACCAGGTCCTTCAAATGGAATCTGCAAAGAGAGAAGCCACAGAAATCAAGTTACAAGAGCAAATCAATGGAATCAGTACAGATATGATGAACAAGTTTGACCACCTAGCACAAACTCTAGCCTCTATTCAGCTGCAATTACTCAACACAGAAAAGGTGCAGAAACAAACTGAGGAAAGCTCTATTCTGGGTGAACCAAGCTCTGGCTGGATACCAACCAAAAATTTTACCAGGCAACAACCAGTCACATCTCACAGGATCATCTAAGATCAACCACACACGAACATAATCAGTCCACTACCCAGGCTTGATTTCCCCAGGTTTGATGGGACTCAAGCTAGGTCTTGGATATTAAAATATCCAGGTTATTTCAAACTAATCCCCAATATCCCAGATTCTCGGAAGATTATTCTAGCATCTATGCATTTCAAGGTAAGGCCTCACAATGGTACCAACATTTTTCTACCAGACAAATGGGCTTAACATGGGCTCAGTTTTTAGAGATCTTATCAGCCAGGTTTGATGAGTTGAAGGAGAAAAAAATTATTGCTGAATTTAATAAACTCAGGCATACACATTCATATTTGGAGTATGTGGATAAATTTGAGGAGTTGAGAGCCTGTATGTTGCTTTTAAGCAGTGGTTCATATTATGAAGAGTACTTTATTGCCAATTTCATAAGTGGTTTAAGTGAAGAATTACAATCCTTTATACACATGTTTGGACCTACAACCCTTCAACAAACTATTGAGTTGGGGCAAAGACAGTTGCATATACTAGATGCAATTACCAGAAAATTGAGGACTCCAACTAAATCCAATTCACCTTTCATTCCTAGGAGAAATGAGATAAGCACTACACTGAGACCACCACCAGTGCCAAATAAACCTCAGTTTAAGTTACTCACAGCCTCTGAGATGGCTGCCAGGAGGGACAAGGGGTTATGCTACAACTGTGATGAATCTTTTACTGCAAGGCATAGGTGTAAAAACAGAATATCATACCTCATCATGACTGAGGAGGAAGAGAATCAGTTCTTGGAACCCTATACCAACCAGGAGTTTCCTGAGCAGGAAGTTGAAGAAAACATGGAAGAGATCCAGATGTCATTAAACTCTATTTCAGGAGAAGGAGGACTCACCACTATGAGGCTTAATGGATCAGTGGGAAAAGATAGGCTACACATATTGATTGACACTGGGAGTACATTGAGTTTTATCCAAGGATAAACTGCTAAGGTTGGGGTGTACTATTGAACCTGCTAAGCCAATAATGGTGAAGGTAGAAAATGGACAGAAGATGGTAAGCTCAAAAAGGGTTGCTGGGCTCAAGTGGAAAATCAAGGGACATCCTTTCTCTTTCTCCCCAAGAATTCTGGCAAATGAAGGCTGCGACCTAATTTTGGGGGGTGATTGGCTGAAATCATGTACTCCTTTGGAGTTGGACTATGACCAGATGACTTTTACTGTTACATTACTGGGAAAAAGGGTTAAGATACAGGCAATTTCCTCACCCCATGAGTGTCACTTAATCTCTGGGGCTACTATATTCAAGATGATTCATCAATATTTACCATCACAGGTTGAGGAACTGTACTGGGTTAGAGTTAAACCTGATTCAGGGAAGGATGTTACAAGTTTTGAGGATTTATTAGTTGAGTTCCAGGATGTCTTTGATAAGCCATAGGGACTCCCACCTGTTAGAGGGGTGGAACACCACATTATGTTAAAAGAAGGGAGTAACCCTAAACACCAGTACCCCTATAGAGTGTCACATAACCAGAAGAATGAGATAGAGGGAATTATTAGGGATTTATTGAACTCAGGGGTCATTCAACACAGCAGCAACCCTTTTGCTTCTCCTGTTTTG
This sequence comes from Phtheirospermum japonicum, assembly GCA_014905375.1. Taxonomy (NCBI): domain Eukaryota; kingdom Viridiplantae; phylum Streptophyta; class Magnoliopsida; order Lamiales; family Orobanchaceae; genus Phtheirospermum; species Phtheirospermum japonicum. Next base: position 20,494 of record BMAC01000989.1, on the reverse strand, counting down.
TTGGTCAAGAAGAAGGATAATACATGGAGGATGTGTGTGGACTATAGATACCTGAATAGTTTAACCATCAAACATGACTATCCTATTCCTATCATTGATGAGCTACTGGATGAATTGCAAGGGGCTGAGTACTTTTCCAAAATTGATTTGAGATCAGGGTATTTTCAGATATTTATGAGGCCAGATGATAGGTATCTTACAGCTTTTAATACACATCAGGGGCAGTATGAATTCCTAGTGATGCCTTTTGGGCTTTGTAATGCACTAGCTACTTTTCAGTCATTGATGAACCAGGTTTCTCAGGCCATGCTAAGAAGGTCAGTGCTAATCTTTTTTGATGACATTTTAATCTATAGTAAGACAAAGTAAGCTCATTACCAGGATTTGAGAGAAGTTTTTACCCTACTAAGGGAGCATACCTTGTTTGCCAAGAAGAGTAAATGCATTTTTGGGCAGAAGCAGACTGATTACCTAGGCCATATTATATCAAAAGGGGGTGTAGCAACAAACCCTGCCAAAATAGAAAGCATGGTTAATTGGCCCACTCCTACTACCACCAAACAACTCAGGGATTCCTAGGACTCACAGGCTACTACAGGAGGTTCATACAAGGCTATGGGCTTATTAGCAAACCTTTGACAAACTTGCTTAAGAAGGTGGGCTTCTCATGGAATACAGAGGCACAATTAGCTTTTGAGAAACTTAAAGGAGCTATGGTCACAGCACATGTTCTTGCCTTACCAGACTTTTCTAAACTTTTTGTGTTGGAGACAGGTGCCAGTGGGACTGGGATAGGGGTTGTACTAATGCAAGGAGGAAGGCCTATTTCCTACATGAGCAAAACACTATTGCAGCAAAAATCAGGCTTTGTCAATTTATGAGAGGGAGTTTCTTGCCGTGCTAATGGCTATTCAAAAATGAAAGCACTGCCTGCAGGGGTACAAATTCATCATCAAGACAAACCAACAGGCCCTTACGCACCTGCTAGATCAGAAAATAGTGAATCTAATGCACCAAGTTATTAGGGTTTGACTATGAAATTCACTACAAGAAGGGGGTGGAGAATAAGGTTGCTGATGCTTTATCCAGACAAATACCCATTTCTAATTCTAGCCATGCTATTACAACTACCCTACCTACCTGGGTCCAACAAGTAGCTGCCAGCTACCCCACTGATCCATTTTTTTCCCAAGATATCAAAAACTGTGGATCCCAGCTCATATCCTGACTTTACCTTACAAGGAGAGGTCATCAGTAACAAAGGAAGGGTAGGGGTGGGAAATGATCCTAACCTCAGGAGGACTATACTGACAGAAATGCATAATTCAGCCTTTGGAGGCCATTCAGGTATTTTGGGTACTTACAGGAGGGCTAGAAGAACCTTTTATTGGCCACTTACAGGAGGGCTAGCAGAACCCCTACACTTCTACACAGTTGCTAAATTTTTCCTAGACAACATTTACAAATTTCATGGTCAACCCCTACACATAGTCACTGACAGAGACAAAGTCTTTACTAGTTCCTTTTGGAAGGAGCTATTTAAGACAATAGGCACTAAATTAGACTTTACCTCTGCCTACCACCCCCAATCTGATGGACAAAATGAGAGATTGAATCAATGCTTGGAGAATTACCTCATATGCATGACTCATCATAACCCTAAGTACTGGGTTAAGTGGCTACCTCTAGCTGAGTTTTGGTATAACACAAATTACCACACAAGCCTAAAGTCTACACTTTTTCAAGCCCTATATGGTTATCAACCCCCTACTTCTTTTATGGAAACACACATTATCACACAAAATCAAGATGCAACAGATTTCATTCAAAAAAGGCAACAGTTAATACATGACCTCAGAGATAATTTAAAGCAGGCACAGCACCACATGAAATTTTATGCAGATCAACACAGAGAAGAGAAACAATTTAATATGGGGGATTGGGTGTACCTAAAACTACAACCGTTCAGGCAAATTTCCATTGCACTCGGAAAAAATCACAAACTTTCTGCCAAATTTTTCTGGACCATACAGAATCATAGAAAGGGTTGGGGAAGTTGCTTACCGACTAGAGCTGCCTGATGATGCAAAAGTTCACCCGGTTTTCCATGTCTCCCTTTTGAAGAAGAAGCTCAGCCCCACTCTTGTACCGCATCCAAACACACCACTTCCAGTGATGGATGATAATTGGGAACCCCGGGTCTCTCCCCTGGAATCAATCGGACAGAGGGTTATTAGGAGAAGAAGAGGAGACATTATTCAGTTCCATATTCAGTGGTAAAATGATAGTAAATTCAACGCAACCTGGAAAGATGAGGAGTACTTACACTGCATGTTTCCAAAGTTTGATCCTTGGAGACAAGGATCTTTGGAGGGAGGCGGTATTATCATAGATCGGAGGAAAATCGCCCGAATTTCTGAAATTAGGTCACAAGCGAAGTAGAAAGAATAAGGAACGGGAGAAATGGGGAAGAATTGATACGTGTCAACTTTTGAAGAGGAGAAAGTATCAGGTTGGAGCTGAAGGTCAACGGGTTCTGGGCGCTTGGGGCCGATTCGCATTTATTTTGTTGTTGCTAATGGGCTTGCGGCCCATTCTCATTTCTGCAGGCTTCTTTATGTAATTCAAGCCCATTTTGGTTAGTTTGGTTTTAGTTGGGATTATTTTGATAGTTACCGGATGAAAGGGGTTAAGGGACATATGTATTTGGTCCCCCCCAACTTTATGCTATATGTTGGACGAATGGAAATGAAAAGATCAAGCAAGTAATTACATTTTTCTGTCTTATCTAATTCTCTCTCCTCCTCCCTTCCCCTCCAAGTTACTACCATTATTCACAACTCATACTAGATTTTCCAATTCATCAAACAATCCCAGAAAATACATACCAAATTAATATACAAAACCTAGAGGATACAACAAAAAAACAAGGTACAACAAAAGCAACCTAAAGTACTACTATGCATGCATGGTTGTAAATTTTAAAATATTGCAAATTAACAAAAATTGAAAGAATAAATAGAAAGATCAATAAAATTTGACGTGAAAGTTTAGAATTTTACTAGAAATAACAAGAAACGAAGAGTAGATCTAGGATTCAACATAAAACTATGCATGAAACTAAAAACCAAAATAAGCATATGAAATACTCAAAAAAAAAATGATCAAGGACTCGATCTATGATCTTGGTGTGTCACTCACCTAGATTCCATAGCCAAATCAGAAAATCTAACAATAAATCTAAGAGCTAAGGCAAAATGCATAAATTAAAGAACAAGCATGAAATTAAAGGAAAGCTTGCTTGAATTAAGGAAAGGAACAACAAACTTGAATGAAATAGCAGAAATAAAATCCAAGTGATGTCTTAAATTCTTCTTGAGCTTACAAACCCAAGGAAAAACTTAAAATTAAACCTAAGATCTAGAGAGAAAAATAAATCTCAAACCCAATCATGGATTGGGAGGAGAGTCATATTTACAAAATGAGAGAAGTGTCCTATTTATACTATATTTAATTGGGGTTAATTGAACCAAAATAGCATTAAAAGCTTGGATTTCTTGGTTTGACCCATGTTTGACCCGAATTTGCACTTGCTATCCACTTAGCTCGACCCTAGGCTCGAGGTGGCTCGGCATTGGTCGAGCTTAGGCAGGCTTGGGCGCCCATGGCCGAGCGCTGTGCGGTTGGCGCAAGTTGTGGCGTTGGTTTTGGATTTGTGTGGCAAGCGGATGGCATGAAATGGCGAGGAACTGGGCTTTGATGTTGACATGTGGGCTGGCGGATGGGCAAACAAGCGCGGGTGCTTTGGCGTAAGGTGGCGAGGATCTGGGCGAGAGAATAGGCACAGCCAGGCAAGACTAGGCCCTAATGTTTGCTCGGACTTGGGCTCCAGGCACTGAGGCTTGCGGGAGGGCGTCTATCTTGGCGTGAGCAGGCGTAAGGCATGGCGCGGGTTTTCGCAAGGAAGTGGGCGTGGGCAGATCTTATGGTGGCGCTGGGCGCCGGTCTTGGCAATGTGCTAGGTGCTGAAATGGGCTTGCCTAGGCATGCGCTAAGGGTGCTGGCACTAGTGCAGAAACAGTTTTCTAGAACGCCCTGTTTCAGTTATTCTAGAACGCCCTGCCCAGGCGTTCTGACTAGAGCTGTTCTAGAACATCTGATTTTCCAGAACAGTTTTCTGAGGCGTTCTAGAATATTCAATATTCTAGAACGGTTATTTGAGACGTTCTAGAAAAAAAATTTACCCGTTCTAGAAATCAGTTTTTCCCGATTAATCTGTTCTAGAAATAATATTCTAGAACGGTTACAAAAAAGACGTTCTAGAATATAAATTCTCTAGAACGCCTTAACGAAAGAGACGTTCTAGAATATACATTTTCCAGAACGTCTTTTCGAAAAAGTACGTTCTAGAATATAAATTCTCTAGAACGCCTTTGAAAAAGACGTTCTAGAAAATAAACTTTCTACAACGTCTTTACGAAAAAGATGTTCTACAATATACATTTTCTTGAACGCCTTTGAGAAAGACGTTCTAGAAAATAAACTTTCTATAACATCTTTACGAAAAAGACGTTCTAGAATGTACATTTTCCAGAACGTCTTTCTGAAAAGACGTTCTAGAATATACATTTTCTAGAACGCCTTTAAGAAAGACGTTCTAGATTTGTCAGTTTTGGAATTCCATGTTTTTTTTCAAATCTATTCATCACTCATAAATCATAATTTTAAATACCTATTTAAATCACATTTTTTTCACAAAACACCTGTTATTTAAATAATCCCAAAATCATCCATTAATCGCAATAATACACTCACAAGAAGATATCAATACAAACAACACAAGTCGCCAAATACACGATCAAAAAATGTTAAAATAGAAATCACCAAAAGACGATGAGTACCTATTTTGCTACCAATCAAGTTATCCAAAAATAGTTTGAAATTACAATTAGAGTGGGTAGACAAAAATGACCACTAGCATTCACCTCAAAAAATTATTTGAAATTACAATTAGAGTGGGTAGACAAAAATGATCACTAGCATTCACCTCAGCCATAAACTTCTTCATTATCTCCTGTTTCTGCATCTCATCACTTGTCGGAAGGCCCATTTGTTTCTGTCGTTGGTCAAATTGAAGAAATAATTCTGGGAAATAATTGAATGTTATTAATATACACATTAAAGAACAAACATTTTACAGAATAAATGGCCTAAAAAGGTAAATTACCATCATTTTTTCAACAGTTGAACGAGTTTCAGGTCCAGGTAAGCCAATTTGCTATTTTCTGGTTCAGAAGGTAGATTAAGTTCGCCAATGAGGCTATAACTTCCAAGAAATCGGAAACCAAAGACCAATGTTCAGATGCATCGAAATGTTCAGATGCATCGAATGTGGGAAATCTCATGATTCAGGGGGTTTACTTTAATTTACTCGTTTTATTCATACAGAGAAGCAAAGAGAAGCAATGGCTTACAGGAATTGTAATGAAGAAAAGTTTTTGAATGAAGCTGGGATTTGACCGGTCAACTCGTTAAAGCTCAAGTACCTAATATGATGAAACCATTCCAATCTAAATAAACTTAAGAAAAAGCGGCGTGTATTAATTAACTGCAACTGAAAACACTTACAATCTTTCCAGTTTAAGGAGAGAGCTTAGTTTTTCTTGAATTTGGCCACCAATGCGACAGTTTCTCAAGGATCTGTCCATCAAAGCCTTTTGATGTAAGAAAAAATGTTAATCAAACAATGAAAAAAATATTATCCCCAGACTTCTATAAGGCTGTTGAACTTCTAGGGATTTACTTTTCTATTATAATTGCCTTCGAGCAACGGAGGCACTTCCTCATAATCAAGCACCACAGATAATCAAAGTTCAAGAAATCGGCATGTTCAAAACCAGTAATTGAGTCTGTATAGGAGAAATACAACATTCTAAGAGAGTATTATAAAACTAATCAACACTGAAAGGGATTATAAATAATATAAAATTTATTATAAAATAAACCAAAGAATAATAAAATTCAGATAGAGAGAAACTTATAGAGATTTTTTCATAGAGATGAAGGAGGTCGGAGAGGCTTGAATCACTATCACTACTATATCTCGAGTCGGTCCCACCACAATTATAACCATTCTCCAGGAAATCATTAACTATCATCGCCAAATCATTCTCAATCTCCATGAATTTCAATAAGAAAAAAATATATAATCATTTTAAGAAATAAAAGCATACGTCTGGGGCCTATTTGTAATTTTTATTTTGAATTAAACTAAACCTCAAGGGTAGTATCTGTATATACTTATTACACCCTGCCAAGTTGTGTCTTGTAATTACAGCGGCTAAAGCAGTACAATGGAAAATTCAACAATATTAAAAAGGGAGAGAGAGAGAGAGAGAGAGAGAGAGAGAGAGATATCACCTCTAATATATCCTTCAATTTCTACCCACTACTCTGAGGTCAGACAATGTATCATGATGCATATCCGACATATCTGGCGTCCTGCACATTTTATAGTTCAAGTCGCAACTTGAGCACATTTATACCTAGCATCCATTACACATTTTATCAGTGTAATGGGAAGGCTTCAACAATTATATATTTTTAAACATAAATTCAGAAAATTCATATTTTTTAAAATTATATAAGACAACTATTTACATTATTTTGGAAAATATACATTAAAACAAATATATGATTGTCTAACCCAAGAATTTTCATTGAACTAATACAACAATTATTGTGCTGCATAAACGAAGTTTGACCCAGAAGAAAGCAAAATTGCCTTGCCAGTGTGCCATGGGCAACTTTTTATACATGTTATATAATCAAAATAGTTATAAGACTATTGATATTTTAAGAAAGGACAAAAGTGGCAAAATACAAATTTGATTAAAATAAATCGATTACTTGTTAGTACATAACTGCAATATCACTTTAAATCTTCCAAGCACACATCTCCTTTTCTAACCTAAAAACCCATCAACTATATTACTCTTCTGGAATATTAACTTGTGAAGAAATAAATTAAAATTACAAAAAATATATTCAAAATGGCAACAAATAAATAAATAAATCTCACTTAGACATTCACCTATAACAAGAGAAATACCCACGTCATTAGCATAGATCATATATAGCAGAATCAACAACTTAACTTCAAAAAATTGATTGTTCTTAAAAAAAATAATGTAATCATATTGTTGCAGTTATCACTTAAAGTGATATCAATAAAGAATAATATCTCAAAAGTGAACCTCAAATCCTCGATTTATCCAAAGAAATTACGCAATGATAAAAAATAAATTAATGAGAATTGTAGAATTGAATTCACCAAAAAACTAGGAACCCATCAACTTAATTTTATTATTCCTTACTTGAGGAATAAATTCAAATCCAAGTTCGTCATCTACAACTCCTACTAGAAAGGGAAGAAATAAAAAATAATAAAAATATCAAAAAGAAACTGAAAACTCTTATATAACATCACAAAAAATCACATCAGAAACTGAAAACTCAAAAATGAAAATGGACATGATTTCTTTTTTAATTTTATACATTGAAAATCATGTTACATAAGTATGGGTTAACACCAAAATATGTAGAAGATAGAATAAGGCACGAAAACCAAATCAAAAATTGAAAGAGAAAAAATTCGTGAATTGATATGCACAATCAAATCACACGCACGAGTCTATACATATTGAGAAATTAATGAAAATTTGATCAGATTCATTTTTGCAAAAAAAAATAATAAATAAAATTGCATAAAGGCGAAAATAACTAAAAATTGAGATGTGCTTTCACATCAAAATAAACCTAAATTTAAAAATTCATTAACTTTAGGGAAGAAGAATCAAACAAACCATATATCCTGGCTCAGAAAAGAAGACAACATTGAAGAAAGGCCTACACGAGTAGGCCACCGAAAGAAAAAAGAAAAAACTTCAAAGGAGAACCCATGGGTCTTTAGTTGGAAGAAAGAAAATTGAAGGAGACGGCATAAAATTAATTGAAAAAAAAATCACGGCATAAATTCCTTCAGTCGCTTCACCTCCAAAACGACCTCGTTTTTGCTGATGGCCCTCATCAGGAGGAACCCTAAACCCTCGGGCACGACATCTGGCTCCACCGCTGCAAAATCAAATCAACACCAGCACAAAGGCCCTGAGCTTCGGCACGACACACTAGTGCAGAAACAACTTTTAAGAACGCCTGTTTCTGCAAATCCAGAATGCCCTGATGAGGCGTTCTGTATGGAGCTGTTCTTGAAAGTATGACAATCAAGAACGCCCTGCTGAGGCATTCTTGATTGTCAGAATTTCAAAAACGTTTTTCAGAGACGTTCTTAAAAATATTTCAGCCGTTTTGGAAAGTCGGTTTTAGAGGTTTTGCCCATTCTGGAAAATAACTTTCCAGAACGTCCTTTTTTAAGGCGTTCTCGGAAGTATAATTCTCAGAACGCCTCAAAAAACAGGCGTTCTTGAAAGTATACTTTCCATATCGTCTTAAAAATGGACGTTCTGGAAAGTATACTTTCCAGAACGGCTGAAAAAACAGGTGTTCTGGAAAATGTACTTTCGAGAACGCCTCTAAAAACTGGCGTTCTGCAAAGTATACTTTCCAAAATATCTCGAAAAACAGGGGTTCTGGAAAGTATACTTTCCAGAACGTCTCTAAAAATTATACTTTCCAGGCGTTCTGGAAAGTATACTTTCTAGAACGGGTTTTGGAATAACCGTTCTGGAAAGTAGTAAAAAAAAATGAAAATAGGTGCCAACAAATACATCAAATTTCATTCCGGATTCATTTTTCCAGGCCTGCTCATATATATTACAATTTCATTACCTATTTAAATTACAAAACACATGTCATTTATATAATCCCAAGAACAAATAACACATGTCATTAATCACAATAATATACAATCACCATAAGATGCCAATACAAACAACACAAGTATCCAAAAAAATATATATAATGCGCACTTAACAACACGAATTTTATCATTTCAACAGTCATTATAAATGACTTGATCAAATATCAATGTCTCCTTAGTACGCTTTCAAACAAGACATCATGAAATCTCACATTACATCTATGATCTCAAGCATTTTTCAAGAACCAGACAGAGATTGTTCCATTAATAACAAAATAACAAATGTAAAATTTCTCATGACCGTTGGGATGATAACAAATTACCATTCTTTTTGAGTACGACCCTCGCTCTTTCCAAGATCTCGAAAATAATGACCACACACTCACTGACAAGTGAAAAACAAAGTAATGTGAATTTATGGAAATTAAAATTAAAGAATGTAACTCTGAACAGATTTTCCAATTCTCGCTCAAAACACGCATATACATAGAGATGAAACACGTATTCATGAGTTATTAAGAAATAATTTAACACATATTAATCCTCAGAACTCTTTTTTTGGAAAGTAAATTAAAAAATGCTAGTATTAGCTAACAACGTTTCCAAGTAAATTCTATATTTAAAACATAAAGAGTATAGAACTCCTCGAGATGACATTCAGTAATTAACAAAGATACTTGCTCATACAAAATATGAAAAACTTGCTTTACAAGTAGTTCAACATCCAAAGCAATAACCTGGGAATCAAAGAAAATCAACCAAATATATTAAACTTTGTCAGAATATCAACTGAATAAGATAATATTAGGACAGAAAAGGATCATATACCTTCCCTAATTCAGGTAGCATCTCATAAGCCATGTGTGAAGAAATGAATACAGGTGTACGATGACAGGATACCTCTAAGTCTCCTTCTGTTATTGTTGGGAATGGCTCACGAGATGTACCATCTAACACTCGAACCTGAGAACAAGAATAATTATCAAAACACCAAACTACTACTATGATTGATTGCTGGCGTAAATACAAATCAATTTTTGACTACGTACAACAAACATTTATAGATGGTTGTGGTTGAAATCAATTTGGTGCCAGACCATAAAAGTCTGAGTACTCAGAAACAATATGTTTCTTTCCATTTAATTAAATAGTCAACATTAAATATTTTCAAATGTTTGAAGAGGAAAATGAAATATTCTCAATTTTTCATTGAACAAGCCATATGCTTCTATATTTCTAATTCACACTTCCGTTTTGTCCAAACAAAGTAACGAAGTTAAAATCACAATAGCTCAACAAGCAATGAAAAAGCAGACAAAGAAAAAGGAAAGAGCAACACTTATTGTAGAGTTTTCAGTGGAACATGCTCAACTAGAATGACTATGCTAGGAGATATTCAAAGAACATGGAAGATACACATGGCTACCCACTTAGGGATCATAGAAGATTATTATTTTTTATTTTTTTGTTATTCTCTCTTCTGGCTAAGTTTTCCAACAAATAATTAAAGACATCGGGGTCAAAAAAAATACAAGACGATAAAAAGAAAAAAAAGTACTGATATACATTTTCGTACACATACGCATCTACGTATATAATATCATAGATATACACGAGTCCAGAGTAGCATCACAATGGGTTATTGTTACAGATGCAATTCTCTTCTACAATTTTAATTTACTAAAAACCTTGTAAGAGCATCACAAGTTTGGAAGTACCAGTGCCATTAGTATATCTTGATCAAAGATGGCCCAGAACGAACTTTTTCGTCGTTTCTAAGCAAGATCTCACACATTGCAGTCACCTTATATGCTGCTCCAATTCTCTGAACAAGACGAAAATAAAATAAAAATTATAATTATAAATGATTGTTCATCTCATCATTAACCCAATTCATCATCATCAGAGAGAGTATTATCTAAATAATATCATTATTTAGATAATTAATCGAAACAAAACACAAATTGACCAACATTTAACTGAATAAGAAACACCAGAAGCGTAAGTATTCTGAACTGGACCAGACAATAATTCATAATAATGAATTAATCGATTAACATATAAACCTTAACTAACCTCGTTTGGTTATTCAGACTTTTGGAACACGTTTACTCATTCACCTCATCAAAACAAAGCAATTTACAAAAATAAAAACTAAAAGGCAGCTAATAAACAAATCATTGGGCCTCCCAAATAAGAAGGCCTAACACTGAAAGCAAGGGATTAACAACGTAATTAATTTCAACCGCCTAATCGATCGAATTGGAAAAACAAGAAGAAAAATAAAAAGACAACATCAAAACGATTAATTAAACTCAAGAAAGCAGATAAGCAAGAAATTAAAAATAAACTACAACAAAAAAATAATATATATATATATATATAAACTTTGTAGCAAAATGATGAACCGAGGATAGAAACAGTTGAACTTCGAAAGAAGAAAAATAAAAATATAGCATAGAGAAAAAAAAAAGTCTGAAATCAATCAGATTCTCTTACCTCCATTATGTTCTGTATTCTTTTTCTTTAATTCAGATTTATGAGTACCCTTCATGCCTCTCTTCGTGGCTTTTCTTTTTAACATCCATGTCCTTATTTAATTTTTCATGCCTTTCTCTATGTTATCAATTGCCAAAAGAAGTTCCTTAGTTTAAAGATATATGTACATGAATAGGATAAGAGAATGGTGATCATCAAGATTATTAAGAGTAACTTAAACTTTTTCAAATATCTGGAAAAGAATTTGGAATTCAAATTTTACCTCAGATTATGAGATTGAATCCCTCTTGAAATTTACCTCAGAACTTCTACTATTTAAAGCAACCTACAAAAGAAATATGTTCCAAGTCAAATCCGTTAACAGTGAAACAATCTATCTCCCCTCATTAGCTCAAACACATACGTTTGAAATCTAATTCACACAAACAATAATTATACAAAGCAACTCATATGAGAACTCCTTGTCTGGCACTTCATTGAAGCACAAGCAGAAACAATGTAGTAGTACACTGATACTATAGTTTAGTGTACCTTATATCACAATCAACACTGACCATAAATAACCCAATAGAACAGTCTTGAGAAATCCAAATATTCCATATATTTGTAAACTCTGTTAGTTATAAACGGAATGGATATAATTCTATGTAAGGATATATTTAATTTTTTCTTAAAAAAAGGTCAAAATAATGGTCAATGATACGGAAACTAATATTATATGAATTTAAGGAAATACCGGTTAATAAGAATAGAGATGAATTACATGGGAGTAAATTACGGCTTACATGAGTAATATTTTTGTATAAATTGTACTGATACTTGTTTTAAATTGTTGAAAGATAATTGCAAAAGTGTAATTATACCATCTACTTTGAAATGTTTTCTTACATTATTACTAATTACTATTCAAAAAATCATTTTTGAAAATCTTAACAAAGTATAATAACATAATTTATCTTGGAGCTGCATTCTCGACTTGAATATTAGCCATCGGCATAGGGACACCAACCGTTCCCATCAATAGGTGCACATCGGCTATCGAAGTGAAGCATCCGGCACAACTTTCTGTTAGCCCTGAAAGTTGCATATGGACATATTAAATTTCATTGAAGATGTCAAGTATAATTATAGATAAATTCTACATACCATATCCTTGCGAAAACAGACAGCAGCACGCCAATCTCAAAAACTCCTCCACGTGTTGAGGTAACGGTGCAGCTCCAGAAAACATAAGACGAACTCTCCCTCCAAGTCCTTGTTTAATCTACAATCACAGGCCACTGACGCTTCATACCGACACAAGTCGAGAAATCTACGATAATTCACTAACCTTATCAAAGACCAGCTTGTCCGATAGAGGATATGCTTCTTCGAGCTTCAGTCCGTTCTGCAGATTCCTTAATTTGTTATCCATAAATAACTTGTTTATCTTATTACAGAATAATTTGCAGAAAAACTTGTTTACCTCTTTGTTGTTCACTCAAAGAAGTTGATCGATTGACAAGACTTGTGCCATGAAAGTACCATTACTTGGCATGACACCTTTGGGTTCGCCCGTTGTTCCACTTGTATACATAATCGTGCATGCACCGTTCCTCTTTTTCGGAGGAAGATTATCATCCAAATTTCCCTTGAAAAACAAATGTATTAGAGATGAAACTATAACATTAGCACATAATTAAAGTGTTCAAACACTCGTTATGTGCTACATTGTTATATATTGATTGATTAATGGCTTAGATTTTTACCAATAGAGTAAACTTGTCCCATGAGAAGCAAGCTACACCTAGTTACTCAGTTGTGGTCTTTTGGTCGTCGAATATCTTTTCGAAGCTGACGATAGCTTAACCAAGAAAACAATGCCAAATTAATTACTTCAATGTAAACTTAAACTAATTAAGGAGCAAGAAAAATAATAATGACATTAGAATAGACAAGTGTGCTTACTTTTTAGATGTGATGTACACTTATCTAGACATAGCAGCATCTGTAAGAATGATACAGTCATTATTAGATCCACATTATGAAATTTCCTATTTTGCTAAAAAAGGACCATCAAAGTCATTATAATATTAAGGATAATTTTACTTCAAGTTTAGCCTAATAACTAAATAATAAAAAACTATTATATATATATATATGCACATATTAATAAAATGGTATTTTGTAATTATCAAGATTCATTTTCTTCTTCGCCAGCATATCCTTAAGCCTCCCCAGCGTAGCAACCACGATATGAACTCCTCTTCTCACAAATTCGAGCTGTGACTTCAAATCAACGGAAACACATGAAACTAGCCATCGACTAAAACAAACATTCAAACAAAAGGAACATAAAACGACAATTATTCAAACAAAATGAACATAAAATGGCAAACCGAAATCAGGGAAAAAGAAAAATAGACACTAAAATCAGGATTATTTCACCTCACGGATAGCCAAGTCTCTCCATCGAGCTGCAACTCACTCAAACTTTTTCATTGATTTGATTAATTTTTTTATAATGGTCTTGCTAAAAAAAATAATAATTCAGTTTTAACTGTAAAATAAACAAAACAAAAGGAACATTGAATTGCAGAGGCAAAGTAATAAAAACCTACCTGTAGTTGATGATGTTTAAGTTAAAAAGAAACTCAGTGGAAAGAATCAGATGAAGCAGAAGATGGTTTGTCGAAATAGCCATAGTGCTCCTCTTTGTCACCTTAAATCCGTGTCGAGATGTGAAACCCTGAGAACCCACCGTACCCGGAGGCATATCCGATGCCACCGGAGTATACCGACAGAGGTGCTCCTTGGTTGTCGGCGGCGGCAGATATGGGTGATGGATCCATCCAAGCACGAAGCGAAGGTGTGTTACTGGACTAAAGGGGTCCCCTCTGTGAAGAACTAGTCAAATACGGGTTGTGGTAGCCGCCGCCGCCGCCCAGCAGCTGCAGCACGGAGGTGGTGGTGGTGGTGCTGGTGTCACCGCTGGGATTCCAAGATGGGAGGCGCTGGAGCTAGTGCTCAGGCAGGGGAGGCTAGCCGTCAAACCCTAGCGAAGTGCTGCTCAGGAGAACGTGTTTTCTTTGGGCTCGTGCTTGCTCAGAGTGGTGGTGGCTAGGGATTGAGTGCGGCGCCGATGTAGTGTGGTGGTGATGGTGGTGGTGGTGGTGCGATGTGGGAAGAAGAAGGTGGATCGGGAGAGGAAGGGGAAATCCTCAAATTGAACCAATGGATCGGGAGAGGAAGGAAGGGATAAGGTTTTTTTTTTAATTAAAAATTTTAATTTTGTGGGTATATTTTAATACAGAAATAATATGACGTACGAGAACGTCTTTTTAAAAGCGTTCTGAATAATACTTTCCAGAACGTCGTTCTTAAAGACGTTTTCGATATTTAACATACGAGAACGTCGTTTTTAAAGACGTTCTTGATATTTAAAATACCAGAACGTCTTTTTTAACGACGTTCTAGATATCTAATATACCAGAACATCTTTTTAACGACATTCTGGATATCCAGTATACAAGAACGTCTTTAAAAAAGACGTTCTGACGTTCTAGTATGTGACACTTTTATTACAAAAATGCCACCGGCTGACTTTTAAGAACGCCGTCTCCTGAGGCGTTCTTAAATATCTGTTCTTGAATCCTATTTTTGTACTAGTGACAGCGTAATTCTTCATGCTCTTCGCGAGCTCTAACGCGGAGTCGTCGTCGCCTTTCGCCGACACCAGCTGGGCTACGTGGATCTACGAAAGAATTGGGGATATGAGATTGCAATAGAGCCAGCGTTGATTTGCTTTTTTTTCTCTCATGGAGGAGATCTGAGACATCGGGATGAGACGTGAGACGGATGAGAGAGGAGATGAGAAAACTATGGCAAACTTGCAATAGAGTCCACGGCATTGATTTTCATTACATTTTAGAGTTTTTTTTTTATCAATATACCAGAACGCCTTTTTTAACGGCGTTCTAGTATATCAATATACCAGAACGTCTTTAAAAAAGGCGTTCTGTAATATCGAATATACCATAACGTCTTTTTTAACGGCGTTCTAGTATATTGATATACCAGAACGCCTTTTTTAAAGACGTTCTGGTATATGACACCTTTATTACAAAAATGCCATCAGCTTATATTCTAAAACGTCTTTTTCTGAGGCGTTCTAGATTGACGGTTCTAGAATAGATTTTTTGCACTAGTGTGGCGCGGATTTTAGCTTGACGTTCTTGTATATAACACTTTTATTACAAAAATGCCACTGGCTTATATTTTAAGACGTCTTTTCTGAGGCGTTCTAGATTGACTGTTATAGAAAAGATTTTGTACACTAGTGTGGCGCGTATTTTAGCTTGCTCTTGGCGCGAATTTTGGCACATCTTGGCACGACTTGTCTTGAGTTTTGATCCTAAATGCCTTTACCTAAGAAAATATGAATTTTGAATATAAAAACCCAAAAATTACACCAAACCTCAAATTAATTGAAACCATTTATCTGACGTAGGGTTGACATCATTATCGGCAATCTTTCGACTTGACATTGTACTCATCTTCAGATCGATGAGTCTATATAACAATGCGACCTAAATTTATCAGATCGCTTTGTATTACTCTTCGCGATATTGCCTATATTCTTGGTGGTCTCGACTCCTCTTATGACAAACCGCCTAGTCCCAGCATATCAAAGCCGAGTTGAACTAATAATTTCTCTATAGGCCTAATTACATGATCTCCCAATTGCCATGAACAGAGGCTGCTCTCTTTACGCAACAGGCGCCAATATCAAAAGTTGAATTGTAAAAACAAAAGTATATCCAAGATGATTTTAAGTAAGAAGAAAAAACACTAATGGTCTTGTGAATACACAAACTCTACGAAAAATAAAAAATAAAAAATTATTTCTTAACATTTGGCAACATTCAAAGATTTTTTTAAGCTAGATTGCATTTCTTATTGACCTTTCTAAGGGTACATACTTAATTTTAAATAATAACAGCAAAAAATCAATTATTCAATGCTAGTTTAGAGTAAACAAACAGATCATCATTTTGTAAATTTTATGACCCTCGTTTGCAGTTCACATTACTCTTAAAACTAATTATTGTAATCCTCATTTAAAATAAAATACAATGTTTTATAACTAGTGTTTTGTAACAATGTTTCTAGCTACTTAAAAAAAC
This sequence comes from Phtheirospermum japonicum, assembly GCA_014905375.1. Taxonomy (NCBI): domain Eukaryota; kingdom Viridiplantae; phylum Streptophyta; class Magnoliopsida; order Lamiales; family Orobanchaceae; genus Phtheirospermum; species Phtheirospermum japonicum. Next base: position 3,952 of record BMAC01000989.1, on the reverse strand, counting down.
TGAAAGTTATATAACTAGGTTACATTTTGCCCTTGTAGACTCATTTTTATTAATACTTTCCCCAATTTACCCCTACCTTTCACCACTAGTAACAAGATATCAGCCTCCCTTTGCCCTAGCTAGTAGTCATTTCTAAGGCTTCACTTGTCTATATATTCAGGCCAGTGGCTTTGTCATTTCACAGTTCATAGCCAAAAACAACAGGCATATATACAGAAAATTAGTGTCGATTAGTGTGTTAAGAGAAGAGAGTTTTTTTTTTTTTTAAATACATAAATTAGATTCAGAAGTAAAGCTTGAAGATGGATAGTGGAGGAAGCTCAAATCCAAGGCAAACATATCCCAAAAGGACTGGTAAAAGTTGCACAAAAAATTTCTTCCATTTTTAGTTTCAAGACAAATCTATATGTGAACAATGTGCATTAGATTTTTCTCATATAACATGCTGCATGAAAACCTTTAATTCTTTAGATTTTGATGTTAACCGGTATCATTCTTCTATTAACCAACTTGGTACGATTTTAAGTACACTATCTTTTGGATTCTTCATGGATCCCCCTTACGTAAATTAAATGAAAATGCGATTTTTTTGGTCGAATTTCGGCTTGCAAATGTTATTCTTTTTTATTTTTCTTCTAGTTTGACAAATAATGTTTTATATTAACCAACCCCGCGCCTGCGCGCGGCCTCTCGCCAGCGCCCGCGCCTGCTCGCTAGCACTCGCCGAGCGTCACATGCGGCGCCATCCATCGCCAGCCATTGCCCACAAGCGCCCGCCCAGGCCTGCCGACCAGCGCTCAGGCTCGGCCCATGGCCGAGCCACATCGAGCCATGGTCGAGCCATATCGAGCCAAAATGTGCCAAAAAGGTAGACAAGGGTCTAGGAAGGTGCCTACGGGTCAAACTTGGTCAAAATCGAGATTTTCAAGCCTCTAAGGCTATTTTGGCCCATTTAAACCCAATTAAATGTAATATAAATAGGAGACTTCTTTCATTTTAAAAAAAAGACACCTCTCATTTTCTCCCAACCCAAGCATGGGTTTGGGATTAAAAATCCTCTCTCTAGTTTTTAAGATTAAATTTCTCTCTCTTAGGATTTAGATGCAATTTCAAGCTTTGATGTAATTTCATTCCAAGATTAGATTTAATTTCAAGCACCTCCTTGGGTTTGTAAGCCTAAGAAGAATCCAAATACTCCTTTGGATTGTTACTTTTGATCCAATTTCATTCAAACTTTATTTCATTTCTTAATTCAAGTAAGTTTCCCTTCAATTTCATGTTTTATGCTTTAATTCCATGCTTGTTCTTAATTTTCATGCTTTGTTCTTCATTTTATGCTTTTTCTCTTAGTTACTTGATTTCATTATGAAACATGTGAATTGATTATGGATTCTAGTTGAGTGACACACCTAGGCTATAGATCGGGTCCTTGATCGTCATGATTTTGATTTTTTCCTATGCTTTATTTTGATTTTTATTTTTATGCTTTGTTTCATGCTTAAATCCTAGATCTACTCTTCGTTTCTCGTTATTTTACCGAAAGATTTGAACTTTTACGTCAACTTTTATTGCTCTTTACTTTGGTGCTTTCAATTTTTGTCAATTTGCTTTATTTGAGTTTCTATGCATAGTTGTACCTTGTGCATGCATGCTTGTACTTGGTGAAACATTGCGTTTTCTTGCTTATTTTCATTATTGCTTTGCATTTTCTATTTGAGGCATACGACGAGGCATCCTACTCATTTGCATTTTATTTTCTAGTTTAGTTTAGCTATTTTAATTATTTTATTTTCATTTTTCCTTTATTTTTCAAGCTTGAAACACATTGAATACTTCAATTGAATCGAATTCCGATAATACCAAGCCAAGAACCCGTTGAATATATTTCAACACCACGAGAACTCCTCTAACAGTTGGGCATTAAAATGGGCTTTCCTAGGCGTGCACCATCATGTGCCAAGGGTGCTGGCGAAGATTTTGGCTTTGCCTGGCATGGCCTTGGCTAACATTCCAGAATATTGAGGCAGGCCCTTTAAGAGCTTGCTCTTGGCGCGAATTTTGGCATGTCTTGTCAAGGCTTGTCTTGAGTTTTGGGCCTCAATACCTTTACCTAAGAATATAGGAATTTTGAATATAAAAACCTAAGAATTACCCCAACCTCAAATCAATTTAACTCATTTAACCAAATTAAATATAAAATCAAAGAGAAACTCGAAAAACAACAAAATAAGTAACACAACTTAATAACTTAACAAAACTGGAATCGAAACCACTAAAAATGACACTAAACCCTAATTAAAAAATAATAAAAATACTACAATTATACGCAAAACAACCACCCCACACTTATCGGTTTGTTCGTCCTCGTACAACGAAAAGAATCGAGAATGTACATGTAATGAACATTATGTAAAAATAAAAATCCTTGTGCTTATCCTTATTAATACGATGATAATATCAACATAAACTCGTTATCGCACTACAAAAAAAAGTGACCTATAGTAACATCAAATTGTAACACTTTTTATATCGTAACATCAAATTGTAACACTTTCTATATTAGGTACTTCTTGTAACATATGTTTGTAACACTTTTTATATTATAATATTTATGTAACATTTATGTAACACTTTACAAATACGCAACACTTATACGTAACACTTTAATTAGGTAACACTTTTTAAGTAACACTTTTATTTTGTTAATTTTTTGTAACATAAATTTGTATCACTTTAATTCAACAATAATTTAAGTAACACTTTTATTTAATTAGTTGCTAACACTTTTAAAACTCATTTTTTACAAATTTGATTTTGCCAAAAAATATTAATTTTAAGTTGAGTATAAATTCCTTCTATTTGAATAAGTTGTATTATTGAAAAAAGAGATGAAAGCAATCAATATTCAATCCCAATAATGAAATACCCTATTTAAATAAGAAATAAGAAATTTGATAAATACTCATACTTTATAAATGATACAAGATTCTTAGGCAGGAAAGATAATAATCTTAAAATGAGTCATGCTATTTATAAAATTATCAAAAGCCCTACTTACCAATTTTTAGTTTTGATTAATAAAATAAAAATAAAAGTAAACTTATCATACTATTGATAGGCTGACAGGGCCTATCATTGTACTTGCATGAGCCTTACACACAAACATATATCTCAGCTAAATTATATAAATATTCTCATTAAAATTATATTTGTTTGCCACACATAACCAGTTCAAAAACTTCCAGCGCAAAATTTTTTTACCTTAGCCAAAAATGCACCAATAATCACGTTTCATTCCCACAACCTCTTGCGGAGCAACAGATTTTGCAGCACCAATAAGCACGCTTCATTCCCACGGCCTCTTGCGGAGCAACAGATTTTGCAGCACCAATTTCATTCCACGCGCCTCTTGCGGAGGCAACAGACTTCTTTCGGGAAACAATTCCAGTTGCGAAATTTGAGAAGAACATTTCAGCTGCATCCAAAATCACCTTGATCGCCCAAGAAAATCATCGAAGAAGCTTGTCAACTTATTGAGCAGGCACAACGAAAACACGTCGAGAAAGTGTTCGATAAAATGCCAATGATAATAAACAGAACTTAAAGGCGCTTTCCGGGTATAATTTTTTCCCATTATATCATTCTTAATGCTCTATATGTATAAGATTGTACATAGGCTGTTGAAATTGGAAAGTTTGTTTTATATTACTTATATTAATCATGTTCTTTGGTCGAGTATGAACAGATACAAATATTTCGACTCTCATAGCTGTAAAATTTTTGTTTTTTATTGCTTATACTGAGCTTTTATACTCTTGATAAATTTATTTATTCTTAGCACGTCATGCACTAAGGTTCATGAGTATTAGTCTTTTTATGATTTAAAATAGGCAAGTAATCCATAAATTATGATTGTATTAGTCATAACTTTTGATGTGGTTCATTTCTTATG